>CM060963.1:199720140-200070140 GCA_030765045.1 Tenodera sinensis
TAAAAAGGAACTATTTATGCTAGAAAAGAAGCAGTTCAGTTAAAAAGGAACTATTTATGCTAGAAAAGAAGCAGTTCAGTTAAAAAGGAACTATTTATGCTAGAAAAGAAGCAGTTCAGTTAAAAAGGAACTATTTATGCTAGAAAAGAAGCAGTTCAGCTAGAAAAGAACTATTTCTGCTAGAAAAGAAGCAGTTCAGTTAAAAAAGAACTATTTCTGCTAGAAAAGAAGCAGTTCAGCTAAAAAAGAACTATTTCTGCTAGAAAAGAAGCAGTTCAGTTAAAAAGGAACTATTTCTGCTAGAAAAGAAGCAGTTCAGCTAAAAAAGAACTATTTCTGCTAGAAAAGAAGCAGTTCAGTTAAAAAGGAACTATTTATGCTAGAAAAGAAGCAGTTCAGTTAAAAAGGAACTATTTATGCTAGAAAAGAAGCAGTTCAGTTAAAAAGGAACTATTTCTGCTAGAAAAGAAGCAGTTCAGCTAAAAAGGAACTAGTGCAGCAAGACTTTGTTTCCGGTTTTTTGTTTTAGGGGATTTCAAAACATGTATTTAAAATGAAATATTGGTATGGAATGTTAGGGTGGAAAGAAAAACATCCTTCAGCTGCTGTAAGTGCGTGATAGAGCAGGTAATAAACGATGTTGGGTAGAGAGAATCGTATGAATGTAACGTTGGAGATGTTTTGGGGACAGTTTAATGATAGATACAAGAAGGAATCTCTGAATCAAGAAGCGACGGCGATCTGTCGGCATTCTTATCTTTTTCTTGTTACAGACAAGTGAAGAGCAACAGGCTGAAAAGGACGAAGCGCCTGAAGGGTGGAGAAAAAACTCGTGTTTCATTCCCTCGGGCGTGAAATTATGCTCCAATCCTGAAAAGTGTGTTAAATTGTCTCATTAGTTCTGTAATAAGCTCTCGCTTTTTGCGTGTCTGCAATAACTGAACCGATTTTTAACGATCTCTTTTGTTTAAGACAGCCTCTTTTCTCGCACAATTTGACGCGCCATTTTCCTGAGGAGCAGCGAAAAGAAGAAAACGAAACATAAAAAAAAGACAATCTGTGGGCGACGTGAGTAAACCGTTGTCGCCCGACACTGGGTCCGCTGTGGCGTTCGTTGCCAATATTGATTTTGTTTTAACCCTGTAAATGTAACATCAGGATGGGGTGAGGTCTCCGCGCTGGCTAAAGGGTAGAGGTGGTGGTATTTATAAAGCAAAGCTGCAAAGGCCAAGCAGCGATATGGTAATGCGTCCGTCCCTAATTAAACAGCGAAAAGGGACGCTCGACAGAATTATAAAGTGGAACCCCACCCTGCACCCCCCCCCCCCTCGCTCTTCATCTCTCTTTGTCTCCCCCCTTCCCTTTCCCCGCAGATTTCACAATATAGCACAGGCCAACAGTACATAGTAGCTCATCCAAAAGTTTAACGTCGTCTATGGGACTTGGCTTGTGTTTGTGAAATGAAAACCTATATATTTTAACTTTCTGTCACGTTCTCTCTCATTCCACACTAACAAAGGGAACGGAAGGGGGAGAGAAACAAAATAAATATACTACCCACGTGTATACAAGATCGTATTATTATTATTTCCCAATCAGCACCATCTATTAGTCCAGGTGGACGGAGGTAGAGGATGCAGCGGTTGTGTGGTTGCTATGAAAATCATCCTCTACACTTTAGAAACAGTAAAATCCCGTTTTTTCCGAGACGATACTTGAAAAGCAAAAAGTCAACTTACTTAGATTACTCTCCCCTTTACGTAGGATTTTCATCGCAATTTTTAAAGCCGTTTCCCAGATACAACAGATATACATATAAATATTTCATAAGCATCGTCGTAATTTAGCATTAAGACGTCCACAGCCTCTCCCATAGACATACACCTAGTTTGACTTTTTCGTCGAGCATTTGTTCCACCATGGAGAACAGTTCCTTAGTGCTTACGTAAGAAGAAAATGTGAATGTGTTACCTAAAACTGAGTAGAGAAAACAGTGTGAATGTAATACGTAGAATTTATATTTCAAGCCTACAGAAAATTGTATACTTAGGAGTTTTTGTACAAAATTAAGTCCTTTTTCACCAAAATAGTTTCCAGAAGAGTGAGTAGCGAAAGAGATTTGAATGTGTTAAATGCATTTTCTTGTGGAGTGAACCATTTCGGAGTTATTACTTTTTAGTTGTGTGAGGTTTGCAATACTTCAACTTTTTTCAAATGGAAGGTCGTTATTCACTTTTTATCTCTTGAACGGGACCCGAAAGCTTTAAAAGATTTGACTATCGCACAAAGGCTACTGTATTCTCATATTCCCCTTGTACCTAAAAGGAAATAAACAGTAAAATAATTTGTACAAATGTTTATCTCAACTAACACGAAGAAGATATAGGAATAAGAGTTTGTAAGAATGGTTAGTACAAGAGTAGAGAAAGTCATGTGAGTGCGACACGTCAGATTTTTACTTTCTCTACTGGTAAGTAGGGGAAGTATTGTATTCCACCCAAAAATTCGATGTCGAGATTTCACCGGAAATACATGTTTTGAGGCCCCCTGAATCCAAAAAAAAAAAAGCATTTTTAGAAAAAGGACCGTGTGTATGTCTGTCAGTCTGTGGACAGCATAACTCAAAAACGAAAACTCGGTTAAAAACCAAAGTTGGTATTTAAGTTTAATGTCTTTCAAGGATGCGACACGTAGATTTTGAAGAAAATAGCCCCACCCTAAACTACCCTTTACATGGAAAATTTTTCGAAAATTTTGATTTTCTTCAAAATGCCTCTAACGATTTTGATTAAAATGTCATATGTTTGAGATATTTTGATGACAAATGAAATGTATATCTTGAATTTTCTGGCTATAGCCCCTGTAGTCGTATTTACTCTGGACGACTTTTGCATAACTGGTAAACCGTTAGAGATAGACAAAATTATACTGTACAAAAAATCTAGATCTTGCTAAAATACACAATTTATGTCTCAATAAATTTTCTTGTAGGGTGAACCATTTCGGAGATATTCCTAGTTATGTGTGTGAGTTTCGGAAAACTTAGAACTTTCGTGAATTGCGTCATCGTTGTTCATTTTTTTATATGTTACGTGTACAAAGAGAACGGAATCTCAAAGTCTTAAAAGGTTTGGGTCGTGGTATTAAATATTCAGCCTAGTATTTATCTTGGTGACTTAGAGTCAGATTGGTCGGCTCACTGGACTTGAACCCGGAACCGTCTGAGTCATCCCGTTTGGTAATTTTAGTATCGTGGCATGATATTCTAAACAGTAATATTGTTGATAATTTGATAATATATGTGATAACACGATATTTCCATTTGTAACAACAGAAGCCCATGAGATAGCCGCTAGCAGTGCGCACGTCCCAACAATGACACGGCCATTTCCATTGTGTGCTGCGCTCTTTTCAAGTAGCTTCAGAATAAACAAGGTCCTTTCAAAAAGAGTGATCGAATCCGTCATAAGCTCCGCCATTATTCCATTTAACGAAGTGAATGCCATACATTGATTCTCATTTTGAAGCCGTACGAAATCGAGATTTCGAGTTGGCGATTAATGGATTCCTTAGTTGAGTTGGTGAATTAAGTTGGGGAATGACAGGCGGCCAAAGTGACGGTGCGCGCCAGCCCCTAATAGACAGACGAGAACCGAAGATCGGCAGTGTTTTGTCATGTCAACAGTTGACAGGTGATAGCAAAGAACCGGCTCCCTCACTAAATATTGAGATGTCATGAATATTTATAGGCGATGAATAAAAAAATGTGCAGTAAGGAAAAAAAGATAGGCACACACACACACACACACACACACACACACACACACACACACACACACACACACACGCACGCTCACACACACACGAACCTTTTTCTAATAATATTTGGTGTTGCAGTCACATGACTTTCTCTACTCTTGTACTAACCATTCTTACAAACTCTTATTCCTATATCTTCTTCGTGTTAGTTGAGATAAACATTTGTACAAATTATCTTATTGCTTATTTCCTTGTAGGTGCAAGGGGAATGTGGGAATACAGTAGAATTTGAGTCTTTGCATACTTAACATATAAAAAAATGAACAACGATGATCCATTTCACGAAAGTTCTAAGTTTTCCGAAACTCACACACATGACAAGGAATATCTCCGAAATGGTTCACGCTACAAGAAAATTTATTGAGACATAAATTGTGTATTTTAGCAAGATCTACATTTTTTGTATAGTATAATTTGGACTATCTCTAACGGTTTACGAGTTATGCAAAAGTCGTCCAGAGTAAATACGACTACAGGGGCTATAGCCAGAAAATTCAAGATATACATTTCATTTGTCATAAAAATATCTCAAACATATGACATTTTAATCAAAATCGTTAAGAGGCATTTTGAAGAAAATCAAAATTTTCCAAAAAATGTTCCATGTAAAGGGTAGTTTAGGGTGGGGCTATTTTCTTCAAAATCTTCGTGTCGCTACCTTGAAAGACATTAAACTTAAATACCAACTTTAGTTTTTAACCGACTTTTTGTTTTTGAACTATGCTGTCCACAGACTGACAGACACACAGACACACACACGGACCTTTTTCTAAAAATACTTTTTTTGGATTCAGGGGGTCTCAAAACATATTTCCGGTGAAATCTCGACACGAATTTTTGGGTGGAATACAATACTTCCCCTACTTACCAGTAGAGAAAGTAAAAAAAAGCTCATACAAGTAACGCGAAATATCTCCGAAATGTTTCACTCTACAAAAAAATTTATTTGGACATAAATTATGTGTCTTACTAAAATATACATTCTTTGTATAGTAAAATTTTATCTATCTCTAACGGTTTACCAGTTATGCAAAAGTCGTCCAGAGTAAATACGACTACAGGGGCTGTACCCAGAAAATTCAAGATATACATTTCATTTGTTATAAAAATATCTCAAACATATGTCATTTTAATCAAAATCGTTAGAGCCATTTTCAAGAAAATCTAAATTTTCGAAAAATTGTCTATGTAAAGGGTAGTTTAGGGTAGAGCTATTTTCTTCAAAATCTTCATGTCGCATCCTTGAAAAAGATTAAACTTATATACCAACTTTGGTTTTTAACAGACCTTTTGTTTTTAAGTTATGCCGTTCAAAGACAGACATGGGTCCTCAAAACATATTTTAGGTGAAATCTAGTCATGAATTTTTGCGTGCCTTGTAAAGATTCCTCTACAACGGAGAAACCACAATATATGAGAATTTATATCCCTACAAGCCTCGTATATCCAGAGAGTGTTAGCGTTACAAAATTCTACAACATTTACCTCGGAAATGGCTTATGCTACTGAGGTTAACGACTCCTCTAGAAGCCAGTAGTGCAATTTAATTTAGCACTGATATAAGGTTGCTGCTGCAGCTCAATAACACAAATAATGTTTTTGATATCACACACGACACGAACTGCTGCCACTTTTCCATACTCACGCACTTGCCGAGTTTTCTCCATTCCGGTTTTCAGTTTTTTATGCTAAGCGGAATCCCGCTGTGAAGAGTGAAGTCAGCGTCGAAACCAGGTCTTCCTAGGTGGCAGAGGCGTGTCATAAACAGCTTTATAGTCTCTTATACTATCTCAAATGGCCATGCGCTAAAAGAAAATGGCACACTGGTAAAGGCTACAAAGTTCATTGTGTTCCCTCGACACACGTTTATCACCTGTTTCATACATAGAGATGTTAAATTATAGTCTACTCTTTCTTTTGTTTCATCAGTATCGCCAACTGTACCACATAAATAGCTGAAAAACAATTTATTTCGCACTACAATCTGAATAGCACTTAATAATTAATCTATTTTTCCAGAAGAAAGGTTATTTGTTAATGTTAAAAAGAAAGTGAGATTTATTTGAGATTATAAAGTGATTTTCTGTTATAACAAGAGAAGGTCGAGATACATGGTTTCGTTTTCCTCAGTTGGCAGTCGAACTGCACTAATCGAAATGAATATATTTTAGGTTATGTTTTATAAAAATAAAATTTTCTGGTAAATCTTTGCGATATAGTTATTAAATTAATATTTTATTTATGAAATAGATCAGATAAATACAATTCAACGTTCTGAGCTTCCCTCTTTCTGCACTCGAGAATTTATTGAATGGTTTTAAATAAACCAAGCCTGCTGATAAATGAAGTAGAGAAGAAAAGAAGACGATGAAAAACCAGACTTAAGGGATAAACCAGTAAATTACACTAGATCCTAAAACTATGTTGTGCTAAATTTACATAGTTTTCTCTACTCACTCGTACAAACTATTCTTACAAATAGAATTTTAGCAGCTCAAGGAGTTAAAGTCTACCATATAAATGTATCGCAAAATGGCAAAGGTATCCTTTACTGCTGACAATTAATTCATAAAACTAACCAGCATTTTTCACAACACAATTTACAATTTAAAAACAAATATAAGTTAACGTTATTTTATCCTTTATCAGAATGGGCCCAAATTTTTCGAAAATGTTGATTTTGTTTGAGATATTTTTATGACAAATGAAACGTATATCTTGAATTTTCTGGCTACAGCCCCTGTAGTCGTATTTACTCTGGACGACTTTTGCATAACTGGTAAACCGTAAGAGATAGACGAAATCTTACTGTACAAAAAATGTAGAACTTGCTAAAACACAATTTATGTCCGAATAAATGTTTTTGTAGAGTGAACCATTTCGGAGATATTCCTTGTTATTTGTGTCAGTTTCGGAAAACTTGAAACTTTCGCGAAATGGAACATTGTTGTTCATTTTTTTATGTTAAGCGTGCAAAGAGAACATAATCTCAAAGCTTTAGAAGATTTGACTATCGCTCAAAGTCTACTGTATTTTAACATTCCCCTTGCACCTACAAGGAAATAAGCAATAAGATAATTTGTACAAATGTTTATCTCAACTAACACGAAGAATAGCGTTATTCTATGCGTTACGTATATGCCTTAGCGATATGATGCAGTATTTCGTGCTGTAAAGTCTTATTTCGTGTACTTGAAGCATAATGAGTGGTATTAGGATACAGATAGTGCCATTTTAGAAGGATAATTGTGGTTGTGGAACAGACTGTACCAGGCATTTTCTTGGTTTTCGTCCGATCCTCCCACTTGATGTTCGCATCTCAATGTCCGTGGAGCAAGACTGTGGGGCGCACAGCCAACTTCTTCTTACATCGCTTCCTTCCTTCATTCCTTCCTTCCTTCCTTCTAACTACCCTGGCGAACATGCTCCTGGCCGCTTCCTCCTTCATGAGACCGTAGCTTGCATCCGCGCACCGTAGCTAGGTACTTTTAATAAAAAATGTCACGTGTTGCAGTCTCTCCTGTACAAACTTGATGTTAATTAAGGTAAATGTTTGCAGAAATTGTTTTATTACACATTTCCTTGTAAGTGCTATGGCTTTAAGTGATAGTCAGATCCTTTAAGAGCTCGTCGCTATGTGACGCTTTGAAATTTCATCCTCTTTGCAAACCCACGAGAGAAAAAACCTCAAGTAACAACTTAACATTTGAAAAACGTACAAGTATCTGAAAACACAAACTAGTAACAGAGAATATCTCGGAAATGGTTAACCTCTGAAAATATTTGTTGCCATAAATTGTGTGCTTTAACAAGATCATGAATGTGGTACGATTTACCAGCTATATAAACGTCATTTAGAATGAAGAAGGCTACAAAAGATATTCCTAGAAAATTCTAGATATAAAGGTCATTTGTGATGAAAATATCTGGGACATGTAATACAATTTATCACAGCAAAGAAATTGCCGATGAGACACAGGTCCGTCACCCTGCCTCACACTCCTTGTTTATGGCACTAAAATAGTTTTTTTAACAGCTTTACTCCTTAAGTAGTATACTTTCTCTGTCACACACATTCGCTGTCCTTATCGCACTATTTTCAAACTGTTTCCTGTCAGGGACTTTCTTTCCATTGACGAAGAATACGTTTAGCATCTTGCAAGGATGTAACACTAAGGTTTTCGAGAATACTTCCTTGCAAACCACCCTTCACATTGAAGTCTTCATAATTCTGAATTACGTTGTATAACCGGTAAATGAAACAAAATTTTACTTTAGAAAAATTCGTTATAGTATACAATTTATATAATAAGTCTATACTGTTGAATTAACTGTTTCCGATATATTCCTTATTAAGTTAAACTGAGTTGTTATTAATGGAATCTCTTTAACTGCTAGCGTTCCATTCTAAATTGGGTCTGAAAGACCGCACAAGTTTTTTTACATAGGCTTCTTTATCAGGCTTGGAGTTGTTTTATGTGACGTAAATTTAGGACACGGACCACCGGCTTTATTTCCTTTCCGAAGGAAGCCATGCTAAGGATTTTCAACCTCCTCTGGGTTTTCTGCTTTGACTTTTGAAATATTTACACTTTTCTCAAGTGGAAGGTTGTTTCTTTTGATGGAATTACGAGATTATGAACGTTCTTCTGGATTAATAAGAAGTTTTTGTAAGAATTAGACCATATCAGATATTTCACATATTCCTTCTCGTGCTTTTAAATGGGTTGGCTAATAGGAAACATTGGGCAGTAACTACGAGTTACAGTATTATATGATAGACTTCTCATATACTTATATTTTAATTGTATACGTCACCATAGAAAGAAAAACCTTGAAAACATACTGCTAGGTAGAGGACGGATATTCCATGTGGGTAAAACATGAAAGAAGGAAGACAGTGAATAGAATATCATGTTTATAAATTGATGTTCCATTGTTTCGTTAGTACACACAGACAGGAAGTTTCGCCTCAGATTGTGAAGTGTTCGTAGCGACATTTCCTCAACTCGCACTTTATTAAAGTGTATTGTCACCTCATAACCTCAAAACCACTAAACTCTTTTGCTTTTCTACACCTGTTTTAGAGCGGACTGTGACGAACCGTGAGCTGATGACGTAGGTTAACTCCAAAAACAACAGAAACTTATGTATTACTCCGCCTAATACATGCGAAGCATATGCGATAGTGGTTGTTTCTGTAAAATGGTTATTTTGCACTTCCAAATAACAGTGAAAATACAATGCATTGTAATAAAATCAATAAACACATCCATTAGTGCCTTTTAAAAGTGCTAGCATAAAGAAGTTCTGGGATCTATTTTCTGTTATTAGGCTGAATGATGTGACCGGGGCCAATGAGAGCATTCACTGCCTTCCGCGTTTGTAGTGAATAATAGAAGTAGTGTTTGTTGGATTACTGGACGGGGATTGGTGGGAAATTGCCCATCGATTTCAAACACCTGGTTGTTGACCTTAAAAAGAATAATTAATTTCCAGTTCATACTTAGGCACTATGTGCTGTATTAATTAAATACTCAGTAAATATCCACAATAAAGTGGAAGTAAGTATGCAAAGAGGATTTAATGGTAAAATTCAAGTATCTAATATTATGTTTCACGTTTGTAATAATAACTCCATGAATAGATACTATCAACACAACACTGTTTTGGCAGCGAATTTTACATTTAGAACCTCCTTCCGACTTTTCCCTAGAAATTCCTCCAGTATTATGTTTTACAAGATATTGCTTAAGTTACAAAAACACACCTATCTTAAAGTAAAATAATACATGGGGGTACTTTGATACAGATTTCATGTTGCAATTATTTTTATATTTATACTTTAAATGGGAGTAATCACTTTTGTTTATACTCTGAACGTTATTGTATTTCAGCCAAAAATTTAATACCAAGATTTAACCGGAAATATGTTTTGAGACTCCCTGAAGAATTTTAGAAAAAGGTCACCCCCACTCTCTCTCTCTTCCTTTCCTTGTTTGTTTCATTCTTTCTTTCTTCCTTCTTTCCTTCCTTGCTTTCTTGCTCTATTTGTGTGTGTGTTTGTGTGTGTGTGTGTGTGTGTGTGTGTGTGTGTGTGTGTGCGTGCACGAAAATTTTTAAGACTTCTTCATTATGAATGACTTTTGCATAACTGGTAGACCGTAAGAGATACACAAAAATATTACTGTAAAAAAAATAAACCTCTCATTAACCCTTTCATGCCTGAATTATTTTGCTACTTATGCCGTTCTTCCTCTAATTCGAAACCGGTTTAGATTAGGCGGTCTGGGAGACCTTCAGCCTGCTGGCTTGAATAGCCATGATTGTTGAGGCAACATGTAGTGCACTGGCCATGCAGTGAAAGCCTGAGGTCGTGAGTTCGAGTCTCGGCAACCGCAGTCAAATGTGCCTGTGGTAAAGAACGGGGAGGGCCCACGTAAAATAATCGGTGTGATGACACGCGTGGATGATGACGGGGTATCATTTGACTGCGGTTGCATGGATTTTGCTTCTTTTCTTATAAGAAAAAACACAACATAAATTGTAAAAAAATAATTTTTTACAATCCAAAACGTCTCAAATATGTATTTTTAATTGGTGACAGACAGTATAACAAGAATATAGCAGAAAAAGAAGTTAAAACTAGTACAAATAGGGAAAAAAGCCTATGTATCTTATAATACACACCAGGCATGAAAGGGTTAAGGCACGCAATTTATATAAAATATATTTTATTTTGTGGAATGAACCATTTGGGAGATTATCACTGAGTTTGAGTTTTCCAATAATTATATTTTTTCACATAAGAATACGTATCCCTTGGTTGTGCAAAGAGAAGTCAATTTGAAAGTCTCTCATAGTGACCGACTTTAAAAGATTTGAGTGTCACTCAAAGTCTACTGTATTCTCATATTCCTCTTGTACCTACAAGGAAATAAACCAATGCGTTGTAAGAATAGTTTGTAAAAGAGTAGAGAAAGTCATGTGAGTGCAACGTTTATTTTTATGAAAAACTTGAATTCTAAATGTCAGATAAGTACCAAAGTTGGCAGTTTAATACGTATCTTTCTCAGGTGCAACACAAAGGTTTGCCAGAAAATCTCCTCTCTTGAATTACAATGAAAAGAGAAATAAAACTATTTATTTAATACTCAAGACACTTGGTAGAGAGTCATTCTTCTTACTTCCCAGTACAAATCTACAGATATTCAATCACTGAGCAATAAAACTAATTGTGTAGACGTTTATGTCGATTGTAGAAGCTATAGTAGATAAACGACAGTGGTTAGAAAAAGTAGTATGAACGTAACAAGAGTATTGCATACGTCCCTCAGAGTCCCAATATTTCTCCACGTATAAACTGGCGGTAGGTATCATAAAGGCAAGCAGCTGGGTGAGTGAGTGAGTTTATATTAAGCATTTGACTCATTGCCATGTGGGATTAAGATCTTGAGGAACATTTATCACTAGCAATGACTGTTAATACATTCCAAGGTTAAAGGTTCTTTCAGCGTGGAAGGCGAGTTCCTGACCACATTATCTAGGCAGCTGTTCGTGCGCACAAAACAGGTAATCAGACGTAGAAACACCACAAACACTGAAAATTAGTTTTTGTTGTCCAGTATTGTACAACAACGATATTCCATTTCACGAAAGTTGTAAGTTTTCCGAAACTCACACACATAACAAGGAATATCTCCGAAATGGTTCACTCTACAAGAAAATTTATTGAGACATAAATTGTGTATTTTAGCAAGATCTACGTTTTTTGTATGGTATAATTTGGTCTATCTCTAACGGTTTACCAGTTATGCAAAAGTCGTCCAGAGTAAATACAACTACAGGGGCTATAGCCAGAAAATTCAAGATATACATTTCATTTGTCATAAAAATATCTCAAACATATGACATTTTAATCAAAATCGTTATAGCCATTTTCAAGAAAGTCGAAATTTTCGAAAAATCTTCCAAGTAAAGGGTAGTTTAGCGTGGGGCTATTTTCTTCAAAATCTTCGTGTTGCATCCTTGAAGGACATTAAACTTAAATACCAAGTTTGGCTTTTAACCGACTTTTCGGTTTTGAGTTATGCTGTCCACAGACTGACACACGGACACACACACGGATCTTTTTCCAAAAATGCTTTTTTTGGGTTCAGGGGGTCTCAAAACATATATTTCCGATGAAACCTCGACATCGAATTTTCGGGTGCAATACAATACTTCTACTTACCAGTAGGGAAAGTAAAAAGGGTTTGTTGACCCTTAGCCTGGAATGACAGTGAGCAATATGATATGAAGAGAAGCTAAAATTGGTGAGAGGAAAGATAATGGAGTACTTGGGGAAGATGGAATGAATGACGGGAGAAACCAGAGAGCCCGAAGAAAACCCACCCAGATGACACTTCCTCCGCCACAAAGGTAGGCGTCGAACTCAGGCACCCAGGTCTAACCACTCGGCGAAGGCACTGCCTCACAGTAACTTTACTGTAACCGATTATTGGCAGTCTGTAGCATTTAAAGACCGCGCTGGAGTTAGTACACACTTACGGCAACCACAAGGAAATTTACCACTTCACTAAACCGTACAGTAATTTTTACTTTCTCTACTGGTAAGTAGGGGAAGTATTCTATTCCACCCAAAAATTCGATGTCGACATTTCACCGGAAATATATGTTTTGAGACCCCCTGAATAAAAAAAAAAAAAAAAAAAAAAAAAAAAAAAAAAAAAAAAAAAAAACCAATTTTAGAAAAAGGTCCGTGTGTGTGTGTCTGTCAGGCTGTGGACAGCATAGCTCAAAACGAAAAGTCAGTTAAAAACCAAAGTTGGTATTTAAGTTTATTGTCATTCAAGGATGCGACACAAAGATTTTGAAGAAAACACCCGCACCCTAAACTACCCTTTACATGGAACATTTTTCGAAAATTTTGATTTTCTTGAAAATGGCTCTAACGATTTTGATTAAAATGTCATATGTTTGAGATATTTTTATGACAAATGAAATGTATATCTTGAATTTTCTGGCTATAGCCTCTGTAGTCGTATTTACTCTGGACGAATTTTGCATAACTGGTAAACCGTAAGAGATAGACCAAATTATACTGCACAAAAAATGTAGATCTTGCTAAAATACACAATTTATGTCCGAATAAATTTTCTTGTAGGGTGAAGCATTTCGGAGATATTCCTTGTTATGTGTGTGAGCTTCGGAAAACTTAAAACTTTAGCGAAATGCAACAACGTTGTTTATTTTTTTTATATGTTAATCGTGCAAAGAGAACGGAATCTCAAAGATCAAAAAGATTTGACTGTCGCACAAAGCCTACTGTATTCTAATATTCCCCTTGTACCTACAAGGACATAAGCAATAAGATAATTTGTACAAATGTTTATCTCAACTAACACCAAGAAGATATAGGAATAAGAGTTTGTAAGAATGGCGAGTACAAAAGTAGAGAAAGTCATGTGAGTGCAACATATCAGATTTTGTACTTATGGTGTTACTTTGTTTACATCGTAGCAAGAAGTTCCCCACTCTGCGGCGCGATTAATGACAGAAAGAAGGTATCAGAATGCAGGCCTGGCCCCTGAACGTGTGATACAAAGAAAGCCAACAATACTGTAGGAGAGGGCTGCTACCACTACACCTTGGCCTATGTTACCCCACCCCCCTTATTCTCACTCTTGTTTTGCTGACTGCATAAGTTATGGCGGGGACAATGGAAATTTGGTTAGAGGTTGAAATGCTTAGGGGATGACGTCATCGCGTGTGAGGGCATTCTCATCCCTTTTACCATCACTTTCATTGTGATTTATCTTCCCCGGTCCGCACCATGTCCAAAATCTGAAACCCACCTACTACTACACACAAACACCAGAGTTAAGGAAACAAGGAAGACGTAAAGGAGAGAGAGAGAGGGTCGGGGGGGGGGGGGGTCAGAGTGTCGACGACCCAAAAGACCACCGACCGTTGTTCTTGGGGGCGGGGGGGGGGGCGGAACTGAAAACCTCCACATTTATAATCATTATTTGCACATCCCGTCAGCTTGTCTTGGCGTCTCCAAAGGGGAACTGCTGGAAAGAAAGAGAAGCCTACCACGTGAAAAATAGAAGAAGAAGATGATGCTGAAGAAACACCAAGAGGGTGAAGAATCAGCTGAGATGATCGTCAAAGAATCCATAGCTAATGTCCCTCGAATCAAGACTTGCATTTATTAAAATTATTTTACGAATTACATAATGATTTAACCCAGGAAATGTTATTTAAATGCTGCATTGTAATTACTAACGTCTTAAAAGAAACATGCAGTCACACATCAGCGTCCATTGGCACGGCCTACCACTGACCTAGTTTCCTGCCTGCGCACACAGTTTATTTCCTCTTGTATTCTGGTTCTGAGGTTACCCCCTTCCAATTATTTCATCTATTTCAGCATTAGATGCTTTACCGAAACGAGGGTCAGCTATTTTTACTTTCTCTACCACATATTTTAAGTAGAGGAAGTATTGTATTCCACCCAAAAATTCGATGTCGTGATTTCGCCGAAAATATATGTTTTGAGCATTTTTAGAAAAAAGGCCTCTGTGTGTGTGTGTGTGTGTGTGTGTGTGTGTGTGTGTGTGTGTGTGTATGTGTATATTTTTACTTGAGGAACTTACGTGCAGGTATGAGATAAGCGGTTACAGCATTAAGTTATGCCCATCTTCACTTTGCAGTCGCAGAGAAGCACTATATCTCACACGCAAGTACCAGTATCATTTTAAATGAACTCGTTTGAAATGCATATTCTTACCGAGATGAACACAATTTGCCGGCGGTGACATCACCAGTGAAATATGTGTTTCACTCAAGTGCCTGCTGATCATAGCCTTCATGAGGTCAAATAGAGTGCACCGTTTCTTCTCCAAGACACCACACTAAATCAAATAACAGCATATTTCGTATCATTGATTGACACAAGTTGTGTTACTCTGGAAAATAATTTAAACTGCATCCAGTTCTAATGCAGAAAGCATACTGCTTTGCAAATAACTCCGGCTATACAGGTTTCTGGGTTTACTGAATAAATAAAGTGGTAGAAAAAACGTCAGAGTAAAAGTGAGGTGTTCTTAAGACGGAAAGTGCAGTTCAAAATTCTGAAAGAATCGACTTTGAAACAATATACGTAACTGGACGTAACAAACGTCTTAAATATCTTAATTACTTTCAGAGAAAATACTTCAAAGGCAAGATGCTGTCCACCAATCAAAAGTGCGCTTGTTCATAACAATACTACAATCCACCAATTAAAAGATACCCAAGTATCAAAAAATACTTTGGCGTCTGCGCACATTTTCACGGAGCTGAAAGTGAAACTATCGATTGCTGTATGTTCAACCGAATAACAACTAGTTTGGGTTTAGAAAAACTTAAATTTTAATAAATTAGGTTTGTCTTCTCATTATTGAAATAAATTTTGCTAAAGGTTATAGCAACATAACAATAAAATCAATAATTTCGAAGTTTTGGTGTGTACAATCGAATAACAAATGCATGATTAAAATGTCGGACACCAGTGAAGCTAACTGCAGCGTAGAATATTACATTTTCTGTATGTTTTAAACATAGACACATGTTGAGCATAAATAGGCAGTACCTGGGCGACCGGGCTTCGCTCGGCGTTTTTCGCCTCTGTTTATCACACTTTTTATGGAAAATTGTTTACAGAAGACTGAGTAGAGAAAGAGATGTGAATGTGTTACCTAAAAGTGAGTAGAGAAACCGCTGTGAATGTAATATACAACATCTCTATTTCAAACATACAGAAAATTCCATGACTTATTTGTAGAAGAGTGAGTAGAGAAAGAGATGTGAATGTATCACCTAATAGTGAGAGGAGAAAACAGTGTGAATGTTTCAAGCGTACAGAACATGGTTTGACTTATTTTAAAATTGCGGATAAAAGTGTTTTTCGGTGCAAAATCACGTTTTTTATGGAAAATTATTTACAGAAGAGTGAGTAGGGAAAGAGATGTGAATGTGTTACCTAAAAATGAGTACAGAAAACACTGTGAATGTAATATGCATGTATACAAAAATTTAACCAAATCTTTAGAGCCGTTTCTGAAATACCGGGAATATATACACAAGAATTGCACTGTAGAAGTGGGAATAAAAAAATGTTATCTTTTATGTGAAATCGCGTTTTTTCGGGAATTACGCCTATATAGATGAACTTAAAAAGCAAAACTCTATCTGAATACAAAATTTGATCGAAATCGTTAGAGCCGTTTCCAAGTTGCGCGGAATATTTATATACAAGAATTGCTCGTTTAAATATATGATATGAAACTTTTAAGTCTAGAATTTTTATGTTTTTATGATTTTTCACTTTCTTCTAGTTTAATCTGGCCGCGGGTTGTGGCGCTCCTCGTGGCAATTTTCGAAGAGAGCTTTGTATGCTACAGTCGTAAAGCTGTAAGACTCTTTCCTGTTTGATTTTTAAAGGGTTGTGAAGTTTATTAATAATTCGTGTTTTTAAATTATTTGCAACTAGATTTATTCTTTAGAAACCCTTTTAAATTACTTATGGAATGTGTTTCTTATACGTCGCTGTTTATAAAACATGTGAAGAACGATTCTCAATTACTCTGTTTTGGATTTTATATTTATTATGAGGGCTTAGTAAACAGGCTGAATATAATGGCAATTATCTTGGTATATTGATAAAAGGGAGGACTTAGAGAAAAGGGTCATATAACACTCGCGTCGGCTGAAAATGCCCCAGGCAGGGCATAAACTAGTGTTATCTTGGTCGACCACCAGAGTGCAGACAGGCTTAAGTGTGTCATTGCCCAAGGAAAGATTATTATCTGCGAGGGTGGATTCAGAACGAGGAATGACATGAGATGGTAGATAAAAAAGGAATAGGACATTAATTGAAGTTGAGAATAAAGATTAATTGCAAATTCTTGTTGATGGCCTTGGTAATGACATACCTGGTGAGGTGCCTCTTAGTGGCCAGATGCTGTCCGCTTTCCGGAAGAAACTCTTAGGGGAGATAATCACTGGAGTAATTGTTATACGAACACGCCCCTCCTGGGAACGATGATGCCCGTCGGCGGAATGAGAGCCGCTCTTATTAGCGTTGTGAAGATATCTCATTAGTCAGAAAGGACCTCCAGACTCCTGGTGGGCTATTAATGCTTCTGCGTTTCCAGCATGTGCATTCATGACTTTGGGATTTACTGTACTTCCAAGGAAAATACAAGTTCTTTGTGTATTCTATTTTCAGACGTACCTCGCAATGCTACGAGTGTTCTAGAATATCTTTGTTTCCCATACTCTCAAGTGCCGTCAAAGTTCACTACCGCGGAAACTGTAAAAACGAAAATAACTCCTAGAGCCCATTAATTCGCTAGACTATATACTATTTTTGAGCCGTATATTGTTATAAGTCAAGTGAAAATGTACTGCAATAATTATTGTTGCTCCTGTGGGAGGTTTTAGTGTATACAGACCTGGCTATCTGGCTCCCTTGGCTGAACAATAGCCCGAGTAGAACAATAGCACTGTGCGCCGTCCTTCTGCTCCCGAATATTCATTTGGGCTCTTGCTTGGAGTTTCGTGAGCCAGAAGGAGCCGAACATCGCCCGACTCAGTTTAACTGAGTGAGTTTAGTTGTCGATGTCAGTCTGAAAATACCCAGAATTTAGTAGACAATTGAAAGTAGGAATTCAGAATGTTAAGCGCTGAATGCAATTCAGTTATGAGTTGAGATTCGAACCGACGATCAGTTGCGTTTAATTCTGACTTTTGCAACCGTATCTTAACTGTCTGTTAACATAATTACAATGCCTACAAAGTATTTTTACTTTCTCTACTGGTAAGTAGGGGAGGTATTGTATTCCACCCAAAAATTCGATGTTGAGATTTCACCGCAAATATGTTTTGAGGCCCCCTGAATCCAAAAAAAAAAAAACATTTTTAGAAAAAGGTCCGTGTGTGTGTGTCTGTGTGTCAGTCTGTGGACAGCATAACTCAAAAACGAAAAGTCGGTTAAAAACCAAAGTTGGTATTTAAGTTTAATATCATTCAAGGTTGTGACACGAAGATTTTGAAGAAAATAACCCCACGCTAAACTACCCTTTACATGGAAAATGTTTCGAAAATTTTGATTTTCTTGAAAATGGCTCTAACGATTTTGATTAAAATGTCATATGTTTGAGATATTTTGATGACAAATGAAATGTATATCTTGAATTTTCTGGCTATGGCCCCTGTAGTCGTATTTACCCTGGACGAATTTTGCGTAAATGGTAAACCGTTAGAGATAGACCAAATTATACTCTACAAAAAATGTAGATCTTGGTAAAATACACAATTTATGTCTGAATAAATTTTCTTGTAGGGTGAACCATTTCGGAGATATTCCTTGTGAGTTTCGGAAAACTTAGAACTTTCGTGAAAAGGATCATCGTTGTTCATTTTTTTATATGTTAAGTGTGCAAAGAGAACGGGATCTCAAAGATTTGACTATCGCACAAAGCCTACTGTATTCTAATATTCCCCTTGTACCTACAAGGAAATAAGCAATAAGATAAGTTATACAAATGTTTATCTTAACACAAAGAAGATATAGGAATAAGGGTTTGTAAGAATGGTTAGTACAAGAGTAGAGAAAGTTATGTGAGTGCAACACATCAGATTTCTAATATAATAATTGCATATTGCGGTATCAGGGCAAGGAATGAGAAAACGTTCCCTTTGCACACGGAGTTTCTTTGAACTCCTTGCGAACATGCACAACGCTGCTTGTTTCTGGTATATTTTGAGGTTATGTTTACTAAATGATTCATAAGTACACTTCTTACTGGCCGACTGGCATAATCTGTTCACAAGTTGTTCACAATTTAAAAAACGACTAAATTCTTAGGCAGTGTGACTTTTCCTGTTCACAAATAAAACTTATAAGTGTAGTATGTTACAAGGGAAACAATCATAATTGCGAACAGATTTTAAACAGCAATAACATTAAAAACTGTTGGATCTATTTTCTTTTCTTCCTTGAAAGTTATTTATGCCTATCGTTTGAAGTAATATTAGCATACGTCATCTTTGCACAAGAACAAAGCGCTGGTTCTCCGCTCAGAAAGATCTTTGTTCGACTCCAGGCATAACCGCATGTTATTTAAACACGTTATATTTGCTCTGTGTTAGCGAAGAAGCAACCATCTGCCGCCGCTTCATCATTTTCACTGAGTCAGCATAACTCTAACAGCAGTAAGGTGAACTGGGTTCTCTACTTCCGTTGGTGTCGGAGTTTAGTAACAGATATATCCATAATAGTGAACCATTATCTGCCCTTTATCAACAAACATGCTTGTCTACGATTTCCTTCTTTTTGGTTGTCTATATTTCTTTTAACTAGCGCATCTTAAGGTAGGATCACACAAAATAGAATTGTATTACGCTTAAAAGCACCTAATGCACTCTTGCGGGAGGATATCTGCTTACATTTCCCGTTCAATCTGTCATTTGTTCCCTACATTTACTTTAATACACCTGCGCATTTCGTTTGTTTATATGAACTATACGAAATCCATCGATCTAGTAAATATGTAAAGAAACTGTTCGGAGAGCAGAGGAATCTATGGACGAGACAGAGTGAAGACCTGGAAGCGAGTGGTCAGTATGAGAGTGAAGAAGAGGATGATATGAAATGCAGGAGAAATCGATGATTGGAAAGGAAAGGAGCAACTGGAGTACCCGGAGAAAACCTGCCCTGACACGGCTTCATCCACCACGAATAGCCTATGGGGTTCCCTGGGATCGAACCCCGGCCAACTATGTGGTAGGCGAACGCTCGGCAAAAAGCAATTTTACTTGTTTAGATACGTGCTGATTTTTACTTTCTCTACTGGTAAGTAGAGAATGTTGTATTCCACCCAAAAATTCGATGTTGAGATTGCAGCGGAAATATATGTTTTAAAACCCCCTGAATCAAAAAAAAAAAAAAAAAGTTTAATATCTTTCAAGGATGTGACACGAAGATTTAGAAGAAAATAGCCCCACTCTAAACTACCCTTTACATGGAAAAATTTTCAAAACTCTTGATTTTCTTAAAATTGGCTCTAACGATTTTGATTAAAATGTCATAAGTTTGAGATATTTTTATGACAAATGAAATGTATATCTTGAATTTTCTGGCAATAGCCCCTGTAGTCGTATTTACTCTGGACGACTTTTGCAAAACTGCTAAACCGTTAGAGATAGGCCAAATCATACTATACAAAAAATGTAGATCTTGCTAAAATACACAATTTATGTCTCAATAAATTTTCTTGTAGGGTGAACAATTTCGGAGATATTCCTTGTTATGTGTGTGAGTTTCGGAAAACAGAACTTTCGTGAAATGGATCATCGTTGTTCATTTTTTTATATGTTAAGTGTGCAAAGAGAACAGAATCTCAAACATCTGACTATCGTACAAAGCCTACTGTATTCTAACATTCCCCTTGTACCTACAAGGAAATAAGCAATAAGATAATTTGTACAAATGTTTATCTCAACTAACACGAAGAAGATATAGGAATAAGAGTTTGTAAGAATGGTTAGTGCAAGAGTAGAGAAAGTCATGTGAGTGCAACATATAACCATCTTGGCGTTAATTAATTAAGAGGTCTGCGCAGTGACCAAACATTTGAACCATTATACTTGCAAAATGCACTGGTCACGTTCAGTGCAATGCGCGTGACTTCTTCATAAGCGGCTCGTGACGTTGTTTGCCACCGCGGATTGTAATGAGAGTTGGTCTGCCAAAAGGGCCCTACAATGACAATAGGCTCGCTCGCTGCCCCGGGTGAGGGCCATCTGAGTCACGCTCCCCATATTGACCGCCCACTCAGTAGTCCATAACTTGAAGTTCACCTCGCTAATGATACGCGCACCTGTGTCATTTGGCCTGCTTCATAATATTTAAGATAACAGACTGGCTTCTTGAATTTTCAGACCACCCATGATAGCGCCTCTAACGGTGGCAGATGGCAGTGCTGAAGAATACATTGTTGTGAATGAAAACAGGGCTACCTTGTGTGGGCACAGTAGAATAAACCTCTAACTCACCTTAAATATAAAGTAACTAATTTTTTCTGAGGCGGTGTTGAATATAAAAAAAGAGCATTTTTAGAAAAAGGTCCGTGTGTGTGTGTGTGTGTGTGTGTGTGCGTCAGTCTGATATCTTTCAAGGATGCGACACGAAGATTTTGAAGAAAATAGCCCCACACTAAACTACCCTTTACATGGAAAATTTTTCAAAAATTTTGATTTTCTTGAAAATGGCTCTAACGATTTTGATTAAAATGCCATATGTTTGAGATATTTTTATGACAAATGAAATGTATATCTTGAATTTTCTGGGTATAGCCCCTGTAGTCGTATTTACTCTGGACGACTTTTGTATAACTGGTAAACCGTAAGAGATAGACCAAATCTTACTATACAAAAATTGTAGATCTTGCTAAAATACATCATTTATGTCTCAATAAATTTTTTTGTAGAGTGAACCATTTCGGAGATATATCATCTATATATACAAAATGGATATTTCTACATATTTAACCGTTAATCTTTAAAACTGCTTGAATAATCACCGCGTAGTTCGGCACATATATGTATTTTTTCATGGAAAAGGTTTGTATGCTATCCATTTTACTATACAACGTAACATTGACATGGTTTTCTCTCATCGCTTTTCTTTTACGTAAGAAATTCACATAACCTTCCCTACTCACCCTTGAACATAGAATTCATACAATTTTCTATGACTGAAATAGGAATGCCAGCAATATTATAGTCATACAGTTTTCTCTACTCACTTTTATTTTAAGAAACACGACCACATTTCTTTCTCTATTCGTCCTTCAACGTGCATAACATACAACTTTCTGTGATTGAAATAGAAATGCAATACATAACATTCACACGATTTTCTCTACACACTTTTTGTGTACGAAACACAATTTTTCTGTAGATACTTCCTCTTCTACAACATTTTACATTCACACAACTTTCTCTACATGGTTTTCTTCCTGTGGTATTTGAGTTTATTCAACAATGCCTTTTCAGAGTGTTTTCTAGGTGTTTCTATTTACTTTTTTGGGGTTGTTTAAGGTATCCAACGTAAGTCCAAAGGTTGTAGGGGTAAGATTGCCAAACCACGAAGAGCTAGTTAGCCTGTGGGGTTGTAGATTTTGCCAGGAATACAAATTAGAATTCAAAAGGAGATCCCTTGGTGATTGCAGGCCTGGTAACGGCGTTTCTGTAGGTACCATTGTAGTTGCAGAGGCTAGCGGTGAAAAGGTCATGCAGGGATTGGAGGAGGAGGAGCAGCTATGTGCCCCGGGGGCCCGTTAAGTGCCACAGTAGTGCGGAATCTGACGGCGGGGCACAGAACTGGACAGACGAGCATAGCGAGGCCACGAGGTCGACCCCGAGTTCAGCGGCCAGTGTCCGTTCTGAGGGTTCCATTTCTGGTATCCAAATAAAAACAACATACCTACTTCCTTTAGGAAGAACCGGTTTGGACACTATGAGAGAGTTGCCTGCCTGCTTGCCTGCTGTGTCAACATTACCACCAACATTTAACTTTTATTTCGTTTCTGATTCTCCTCACGCCGCTCATTATTTCCTAGTAAATGGGGCATCTGTCAATCAGTTACCTAAACCTCAGGCAACCTCTGCAAGTGAACGTTAGAGGCGACGGAAAAACCTGCTTGCGTATGCACTTGCTGAACTTCCTAAATTCTACAATTATTAGCAAACTCTTATCAGACATAATTCAATAAGCAATAATGTACATTCAAATTTTCATTGTAATATCTCCAACAACCTTAAATTTATTACCTTTTCTAGCTATTATTTTGGCAATTTTGATAATTTTAATTCGAATGGGAATGGGAATACAGAAAGCTTTGTGCGACAGTCAAATCTTCTTGACCTTTGAGATTCCGTTCTCTTTGCACGATTAACATACAAAAAAATTAGCAACGTTGTTGCATTTCGCTAAAGTCCTAAGTTTTCCGAAACTCACACACATAACAAGGAATATCTCCGAAATGGTTCACCCTACAAGAAAATTTATTGAGACATAAATTGTGTATTTTAGCAAGATCTACATTTTTTGTAGTGCAAGATTTTGTCTATCTCTAACGGTTTACCAGTTATGCAAAAGTCATCCAGAGTAAATACGACTACAGGGGCTATAGCCAGAAAATTCAAAATATACATTTCATTTGTCATAAAAATATCTCAAACATATGGCATTTTAATCAAAATCGTTAGAGCCATTTTCAAGAAAATCAAAATTTTCGAAAAATTTTCCATGTAAAGGGTAGTTTAGGGTGGGGCTATTTTCTTCAAAATCTTCGTGTCACATCCTTGAAAGACATTAAACTTAAATACCAACTTTGGTTTTTAACCTAATTTTCGTTTTTGAGTTATGCTGTCCACAGGCACACAGACACACACACGGACGTTTTTCTAAAAATGCTTTTTGTTGGGTTCAGGGGGCCTCAAAACATATATTTCCGGTGAAATCTCGACATCGAATTTTTGGGTGGAATACAATACTTCCCCTACTTACCAGTACAGAAAGTAAAAATTATTAACTTTGATAATAATTTGTATAGTTTTCGCCAATTGGTAAACATTAAAGTTACACAACAATCACTCCCACTATTTTTTTGCATTCTCAGTTAATTACAAGAACTGTGATTCCATATTCGGAGCAGCAGGTTTCTAGGAAATGCAGCGCTCTCTCTGCAACACGTGTTTTCATAGTAGTGAACCATGGGGAAGCACATGGGCAGTGTGCATACCCTGTCATCGGTTTCCTGGTATATTTTCTCTTACACGTTCACACACATTGCTGTTAAAAACAAGCACACCAGCCGCTCTGTTTCAATTCCACGCTAGCTACACTAACTCATAGCAGATTGTTGTTCGAAACATAATCCTCAGGAACCAGTACCCCAATAGAATTACTATATAGATAACAGGAAAAGTTAACTAAGGAAAACTGGCAGGGTATGCAACCACATCACCCACATCCATTGACGCTACGCTTCCGATATAGATGATTTAATCGGTTCTTTTGATAATTCCTTATATACTTAATTACAGCTTCTATTTGGTACATCTTCGTCGTGTTTATAACCCCATTTTGTATATCCTGCTCAATTCCTCCTTCATTAGCCATTATTTTGCTTCCATCTTTCTTAATGTTCGTGCTTCATTTACGTAACAAAGTACAGGTCTTGCCAAGGTCTTACAGAGGCGGATTCTAGTGTGTCTTTGTACTAGGGAAAGTTTCGTAATATTATTAATTTTTCCCATTGTTTTCTTGCACTTCGTAGCTTTCTGGAAAATATATATTTCATCAAAAATACATAATGTGCATCTGAGATATGTGAAATAATTTACTCTGTCTAATATTTTTTTAATCTAAACATATTTTACTCCAACAGAATATTTTCTACAAAAAGCCATACCTTTAGTTTTTTTGTTTATTGATTTTCATATATTTTATTGCAATTTTGCTAAAATTAAATACCGAACGTTATAATTCATCCCGTTCCTTTAACTACTTCATGTTAGTTGAGATAAACATTTGCAGAAACTACCGTATTGCTTATTTCCTTGTAGGTACAAGGGGAATATTACAATACAATAGATGTTTTCCGAAACTGACACAAATAACAACAAATATCTCCGAAATATCTACAAACATTTATTGAGGCATAAATTGTGCATTTTAGCAAGATCTACATTTTTTGTACAGTAAGATTTTGTCTATCTCTTACGGTTTACGAGTTATTCAAAAGTCATCCAGAGTAAACAGGACTACATAGGCTATAGCCAGAAAATTCAAAATATACATTTCATTTGTCAAAAATATCTTAAACATGTTATTTTAGTCTAAATTGTTAGAGCCATTTTTGAGAAAATCAAAGTTTTGGAAAAAATTTTCCATGTAAAGGGTAGTTTAGGGTGGGGCTATTTTCTTCAAAAGAGAGCGTAAAAAATGTTTGATATAGTGTAATATAGTCAACATTTTTAATGTGATCAGATTATACGATCAAAGTTTTTTCACACACTCTGACACAGAAATGTGATAGTGTGATATAAGACAGCAGGGGTTAAATAATTGGAGCTGGTTTCTGCACCAAATAATTTCAAATGTCCTACGTCTAAACCATGCGGAGAGCAAAATGGATGTGGCGATGACTTAATTGAACCAAGGGCTACAAGAGGTTACCTCGGTGAGAGAGAGAGCGTTGGAGCGGAACAACTTGCTGCTACTCGGAGGTCAGTAGCCCCTGCACCTCCCCCCCCCCCCCCCTCTGCAGAATAAATCTTAAGGTCTTGTGGAGGACTTGAACTAAAGAAGACGACCGAGAAGAAGTGCAAGTTCCATACCATCCAATTGAAGGTTTGTTTACATTAAACCTGTGTGTGTGTGTGTGTGTGTGTGTGTGTGTGTGTGTGTGTGTGTGTGTCGGTCTGTGGACAGCATAACTCAAAAACGTAAACTCGGTTAGAAACGAAAGTTGGTATTTAAATTTAATGCCTTTAAAGGATGCAACACGAAGATTTTGAAGAAAATAGCCCCACCCTACACTACCCCTTACATGGAAAATTTTTAGAAAATTTTGATTTAATCGAAAATGGCTCCAACGATTTTGATTAAAATGTCATATGTTTGAGATATTTTTACGACAAATGAAATGTATATCTTGAATTTTCTGGCTATAGCCCCTGTAGTCGTATTTACTCTGGACGACTTTTGCATAACTGGTAAACCGTTAGAGATAGACCAAATCATACTATACAAAAAATGTAGATCTTGCTAAAATACACAATTTATGTCTCGATAAATTTTCTTGTAGGGTGAACCATTTCGGAGATATTCCTTGTTACTTGTGTCAGTTTCGGAAAACTTAGAACTTTCGTGAAATGGAACATCGTTGTTCATTTTTTATAGAGAACGGGATCTCAAAGCTTTAAAAGATTTGACTATCGCTGTATTCCGATATTCTCCTTGTACCTTCAAGGAAATCAGTAATAAGATAATGGTTAGTACAAGAGTAGAGAAAGTCATGTGAGTGCAATACTTAAGATTTTTTAAAACATATATTTCAGGTGAAATCTCAAATAATTTTGATATATATTTCTACGTACTTTATGTAAGCAATAAAAAAATTACAAAATAATATTAACTCTACTGGTTATTTTAAAACTTTTCTGCTGATACGGTGTTAATAATGCTAGCATGTGGTTGTTTTTAAAAACATCTGAGGCCGCAAGCAGACACCCTCTGTTACACATTCACCCCCTGCCTGAATTAGCCCTCGATCGAAATCCCAGCATGATACTGTGGCAATGTGATGACGTCTTTGTGGTTGTAGAAAATGAAATAAAATACGAAAGTATTAGCCCTGGAAAAGCAAGCAAAAGGGGATGGGGATGGATTGTCATCAACGCACCCTCTCATAGGATTAAAACACCCTTTCGTAACCTCGGGGGTTTGTCTAAACCTCTTCTCCCTTCACTCTCACTTGTCATTTTTTTCTTTCTTCTCTCTCTCTCTCTGTCTCTCTCTAACCCTTACATCATATACATACATAGTGTATAATGGTGACAGGGATGCGCTGTTGCCACGTTATTATTTTCTCTCTCCTAACGACGAACACTTTACAGGATTTGCCTAATAGGGTTGTCAGCAAATTTGCCTGAAATAATAGGCAGAGTACACTCCTGTTTCATATAGGAAATAACATATAGGAGCCTGCCTCTATTCTGCGGAGGGATTTTTAGAACACGCAGTGCGTAACGAAACCGTGCAAATATCAATGTTACCCTCATGGCTTTGATCATGCGTAAAGACAAGTAAAATGTTTCATTCTGATTAAAAACATCTCATATTGCATTCACATGACTTTCTTTTCACATTTACCAATTCGTGATAGATATAAACATATACAGTAGGCCAAAGTAATAGTCAAATATTGCTATGTCAAATATTCCATGTTCATGGTCAAGGGAAAGAAAGAAAAACTACTTCCTATCTCGCATTTGAAAATTCATACCAACAAAGAATATATCAGAAATGGTTAGTGCAACAAAAAATGTGCTGACAGAAATTGTGTACTTCAATAAGATTTATATATTTATATGCCATTAACGGATAAAGTGTCTGAAGTGAAAATTAGGGATATCTATTTCACTTTTGCGGTTTATAGTTCTTTCATAATCAAAATATTTCACTGTCATGCTTGTAATTCCCTATATATTTGTGGTTATATCATGTAGAAAAGTAATGGAAAATGCTTTACCCATAGAATCGTCTACAGTTTTGGTTTTGTCTACAAATATGTAATATCTATAAATCTGCAGAATCTTTGTGCAGCGAAAGGGCAAGTGAATTAAATTATAGATAGGATTTGTAACCTCTTAGTTTCATCAACCACTACCAATGATTTCTTTTTCCCACAGACTCTGGAAGCATAAATGTGAGTGTGTTTAATGTTAAAAATCTGATATGTTGCACTCACATGACTTTCTCTACTCTTGTACTAACCATTCTTACAAACTCTTATTCCTATATCTTCTTCGTGTTAGTTGAGACAAACATTTGTACAAATTATCTTTGTGCGATAGTCAAATCTTTTAAAGCTTTGAGATTCCACTCTCTTTGCACAGTTAACATATACAAAAGTGAACAACGATGATCCTTTTCACGAAAGTTCTAAGTTTTCCGAAACTCACACACATACCAAGGAATATCTCCGAAATGGTTCACCCTACAAGAAAATTTATTCGGACATAAATTGTGTATTTTAGCAAGATCTACATTTTTTGTATAGTATGATTTGGTCTATCTCTAACGGTTTACTAGTTATGCAAAAGTCGTCCAGAGTAAATACGACTACAAGGGCTATAGCCAGAAAATTCAAGATATACATTTCATTTGCTATAAAAATATCTCAAACATATGACATTTTAATCAAAATCGTTGAAGTCATTTTCAAGAAAATCAAAATTTTCGAAAAATTTTCCATGTAAAGGGTAGTTTAGGGTGGGGCTATTTTGTTCAAAATCTTTGTGCCGCATCCTTGAAAGACATTAAACTTAAATACCAACTTTGGTAGACATTTTTCTAAAAATGCTTTTGTTTTTGTATTTAGGAGCTCTTAAAATATATATTTCCGGTGAAATTTCGACATTGTGTGGAATACTTCCTCTACTTTACTATGCGTAGTAGAGTAAGTAAAAAAGTCATTTTTAGCAACAAAGTTAGATGGAGTGAAAATGTCAATGACCTATACTTCGATCGTAATATAGAAAGTAAGACTGAAATTCTGTTTCTTATTTTTTTGTTATGTTATCGTGGTTGTGTGAGAGAGAGAGAGAAATTTGCAGGAAGGTTCTGGAATGGCTTTTCCTGACAAGGTTCCAGTTTATTGGAAACGAGGTGACATCGTGCATAGCTGGAGAGAGATGGAAGACAATTTGATAAAGTAGGAGGCACAGGCGAAAATCAGGTTTTTGGAGAGAATGGAGCTGTGGCGGTCGGTCGGGCTGGAGCTGGAGCTGGAAAAAAATAACAACGTATAATTGATGCTTTGCCGTGCACTGGATTGAGCAGTGCTCCATTACTAGACAATCGCCCAGATCGTTATTATGTATCACCTTTCGGAACGTTGGTTTTTATTGCAATGCTTCTGATACTCCATTCATTTCTCCCACGACTGCTGCTACTGGCGAAAAATGAAATAGCATTTTCAAATTAAAAAAAAAAGAAACTGCAAAACAATTCCCTCGTTGATAGGCAAACGCTACCGTGATTAAAATGGTACTTTCTGACAGAATGTTATTGTCTGCAAAGCCAATTTTTGTTGTGATGAAGACATGATTAAATATCGATGTTTACGGAATCACAAATAAAATGTTGCGTTTTGTAATTTCATCTGGTTTTTTCCTTTTAACGTCGCTAAGTTTTATGCGTCTGCTACGATATAAATTAGCTTCTAAATATGGTGTTCAATTTACACTGCAATTAGAGTTTTTTGTATTGTAAGGCAGCAACAAGAGGGGTCATAAATATGTACGTGCTGACAGTGGATACAGAAAAACCATTACATCATAAATACATGTTATAACTACATTACGACACTTCTCTTGTTCACGATAAATTTATTGGTTGTGATGACGTACTACAATACAAAGAAAAGTTAAGCAACAGACAACTAATGACTTATAATCTGTTTCTACTTCTACTGATAAGTAGGGGAAGTATTGTATTCCACCCAAAAATTAGATGTCGAGATTTCACCGGAAATATGTTTTGAGGCCCCCTGAATCCAAAGAGAGGCATTTTTAGAAAAAGGTCCATGTGTGTGTCTGTGTGTCAGTCTGTGGACAGCATAACTCAAAAACGAAAAGTCGGTTAAAAACCAAAGTTGGTATTTAAGTTTAATGTCTTTCAAGGATGTGACACGAAGATTTTAAAGAAAATAGCCCCACCCTAAACTACCCTTTACATGGACATTTTTTCGAAAATTTTGATTTTCTTGAAAATGGTTGTAACGATTTTGATTAAAATGCCATATGTTTGAGATATTTTGATGAGAAATGAAATGTATATCTTAAATTTTCTGGCTATAGCCCCTGTAGTCGTATTTACTCTGGGCGACTTTTGCATAACTGGTAAACCGTTAGAGATAGACCAAATCATACTATACAAAAAATGTAGATCTTGCTAAAATACACAATTTATGTCTCAATAAATTTTCTTGTAGGGTGAACCATTTCGGAGATATTCCTTGTGAGTTTCGGAAAACTTAGAACTTTCCTGAAATGGATCATCGCTGTTCATTTTTTATATGTCAAGTGTACAAAGACAACAGAATCTCAAACATTTGAACAATGTATATGTTTAAGTACTCTTTTAATTACTTTTGCACAATAAACGCGCAGCTTAATATTAATGCCAACTGGGACAAAAACGTCCTAGATTCCTATCGTAGAACAAAATACTGGAAACTCTAAAACGCAATCGCAGCGCTACTTGACGGATCCAAATGTGAACCTAAACCAATATATATCAACCAGATGAAGATAGATTTAACCGACCACGTCTGCAGTCTTGTGGTTAACATACTAACTTTCAAATTCAGGTCTCATATTCGATTCCTACCCGAAGGATACGAGTTTTTTTTAAACAGAATTAGACAGTCTCGAAATATTAGTGGGAGTGTAAATGCATCAAATATTTCATGCATAGAGGCGATAATTTATCACATACGATTTACCACCTGGTCATTCTTTTGCTTTGTAGCAACCATTTATCACTATACCTTACTTTAAACTGCAATGTAAACAAAGTGCAAAATTGTATTCCTCCGCGTGCATTTCATATCACTGTTAATAATACATTACACTGACTTGTAACTCCTAGGGGGTGTAAGACCTGCAGTCAAGTAAAGAAGAAAAAGAAGCAATATGCGATGTGAGATCTAATATAAACGATTGCATTTAATGGCTTATTAATATTTTTTCTTATTTATTAAATATTATTAAATAGTATTGCGAAGTTATATTTAACTTTTTTTTTTAGATTTTAATGTCTTTTAACCGGCTAGGTCCTACTGAAAATGAGTGAAGTGGATGAAATGATGCTCAAATGACTCCGGGGTCCATAAACCTTAGATTTACTCAACATGAATCTTTTAGAAAAATGGAAAGCTATGGAAAAAATCTGATATATTGCACTCACATGACTTTCTCTACTCTTGTGCTAAGCATTCTAACAAACTCTTATTCTTATATCTCCATGTTAGTTCAGATAAGCATTCGTACAAATTATCTTATTGCTTATTTCCTTGTAGGTACAAGGGGAATATTGGAATACACAAGGCTTTCTGCGACAGTCAAATCTTTTTGACCTTTGAGATTTTGTTCTCTTTGCACGATTAACATATAAAAAAATGAACAACGTTGTTGCATTTCGTTAAAGTTCCAAGTTTTCCGAAAGTCACACACATAACAAAGAATATCTCCGAAATGGTTCACCCTACAAGAAAATTTATTGGGACATAAATTGTGTATTTTACCAAGGTCTACATTTTTGTATAGTATGATTTGGTCTATCTCTAACGGTTTACCAGTTATGCAAAAGTCGTCCAGAGTAAATACGACTACAGGGACTATAGTCAGAAAATTCAAGATATACATTTGATTTGTCATCAAAATATCTCAAACATATGACGTTTTAATCAAAATTGTTAGAGCCATTTTCAAGAAAATCAAAATTTTCGAAAAATTGTCTATATAAAGGGTAGTTTAGTGTGGGGCTATTTTCTTCAAAATCTTCGTGTCACATCCTTGAAAGACATTAATCTTAAATACCAACTTTGGTTTCTAACTGAGTTTTCGTTTTTGAGTTATGCTGTCCACAGACTGACACACAGACACACACACGGACCTTTTTCTAAAAATGCTTTTTTTTGGATTCAGGGGGCCTCAAAACATATATTTCCGGTGAAATCTCGACATCGAATTTTTGGGTGGAATACAATACTTCCCCTACTTACCAGTAGAGAAAGTAAAAATAGAACTCTACCTGCCACTGCTGATTTGACTATAACAGTGTGAATGTATTTAAAAGCACTAATGAGCTTCTTTGGTGATTATGTGGATCGATCGATCGGTCGACGCTGACAAAGACACCTGTCAAAAGTCGACAGCGACCATCCGTTTGGGAGCCGCTGGACTGAGTGATGGGCTTGCGATTAATATCGATCATTCCGATATCTGAACACAGAGTGATTTAATGACCCCAACGTTGTCACTTTTAATGACCCGTGCCACCGAAGGTGATGAAATGTTACACCAATGGGTTTGGGATGTGATCAATCGATTAGAGTTCGTGATAGGATATCCGTCAGTGTGCCACTGTAAAAATACGCGGTGCGTACTGCTGTTGGCTGTCAAAAAACAACGATCGAACCTTTATATTGTACCCAATTGAAAAAAGCATGCACTACTGTGTTGCATTCATACGATTTTCCCTTCTTTTGTACCACTATTCTTACGGAAGTATTATTTTATCTCCCTCAGTTTCAATTCTAATTTACACAGTTTGTGTTGTGACACTACAGTTTAATTTTTGAAAGCGGGTCTCTATATGATAGCTTTGAAATGCATGTTCTTTCCATGACCATTAGAAAAAAAACTGTTTTAAATTTCAAACAAATAACAAAAACTATCTCGGAAATGGTTAATGCTAGAACAAATTTTATTTGACATAAATGAATTGCTTTAAGGAAACGTACATCTTTGTATAGTAAGAGTTTGTCTACCTCTTACCACACATTTTTACAAAAATGGTGCAGAATGTAAAGGACCTCCCGGATGTGCATTTAATTTGTCATAAAACTTATCTTAAACATATGGTATTTTAATTCAATTTTTTAATATTCCATTTGTGTGTTGCCTTTAACATTAGGAGATCATATCGGGGACTTTTAGCCTCTTGAAACAGTTGCTCAAGAACAATAGCGTTCACTCCTTTAACGGTGGTTTTGAATTTGTATTACTTGTCTTTCTTTTAATTTATCACATTAAATTGACGCCCAAATTCATACTTCCAGGGTCTAGGGAGGAAGGGGAATAATCCTAGTGGAAAAAAAATTCCCACCCTCCCAGCCGGGAATCGAACCCGGGACCCCTTGTACAGCAGGCAGGTGCTCTACAGACCGAACTACGGGATAGAGAAAATTAAAAGTAACGCAGCATTATCAATTTAAAGGATTGTTTAGGGTGAGAGATGCTGAATTTAAATACCAAATTAGGTATCAAACGGAATTTTCGTTTTTGAGTTATGGATTTGTTTTTTCAACACAAATAAAATGTATTTCTTGAATTTTGAATATGAATGCCTCTTCGCTCTGAATAACTGCAAATAATATTGGAATAATGAACCATCAATTTCTTCCGTCAGACGTAAATTTAGGTGCAGTAGCCAACTGTGTTATTTGCATACCATTTCTGAGTTTTGCACGATAGATGTTTTCCCATACAGAAATCACGAGCATTTACAGGCAATGTATGATATTCTTCGTGACTTCTGCAATTAGCATTATGCAAGGATCTCAAATACTTCACTTAAGGAAAATATACATCTTACAGATCACTTAGTAATCCCTTTAATATGTATGCATTGTATACTTCCATAATATGCACATAAATACAACCCTATAAAAAGTGCTAAAATATCATATTGACATAAAATAAAAATTTAAAGGAATTTAAGATGATTTCTCCGGGAATAAAACTATCGTAGAAATCATATGTCATTTAAAACATTAAAATTGATCTTTAAACAAAAGCAATATCGAGGTATAAGACTATACCTGTAAAAAGGTATATAGCGCAATATTTGCTGACGGTCAAGGCATGCAAAAATCTGATGTGTTGTGCTCAAAAGAATTTCTCTACTCTAGTACAACTATTTTTAAAAAGGTTAATTTTTTGTTTATATTTCATGTTAGTCGAGTTAAACATTTATAGAAATGTTCTTATCCTAATTTATTTCGAAATTAATTAGAAGAAAAGACTGTTGTGGACTTTTAAGCGATAGTAAACTTTTTTAAGAGCTGGCCGCTATGTGGTGACTTTTGTGTCACTTTCTATTTACACGACCAGGAGAAAGAAAACCGAATAACGACTTCCCATTTAAGAAAAGTGTAATGGTTTAAAATTTATGAAAAAGTCATTCAGAATGAAGTTATTTCAGTGCATTTCACTTGTAAACAAATGTCTTAAAAATATAATTTAATCAAAATGGTTGGAACCGTTTTTAAGAAAATTAAAATTTTCAAAAAATTGTCCATGAAAAGAGTAGTCTAGGATGGAGAATTTGTTTGAAAATATTTTTGCCGCATCCTTGAAGGATGCTGAACTCAAATACCAAGTTTGGAATTTAGGCACCTTTTCGTTCTTTCAAAGAGACCATTTTCCAATAATGTCTTTTTTTAAACATCAAAAGTCTCAAAACGTGCATTTTAAGTGAAATCTGTCTTTAATTCAATCTAGTATTACTTTTTAAAACTTGTAGGTTAACTTTTTTAAATCTTAAGAGATATTAAGTAAATTAATTTAAACTAAGCTTGAATTCAGTTCCGAGTACTCCTTAACTCCTCTTTTCTGGTTTGTTTATGAACGCTTATTTCACGTCACCGAATGGTTTCAATATTGGTAAACTAATTTAACAAGCTTTAAGCTCTTACAAAGCTCATAAGACACCCGGTTTCGGCTGAAGGTAAACGAGAAAATGCGCCTTTATAGGTGCATTGTGTATTGTAATATAAAACACTGGAAGATAAATGTATTAGAAGAAGAAGAAGAAGCAGGACAGGTGTAATATGAATTTATCATTTTTCATACTACAAACACTACCACGGGAACCACCAAAGGGTAACACAAGCCCTGGTGTTTTTGCTTCGTATATCTTCGTAGTAAGAAGATAGGTCCAAAAATTTAGCAAAGTACAGAAGACTTTAAAGTAAGTTACTTTCACACTACTTTCTCTACTAATTTCACATTAATCCAGATAAACGTTTGTGAAAATGGCTTTATTGCACATTTTCTTGTAGGTACAAAGGGAATACGAAAACACAATCCACTTTAAGCGATGATCAAATCTTTTAAGAGCTGTTCGGTATATGATAACTTGAAATTCCGTTCTCTTTGCATCATCACGAGGGGGAAAAGAGAATAACTACTTTCCACTTGACTAAACTAGAGATATTTAATAGTGAACCTAATAACAAAGAATATTTCAGAAATGGTTAATTCCACCAAAAATGTGTTAGATATAATGTATTTTTAGTAAGATATACAGCTTTATGCAGTAAGATTTTGTCTATCTCTTAGTGTTTACCAGCTATGCAAAACTATTTGAGAATGGAGAGGACTTTAGAAAAGAAAATATTTTAAACATGCAGTTATTTAATCGAAAAAAAAAAAATCCACATTTCTAAAAAAGGTTTTCCAAGTAAAGGTTAATTTGAGGTCGGGAGTTCTCTTTAAATCTTTGATCCTTGGATAGATAGAGGCGCACTTAGACCTTTTCTAAGCACGTTTTTGTGCAGAAAGCCTGTAAACGTGAGTTAAATGCAATAATTCTGATAGTTACTATAGCCACCTGCAGAATCTTGCAGTTCCCTAATTTCATTCCTTCCTCCTGGGGGTGTAAGCCCAATAGATGTGTGTGAGGTCGTCGTGCACGAGGTGTCCCCCTCCATGTATACCCTTCTAATATGGGTAGATGAGATAGAGGTAGAGTGTGTACGCAGGGGATTCCACAATGAGCCCAAGATGGCTATTGTATGTCAGACCCCTGGAAGTAAGGGATGGAATGAGTGAGGGAATCCGGGCGAGCAGCGAACCAAAGTCCTTTCATCTCGATACCAGGGTTCTCCAAGGAGTCACCAGTCATATTGGTTTCGGCAGCAACCCCTCTCGGGAGGCCTGGCAATTACAAGGAGAAAAGCAATTATAGTGCGCAAATCACCCACAGCAGCGCTAACTCGATCATCGCCAACACTTACGAATGTAAAAGAAGGATTGTAAGGAAAGTGAAATGAAGTGGAGGGACAGTAAAGAAAATTCTGCGGGTGCAATTATCTTTCCCAGCATTCGCTTGGTGATCCAGGAAAACCACCGAAAAGACTCATGGATCAGGAAGGTCGGACGCGGGATTCCAACCCAGGACCTCCCTTATGCGAGCCTCACACTGTGGTATAGACAGAAGTACAGTAAAGTGAAAGAAGGTCGTCGGTCGGTCGGTCGGTTTAGCATCATCCCATTCCATTTCCTGGTCGTGCTGTTGCCTGAAGGCGGGCGGGCGGGGCGGGCGGGGTGTTGGTGACGAACCAAACCGTGAAGATGTATAACGTGACATTGGATCGGATTCACCAGTCAGTCGCGTGGGTTGCATTGCGGGACTACTCCTTGTCATTATTCGGAAAGGAGCAGAACGTGTCCGTATGGGCGGGCGTTTTCGCTAAGCCGGCCCGGCGATAGGGTGGACAACATCGCATCGACAGAACCCGCGCATGTGGACACGATTGCCACCCTATAATTAAAAGAAATAGCCCTAGTTTACAGTCATGTTCACAGCTTTTCTTTTTTTCCCCAAGTTCGTGCCTTAGCCAATGCACAACACAAGGCGAAAACAATAACATTGAACCGACGGTAACGCCTGTAGCTCGCATTCGTAAGATCCCGGGTTCAAATCCAGTAGTGCTCCTCCGTCCCGGGTTAAATACCGGATTGGATATTTAATATCACGAACCAAACTTCCATCTTAAGTGTAAAACAATAGTAAAAATTAAAACTAGACAGTAATAGCGAATGGTGTGCCATCTATCCACAAATAATGAAACCAGATGGATCGGATGACACCCTAATGCCATCTGCCGGTATAGAGATGGAAGTATAGTTGCCAACAATAGTTACTTTACAACGTATTTGACTAAGCATAGGGCGTATTGTATTCTACTAAAAAATTCTCTCAAGTTTCAACGAAAAGTGTTGTAGCTCTCAAAATGTCCTATTTTGCACTCATATGATTTTCGCTACTCTTGTACGAACTACACACTTATTGAAGGAGAATATGGGCTTTAAACGAGAAAAATATTTTAAAACAGGTCATTATGTGATGGTTTTGAAATTCCATTCTCTTTTGCATGATCAAGAGATACAATTTTCCATTTGAAAAAAGTGAAAGTATTGGAAAATTCAGATATATGACAAGGAATATCTCCGAAATGGTTCACTCTACAAGAAAATTTATTCAGACATAAATTGTGAGTTTTAGGAAGATCTACATTTTTTGTAGAGTATAATTTGGTCTTTCTCTAACGGTTTACCAGTTATGCAAAAGTCATCCAGAGTAAATACGACTACAGTGGCTATAGGCAGAAAATTCAAGATATACTTTTCATTTGTCATCAAAATATCTCAAACATATGACATTTTAATCAAAATCGTTAGAGCCATTTTCAAGAAAATCAAAATTTTCGAAAAATTTTCTATGTAAGGGGTAGTTTAGGGTGGGGCTATTTTCTTCAAAATCTTCGTGTAGCATCCTTGAAACACATTAAACTTAAATACCAACTTTGGTTTTTAACCGACTTTTTGTTTTTGAGTTATGCTGTCCACAGACGGACCTTTTTCTAAAAATGCTTTTTTTTGGATTCAGGGGGCCTCAAAACACATAATTCCGGTGAAATCTCGACATCGAATTTTTGGGTGGAGTACAATACTTCCCCTACTTACTAGTAGAGAAAGTAAAAATGTAGATATTGCTAAAACACACAATTTTTGTCAGAATAATTTTTTTTTTTTTTTTTTTTGTTGAGTGAACCATTTCAGAGATATTTCTTTTTCTTTGTGTGAGTTTTGGAGAACTTATACTTATGTCAAATGGAACATTGTTGTTCATTTTTATATGTTAACCGTGCAAAGATTTGACTATCGCTCAAAGTCTACTGTATTCCCATATTCCGCTTGTACCTACAAGGAAATAAACAATAAGATAATTTCTGTAAATGTTTATCTGAACTAACATGAAGAAGATAAAGGAATAGAAGTTTGTAAGAATGTTAGTACACGAGTAGAGAAAGTCATGTGAGGGGATTTTTTGTCATGAAATGTACGCTATTTTCTGGAGACCCCGAAGCACTTTGCTGCAAATGAAGGGAGGCATTTTCGTTTGGTTTCATTGAATTAAATGATCAACAAAGGGGCTTGATTGCGCATGATCGTTTCCCCCAAACAGGTGATCAGTAGAGTGGAAGAGAAGCGAGCGAGTGTGAGGTTGGCAGAGATTTGTGGATAAGTGTAAGGGTCGGTAACCTTGCTGCCAGGACCTCAGGGCATAGGACGACCTCAATGTTAAAGCGCCACTTGCTGCTCGCCAATTTTCAAGTGGCTGGCTGGTTGCATGACCCTGCCAGCCTACCTGCCGAAAACGGAATCTCTCTCCCGTTCCGATCAGGTTTATCACGTTCTTTATGTGAAGGTACCAACATTTGCAGCCATTTACCTACCAATCCTCAGCTTTTCTTACAGATCCGGCCACTTTCTTAACGATATATCTTATATATTTAAACGAGCAATTGTTGTATATATATATTTATTCCGCGAAACTTGGAAACGGCTCTAACGATTTTGATCAAATTTTGTATTCAGATAGGGTTTTGCTTTTTAAGTTCATCTATATAGGTGTAATTCCCGAAAAAACGCGATTTTACACAAAAAATAACACTTTTTATCCCCACTTCTACAGTGCAATTCTTGTATATATATTCCCGGTATTTCAGAAACGGCTCTAAAGATTTAATTAAATTTTTGTATACATGCTTATTACATTCACAGCGTTTTCTCTACTCACTTTTAGGTAACACATTCACATCTCTTTCTCTACACACTCTTCTATAAACAATTTTCCATAAAAAACGTGATTTTGCACCAAAAACACTTTTATCCCCGCTTTTAAAGTAAGTCATACCATGTTCTGTATGTTTGAAACAGAAGTGCTATTACATTCACACTGTTTTCACCTCTCACTATTAGGTGATACATTCACACCTCTTTGTCTACTCACTCTTCTACAAATAAGTCATGCAATTTTCTGTATGTTTGAAATAGAGATGTTGCATACTACATTCACAGCGTTTTCTCTACTCACTTTTAGGTAACACATTCACATCTCTTTCTCTACTCACTCTTCTATAAACAATTTTCCATAAAAAACGTGATTTTGCACCAAAAACACTTTTATCCCCGCTTTTAAAGTAAGTCATACCATGTTCTGTATGTTTTAAATAGAAGTGCTATTACATTCACACTGTTTTCTCCTCTCACTATTAGGTGATACATTCACATCTCTTTCTCTACTCATTCTTCTACAAATAAGTCATGCAATTTTCTGTATGTTTGAAATAGAGATGTTGCATTATTACATTCACAGCGGTTTCTCTGCTCACTTTTATGTGGCACATTCACATCTCTTTCTCTACTCACTCTTCTACAAAGAAGTCATGCAATTTTCTATATGTTTGAAACAGAAATACTACATATTATATTCATACTGTTTTCTCTACTCACTTTCAGGTAACACATTCACATGTCTTTCTCTACTCACTCTTCTACAAACAATTAATATCATCTATGCAACTTGGATGTTTGTATATATCTAACTGAAGCTCGATCATCGTGAAATTCGGCACTTATTTGTGATTTTTCATGGAGAAATTTTTTATGGTAACAATTTTACTACACAATATATTACTTTCAAATGGTTTTCTACTCGTATTTCTTTTACGTAGCACATTCATTTATCCTCTGTTTGCCCTTCAACGTACAATTCATATAATATTCTATGATTGAAATATAAATGCAACGAATTACATTCACACGACTTCCTCTACTAATTCTTGCTTTACGAGGCAGCATCAGGCTTCTTTCGCTATTCGCCCTTCAACACATAATTCATACAATTTGATATGTTTGAAAAAGAAATACAACGTATTACATTCATACTGTTTTCTGGGTGAATATCTGTGGGGCAGGCCTGCGTTCAGCAGTAGATATTTTATAGTTGAAATGATGGTGTTTATGAAATATTTGACTCTTCACAATTGCGACTAAAATTGTCATTTAGTTAATGTTTTGACTTTCAGTTTATCTAAATAAGTATCTTCTCCCACAAAAAAACAAGATTTCACAAAAAAACAGAGGCGAAAACCGCCCAGGTACTATGACTGAAGTTTCATGAAAATTCTATAAAATAATTTGAGACATTCGCGAGTGACAAAAATACATAATTTACCTCTGGGCGTCATTTTTAAATGCCCAACTATATGTAAAAATGTCGCATGGATTTTAATCTGAGTTGTGCATTCAAATATATTATCGCAGTTTTCTTCCTATTTATATTTTTAGCAATTTTCTTCTGTAAAATGTTCCGTATGGAGCAGTTTTTGTATTGCACTAATGAAATTTGCTAAACAAAAATTACAATTTTTAGGCAAAAAGGAAACATTCAATAAAAAACTGAAGGTCGTGGGGTGAGTCATGAACAAATGTTGCACATAGGGGAAGCTGTTTCCCTTCGTGCAGCTGAAACAATAGCGAACTTGACTCCTTCGTGGACAGAAACTTTATGACTTCTGCGCATACATGATTGCGCAACTTCCCCCACTATCAGCCCTTCAGGTAAAAAGTGCCACTGCGCAGCTAAGGGAATTGTTCTTGTCTTGCCATAAGAGTGAAGTAATAGAATCATAAATATAAAAATATCTAGAAAATATAAGCTTCACTTATCTTAGCATTTGCTGCAAGTTCTTGAAATTAAACCAAACTTGTTTCAAGATGCAGAAAGCAGTTTGTGTTTAATTTCAAGAACTTACAGCAAATGCTAAGATAAGTGAAGCTTATAGTTTCTAGATATTTTTATATTAAAAAATAAAAAGTAAACATATTTGTAAGTTTAAAAATCGCTGCAGCTAAACTGAAGAAGCCACAGAGAAGCCTAGGGACATTTTAAAAATTAGATGTATTTATTTGCGAAGAAATAGCTTTCATTTGAAAGCTTTCCAGTATAAGTTAGGCAATTCTAGCCTCATTAAAATTACATTACGATTTATACTATCCGAAATCATAAACTATGACAGCACTTCTATGATAAAAGCATATCATATAATTGACTAGTGGAAATATTAAAGCAAACAAAAATTCACAATTTTTAACCGGTTTTAAGCAGTAGTACTCGGCTTTTTTAAATTAAGCAATACTCTAAAAATGTTCTGTACCATAAGAAAATTCACTTATAAGTTTTTTTCATCTATGTTATATTTCAGTGGTCTCCCTTTGAAAGTATATACTCTACAGGTGTGTTAACACTTCTTCTTAACTCTATACGTACTTACTACTTATGATGGACAAACATTTGAACTTGCTGCACAACCAATTCTTACCTGAAAAGAAAATATCAGTTAGAAAAATAAACAAATGCAAATATTTTATGTATTACTTAACACATGTTTTATTATACATTATAAATCACTAAGAAAAGATATTCTCTACATCAAAGCATCATTGTGACAGAAAATAAGCAGAAAAATACATTTTTAATAGTTTTTTTACGTTCTTTGCTACGTATTTTACTAACATTTCACTGTGAACACGTGCATTAATATCTGAATCCAAAATAAAAAAAAATCTGTGTTGCACTCACATGACTTTCTCTACTCTTGTACTAACCATTCTTACAAACTCTTATTCCTATATCTTCTTCGTGTTAGTTGAGATAAACACTTGCACAAATTATCTTATTGCTTATTTCCTTGTAGGTACAACGGGAACATTGGAATACAGTAGGCTTTGTGCGATAGTCAAATATTTTTGACCTTTGAGATTCCGTTCTGTTTGCACACGTAACATATAAAAAATGAACAATGTTGTTGCATTTCGCTAAAGTTCTAAGATTTCCGAAACTCACACACTTAACAAGGAATATCTCCGAAATGGTTCACCTTACAAGAAAATTTATTCGACATAAATTGTGTATTTTAGCAAGATCTACATTTTTTGTGTAGTGAGATTTTGTCTATCTCTAACGGTTTACCAGTTATGCAAAAGCCGTCCAGAGTAAATATGACTACAGGGGCTATAGCCAGAAAATTCAAGATATACATTTCATTTGTCATCAGAATATCTAAAAAATATGGCATTTTAATAAAAATCGTTAGAGCCATTTTCAAGAAAATCAAAATTTTCGAAATATTTTCCATGTAAAGGGTAGTTTAGGGTGGGGCTATTTTCTTCAAAATTTACGTGTTGTATCCTGGAAAGAGGTTAAGCTTAAATACTATCTTTGGCTTTTAACTCACTTTTCGTTTGTAAGTTATGCTGTCCACAGACTGAGAGAAACACACACACACACGCACACACACACACACACACACACACACACACACACACACACACACACACATATGTAGTAGAGAAGGTAAAAAGGAATCAAGTGAAGGTTAAGGGTTTACTGTGGTGCACAATACACCTTTGTGTGTTGGAGAGAGAAGGGGTTGGAGAGAGAAGTGGTCAGAGAGTGAGGTTAGGTCCGGTCCAGCATGTTGACGTCACCAGCTCTCTAATTTCTACAAAGACAATACAAATTACAGACACCTCCTTGGCAATTGTTTGCTTGTGTATCATCCCTTGACTCATCTTCACAACAATAACATTCCTCTCAACTGGACAGAAGTTAACGCGATAGGGGTGCTGATCTTTTGTGGAAGGGTGAAACACACACACAGACACAAGGGAGGTCACACGGATTTAAGTTCCCTATGTTTTGCGGAGGTCTTTGAAAAGCGAGGAAGCAGAAGGGGTAGAAAGGGATGCTACCACCCACCCATTTTGGCTCTATCCCTCTTTATATTATATACATTGCGGTTCGTCGCGCAAAGGCAATGGAAACCAAGTACAAACCAAGAGGGAGGAGGGTTGGTAGCTTCGTGACTCTCGGAGAATACTTCAGGGGTGAACATAATGGCTACTTCTCGAGCCCTGGCCTGACACGAACAGCCTAAAGTGTTTAGGCAAGGTTTCAGAATATTACAACAGTAGTTTTTGTTGTTTTCATATTATATTGAATGTTTCACAATGAAATAAACGTATTAGTAGCTAATTATATCATAGATATATTAATTTATTTCAGTATTATTCTAGTCTAATGTCACTGTTTATTTTACGTGGGTCCTCCCCATCCTTTACCACAGCCACATTTGATTAAGCTCACTACATTTTGTTTCGTCTTTAACAATCATATCTGACTGAATTACTTCCTTTAAGGTGTCTGTGACAGAGATATAATTCAGAAATTAGAAGTGGCTTATATAGAAAAATGATTCATACAATGGAGGGTTAAGGGAACATCGAAGTTATGTTTTAGCCTGTCTGGTCATAGAAATCTATTTTTGATTTTTATTACAAAAGCGAAGTTGTAATCTGCCTTCCATTTCAACTTTAAACTCATTTTTCTCGGAAACGATTTTTTTGTTACTTTCTTATATTCAAAATCTATATTTTCCCCACAATTATCTTTCTAGAGACATAATTTTTTTCCAATATAGTTCAGAATATGGGTAATAAAATGTAGCGTTGGAATTTTAACAATACTTATACGCTTTTTTTTTAAAAAAAATTGCTATACTAATGCGCTCTTTTTATGTCACTATATCAAAATTTTTACACTTTAAGTCGTTAGAAAGAGATATAATTTTTAAAAATCAACTCTGTTGTTCAAAATCTGTTGGAGAAGATCGATTTTGACTATACCGTCCCAATAAGATTGATATAAATACATTAATATGTTAAGAATATGATTACACATTAGAATGAAATTTGGTACACACATATCTGTGGTTACTAGTAATGCCTACGCAAAACATTAAGTCTCTAAATTCAATACTTTAGAAAATCACCTTTCTCTCTTCAATAAAACGGTTTGGAATGCTGGACTATAGCAAAAAATTAAAAATTCCCCCCCAAAAAAATCGTTTTAAAAAAGGTCCGTGTGTGCAGAGAGGGTGAGAGAGAGAGAGAAAAGTATAATTCAAAACATAAAAGTACGTTAAACACTAACTTTGATACCGGGTTTAAGCGCCTTCAAGAATGTAAGAAAAAAAAAAAAAAAAAAAAAAAAAAACTTTGCATGAAAACATTTTCGGTTTTCTTTATCCTCTCAAAAATGGCTGTAACATTTTGATTATTTACAATATATTTTAAATATTTATGCGACAAATACGATTTAACATCGAATTTTCTGCAAATAATTGTGAAGTCCTCTACATTTTAAATAATTTTTATATAATTATTAGGAAACAGCAAACGATAGACAAAATCTTAGTAAACAATAATTTATCTCAAATAACTTTTTTTACAGCATTAACCACTTCCGAGGCATTCTGTATTATTATTTGGAATTTTTAATAATATATACTTTTATGCGGTTGTGACTATTCCATTTTTATGAAAATAATACAGAACTTTAAAGCTGTTACATAGGGACTGGGCTGTAAAAAGAGCGAGTAGAGAAAGTCGTGAGATGGTAAGCGTATCCTTAGCAGTGAGCTGTGGTTTGTGCAGCCCTGGGGCAGAAGGCATTGTTCTGCACGTGATGGACACAGGCTAGCGGCTCGCCGGCCAGCCGGGCCGCCCGGCCGTGCAATGTAAGAGCCCCGTGACGTTAAATGTCAGTAAATGTCAGCTAGTTCTAGTGGGAGGGACCCAATCGCAGACTACCATCTGTAAAGTTCCAAATTAATTACCTTACAGCAAGAGCTTCAGCCATTTAATGGTTTGCTTGACGTTAAGATACTCGGGGCCAGTCGGCATCTTGAGACCGTAGTTCGGTTATCACTCCTTTCCTTTAATGACTAGTACCTGGGTGACCGGGCTTCGCTCGGCGATTTTCGCCTCTGTTTTTGTGAAATTTTGTTTTGTTTTGTATTTTTTTTTTTTTTTTGTAATACGCTGCATTTATATTTCAATCATAGAAAATTAAATGAATTGTATGTTGAAGGGCAAACAGGGGATATATGAATGTGCTACATAAAAGAAAAGCGAGTAGAAGCCATTTGAAAGTAATATATCGTGTAGTAAAACTGTTATCATAAAAACTTTCTTCAAGCAAAAATACATATACGTGCCGAATTTCGCGGTGATATGAATTGTTTAAAGAAAAGTGAGTAGAGAAAGATGTGAATGTGTTATCTAAAAGTAAGTAGAGAAACCACTGTGAATGTAATATGCACATTTCTATTTCAAACATACCGAAAATTGTATGACATTTGTAGAAGAGTGAGCAGAGAAAGAGATGTGAATGTGTTACCTAAAATTGAGAGGGGAAAAGAGGGTGAATGTAACAGTATTTCCATTTCAAACATACAGAACATGGTATGACTTATTTTAAAAGCAAGTATAAAAACATTTTTTTGTGTAAAATCGCGTTTGTTATGGAAAATTGTTTATAGAAGAGTGAGTAGAGAAAGCGATGTGAATGTGTTACCTAAAAGTAAGTAAGAAATCACTGTGAATGTAATATGCAGCATCTCTACTTCAAACATACAGAAAATTGTATGACTTCTTTTTAGAAGAGTGAGTAGAAAAAGCGATGTGAATGTGTTACCTAAAAGTAAGTAAGAAATCACTGTGAATGTAATATGCAGCATCTCCACTTCAAACATACAGAAAGTTGTATGATTTCTTTGTAGAAGAGTGAGTAGAGAAACCACTGTGAATTTTGTTACTTAAAAGTGAGAAGAGAAAACAGTGTGAATGTAACAGTATTTCTATTTCAAACACACAGAACATGGTATGACTTATTATAAAAGCGGATATAAAACTGTTCTTTGGTGTAAAATCAGGTTTTTTATGCAAAAATTGTTTATAGAGGAGTGGGTAGAGAAAGAGATGTGAATGTGTTACCTAAAAGTGAGTAGAGAAAACACTGTGAAAGTAATATGCATGTATACAAAAATTTAACCAAACCTTTAGAGCCTTTTGTGAAATACCAGAAAAGAAACAATAATTGCAATTATTGCTGCACTCCATAGAGTACAAAAACAAAAGCCAGCTGTAGGAATATACCTACATAGATAGCCATTATGTAAGATATCAATAGAGTTTCAAAAGCGACAATCTATTTGTGCACCTGCCTGCTGTGCTAGGGGTCCCGGGTTCGATTCCCGGCAGGGGGGTAGGAATTTTTCTCCAGCTAGGATTATTACTCACCCTTCCCTGAGTCTGGAAGTATGAATGAAAGTGTGAGTGTGTGTGTGAATTCAAAGAATAAAATCCCCAAAGATAGAAAAACCCAACGTTAAACGTTGTACAAATGTTTATCTCAACTAACACGAAGAAGATATAGCAATAAGAGTTTGTAAGAATGGTTAGTACAAGAGTAGAGAAAGTCATGTGAGTGCAACACATCAGATTTTTTTTTAGCTTGTCCTATCAAGGAACAGGAATACCATAACAATTTAATCACATCGCTTCAACTCAAAGTTTAGAAGTACGAGATATCTCGTGATGTTTTAGATGCATAAACTTGTGACGTATGTGAACCGTGTATGACCCTAGATAAGCGTTTCTTAGGAGAAATAAATCACTTCTTTTTAGAAATCTTGAAAACACACTCTTCGTATTCAAGCTATAATACGGATCGGAGGTTCCGATCACATAAACAGGGTAGATTTGAAAGAAGGAAAGAAAACGCTTATACTATTTTCACATGACTTTCTCTACTCACTAGGCAAAGCTTAATCTTCTCTCTGCTTCAAGTTAACTGAGGCATTTGCTTACATACATTTAAAATATTTATAAACTGGTTGCAAATTATATACCGTCCTTGAAACCTTATACTCTTTCCATGACGTAAGAGGAAACTGAGTAACAAGAATTCAAAATGACAAAAAGATTCAACATTGCATATCTCGGAAATTGCTGATGCCACGAAAAAGTTATTTGAAATAAACTGTAGATATTGCTAAATAAATAGTAGTAGGTTTTTGTCTCTTATGCTTTAACAATTAAGTGAAATTATATAATTATATATGAAGGAAGAGAATTTCTAGAATATTCAATATATACGTATGTATTATGTTTATGTAAATATCTTAAAGATATGTTGTTTTGATAAAAAAAAATTAAAAGAGCGACAAAGTAGAATGGGGCATATTCTTGAACATGTTTGTGTTGCATTTTTTGGAAAGATATTGAAATTAAATACCAAATCTGTATGTATTGAGCATTTGATATTAATTTAGCTGTTCGCAAGTGAATATATTTTCCTGAAAATGTGTTTTTTATTATTCAGGGAATCGTAAAGCGTGTATTTCCGGCGAAATATCGATAGTGCAATTCATCATTTCACTACTTAATCCACTACAGGTAAATAGGAGGTAGAAAATGTAAAACGAAAAGCAGTTTTTTAAATATTAAGGTTATATGAGGTACAGATCTTAAGAAATTAGTTTAAAATTGTCATCTTAGATTCTAAGTTTTGTGTTTAGTCGCATTTTGGTTTTTTAATTACACTTTTCACACACGTAGACAAACACGGAAAGATGCATAGAACTTTTTATAAAATTGATTTATTTTTTTGGATTCAGGTAGTATAAAAAATTATTTCAGATAAAATCTCGGTATCAAATTCTAGAATGGAATACAATACTTTCTCTGCTTACTGCAAATGCGTAATAGAGAAAGTAAAAATCAATTGGAAACATTATTGGATAATAATTTACTATCGAAAGGTTACTTAAACCCGGGACTAAAGTGGATAGATGCTTTTTTAGTAAATAATCTCTGTCTGCCTCTCAACAAAAATCAAAAAAATATATAAACAGCCCAAACATTATTACCAAAATTAAGTTAACTGGTTTGGAATATTAAGAAACAAAAGTAATCCTGTAAATCAGCTGAAAAAAAATGTTCACATGTCATATGCATTGGGGAAACAATACAGAGCTGTATTTTGTTTTCATTGTTGCTATCTCAAAGCAACTCTCCACCATTTTTGGCGTGTCCATGACGACGTACAGCAGAGGTGTGGCCAGAAACAAACGAAGCGCTTATATCTTGCGCACATCTCCCTTAGCAAATTACTGAAGGCAACGCTTTCTTGGTTTTAAATAATTGGACTTCAAAATTCCTGTGTCTGCGTGTAGATGGAGTTGGATGCAATTAGTTGCTAAAGGTCACCTTGCTCCAAGTCCGTACTTAATTAATTAGACAAGGCATCAAACTGCTAGGGAAGGTTTAACAGAGCAAAACACGCTTCTACTCTCCAGTTACGAGCACTAAAAATGAACTCGTATCATATAATACCTGTGAAGTGGTTAGATAATATCCGCACAATGTACCTCTGCTTCAATATTTTATGCCCGGCAGTGTACCTTTTATCATAGAACAATATATTGCAATAATTATTGTCGTGGATGAAAACAGCGGCTAAATATTTTAAATATAACGTCTGATTATAGCCACAAAATTTTGTAATGACACTCCAATATGCAAATGAAGGAGTAATCATTTCTGATAATGAAGATATGCTACAAAGAGCTTAAAACAAGCAGATATTGGAACTAAAATCGAAAGTTTCTCAGAAATGTGTGAAACAATTAAAGCAACTACAAAAATGTGTTGCACTCACATGACTTTCACTAACCATTCTTACAGAGACTAGACACACACACACACACACACACACACACACACATACACACACATACACACATATGCCCTTTTTGGATTCAGGGGGCCTCAAATCATACATTTCCGGTGAAATCGTCATATATAAATGTTAAACAGAATGCAATTCTTCGTTTATTAAGTCGTAGAGAAAGTAAATAGAAACATGGTAAAAGTCAGTGCAGGAGAAACTTGATATTGAATGATTTTCCCTGATAGTATTGTTTTAAATTAACATGAAAAAAAATTGGACACATATATTTGGAACGTGGCCTGAATTTACAAAGCAATTTTATGGTGCTTGAAGATTACATATGGGAGGATATCCAGATCATGCGTCGCGCCTGTCTTTTTTTTTTTTTTCTACCCCCTTATGCAAATGATAAAACACGTCATTCGTTCATGAATGGAGGTTTGTGCTTCGCCCCCCAACAAAAACTTTCCCTAGAAATTGGTGATTACATTGAGGCCATGGAAAACAGCTGAAGTTTATTGGAGATAGAGGGGTGCAGAGATTGAGGGAACGCTCCCCACTACTGCGCATGCGCGCATACCTTATTTGTCAAAACATGTCTTTTACAAGTAATCTCTAGATACATTTTCAAATGGAGTTTCAGTAAAAAAAAATCTGATGTGTTGCAGTCACATGACTTTCTCTACTCTTGTACTAACCATTCTTACAAACTCTTATTCCTATATCTTCTTCATGTTAGTTGAGATAAACATTTGTACAAATTATCTTATTGCTTAGTGTGATAGATGTTTGAGATTCTGTTGTCTTTGCACACTTAACATATAAAAAAATGAACAACGATGATCCATTTCACGAAAGTTCTAACTTTTCCGAAACTCACACACATAACAAGGAATATCTCCGAAACGGTAAACCCTACAAGAAAATTTATTGAGACATAAATTGTGTATTTTAGCAAGATCTACATTTTTTGTATAGTAAGATTTGGTCTATCTCTAACGGTTTACCAGTTATGCAAAAGTTATCCAGAGTAAATACGACTACAGGGGCTATAGTCAGAAAATTCAAGATATACATTTCATTTGTCGTAAAAATATCTTAAACATATGACATTTTAATCAAAATCGTTAGAGCCATTTTCAAGAAAATTAGAATTTTCGAGAAAATTTCCATGTAAAGGGTAGTTTAGGGTGGGGCTATTTTCTTCAAAATCTTCGTGTCGCATCCTTGAAAGACATTAAACTTATATACCAACTTTGGTTTTTATCCGACTTTTTTTTTTTATTCCGGGGGCCTCAAAACATATATTTCCGTTGAGATTTCGACATCAAATTTTTGGGTGGAATACAATACTTCCCCTACTTTATTATAGGTAGTAGAGAAAGTAAAAAATAGAAAGATCTCTGATCCTAAACTATCCTTGAAAAAGAGTTTTGTAATTTTGAAACTCTCAAAATTTGCTCTAACGATTATATTAAATATGTTTAGGATATTTGTTTTTTTTTTGAGGGGGGGGCCATGCAAAGAGAATGGAGTTTCAAAGCCATCACATAGCGACTACGTTTAAAGCCTACTGTATTCTTCCATTCTTACTGTACCTCATAAAGAAATATGCAAATGTCTCTCTCGGTTAAGAATTAAGGAGAAAGCAAAATAAGCGTTTGTACGAAGAATAGTTGAGAAAGTTATGTGAATGCAACACGTCAGATTTTTAATAAATTGTAATTGGTTTTTATTGTTGTCTGAGATTAATGTCAAGTATGAAAAAATATTTTTTTAAAATTATTTTATTGCCACGTGTACACTAAACTTTTTTTTACCGAGTTTAACCCTTTATTGCGTTATTTTTTACAAATGTCGCTCTTACTCTAATTTCTAAACCACCTTTTTATATGTCGGTCATAGTAGAACGAAACGACTTCCATTGGCTTCCGCGGTTTGTGACGACAGATCAGTAATATATATAAAATGCAATATCTTGTCATCTTAGTCTCCTAGACGGATGTTACTGTTAGCGCCATATTATCACATGTTAACATTTAAGGGTTAACGAAATATCATTGGGAACTTATAATCCAGTGCGCTATAGCTCTGCACGGCCTAGGATCGCTGCCTATCGTAGCTCCTTACTTTCCTAGCTATGCGGAACCAGAGCTTCACGCAGGCGCAGGACGGTTGGTGTCATACTGAATTCCATAAATAATTCTGAAATATTTTAACACTGAAGCGAAATCCTGTGAAGCCACAGACCTTGTCTATTTGTTTCTCTCGCTCTCTCACCCTTATAGAAGGAGCATTAGAGATTGGTGGTTGACCACTGATGTAGAAGAACCCCCTCCCCCCACCCCCCCTCACACTAAGAGCCATGATTCACCCCGATGTTTCTTTTTCAATGAAATGTAGCGTCAAGGACACCCCTGCGTGTATACAATTAAATTCCTCCGATGTACATAATGGTTGTGGTTCCGGCCATCTTTAGCAAGTGAACCAACCCTCCCTCACAAAACTCCCTTTGTTGTCGCACTCACTTTTTCCCCCGCCGTATGATTTGCCTGGCTGGGGCAGGCGCCCTGGTTGTCGTGGCAACCGACCGACCGACTTCGGGACGTTATGATTGGCCGCCCTCGCTTCTAATGGCAACATCAATGCGGCTGGTTTGTCTTTAATTGACCTTTGGTCGCAACAATGGTGTAAGAGCCATGTTTACCATCACCTCTCCCCCTTTGTTGATCCCTAACAAGCTTTGGTTACTCGCGTGGCATTCCTTCACCACACACACACTCCTAAGGCCCTTCAACACCGTCAAAGTAAACTAGGACCGCACCTTGACTCACCCTCCCTGTACACTTTGTACCTACAGACACACATCTTCACAGCTAGCGCACCTTCGAGACTCTCTGCAGCTGCCTGCCAGACTTGCAGAGCTCTTGGCGGACGACAAACAATCGCTTGAAAGAATTTTTAAACGTAGCAGAGTGTAACATGAGTTTGAGGATTTGAAACTTTAGATATCTACTTACTTTCTCTACTAAAAGGTCCACGTGTCTATCTCTCTGTCTATGGACAGCATAACTCAAAAACGAAAAGTTGTTTAAAAACAAAAGTTGGTATTTAAGTTTAATGTCTTTCAAGGATGCGACACAAAGATTTTGAAGAAAACAGCCCCACCCTAAACTACCCTTTACATGGAACATTTTTCGAAAATTTTGATTTTCTTGAAAATGGCTCTCACGATTTTGATTAAAATGTCATATGTTTGAGATATTTATATGACAAATGAAATGTATATTTTGAATTTCCTGGCTATAGCTCCTGTAGTCGTATTTACTCTGAACGACTTTTGCATAACTGGTAAACCGTTAGAGATATACCAAATTATACTATACAAAAAATGTAGATCTTGCTAAAATACACAATTTATGCCTTAATAAATTTTCTTGTAGGGTGAACCATTTCGGAGATATTCCTTGTCATGTGTGTGAGTTTCGGAAAACTTGCTTTCGTGAAATGGATCATCGTTGTTTATTTTTTTATATGTTACGTGTGCAAAGAGAACGGAATTTGAAAGCTTTGAAATATTTTACAAATGTTTATCTCAACTAACACGAAGAAGATATAGGAATAAGAGTTTGTAAGAATGGTTAGTACAAGAGTAGAGAAAGTCATGTGAGTGCAACGTGAATTAAAAAGCAACTTTCATCATATACAAGGGGTTTAAGACACAAGAGAGGCAGCTGTCAGTGACGTAATTTATACCAGTAACCGAAGTTAGGCTGCATCTATTATTAAAGACACCCCTCATATACATGTGACATGAATATTTGCCAGAGGCTTAGGAACTTTGGTACAGCTGTGCGTTTTCTCGACTTAATCATAAAGCAATGTGCAAGCATTGCATCTGGACTTAGTTCAAGGCTGAAGTCGGACTTAGAAGTTGATAAAGACTTTTGGGAATTGTTTCAGATAGTTGAGATAAAACCGAATAAGGCAAATTTATGATTGAAGATTGAAGAAAAACGGGGTTAGATTTGAATTATCAGTACCTTTTTAACTAGAGCAATTGCAATAATAGTTGTATGAAATTGGCGCCCAACGTGAGGCCACTAAGGTCTAAACTGCCGTAATGGCACTACCAAACATCTGATACGTATCGAATATGATAAATAGTATTAAAAACACGTTCCTTGAAGATCTTTTCACTATAAGAGTCACTGTAAATTTCATATTACAGCATATAACCATTGCTGGACACTGGCAAACGACACATTTACCGTTAAAATCATTGGTGTTTTTCAACGCCTCATATGCAAGAAAGGAGGACATGATACATTCCAAATTCGGGAATCATAAAGTTGAATTTACTTGCAGTGTTAATCTCGCCTTGAGGCAACGTTTCTGAAGAAATCTAGCACAATGATATTCAAATGACACACAAGTGGGGCAACGTCAAACGGGATATGTTTACAAATTAGACGGCTATAGCCATCTGTGGGCAGAAGCACGAATCATCTGCCCATAACATCACCCCACAGGCAAAATACTGCACTCGACCGAATTAAATACACCTACTTGTCTAACGCATGAACCATACCAGCGTTACTATAAATAACGGTGCTTGTGCAACAAGTGGATGACTATTTTATACCTGTTCATTCTTTTGTTTTGTACCATTTATCTCTAGGTCATTCTGCCAGTAACGAAATCAGTAAATGGATGAAAACAATTGCAGATAAAGATACACTATGGTTGACACAAAGTTTAATGGCGGGTGGCTGAACACAAAATCCACACCCTGCCTAGTTGTATAGTTGTGAAATCACACTATAATAAATAAATATAATAATATAAATAATATTTGCAACCACAAAATTTATTTCCACAACGGGAAATACAATATCAGTCGCCATTAAATTATATGTCTGCCATTGATACAAAACGAACAAAAGGTATCACTCAATCACTCAAATCGATAGAAACTCGTATAGGAATTGCTAAATAAATTACGAAATTATACTTTCAAATCTATATCTTCAAACTCGATGTCCACTCTTTCTAACCTATTTCAATTTCACAACTGTGTTTTAAAAATTGTTTTTTAATAATTAATATTTTTACGCAGAAGGACGATTACTTGTTTATCTCAAAAATAAAGTAATATTTATTTGGTGTTATGAACTAGTTTTCTGTTGCGACAACATGAGAAAAAAAATACATGCAATTCGTGGATATCGTTTTCCTTAGTAAATCGAACTGCACCAATCATAATGAATATATTTTAGATTATTTTTTATAGAATTTAAAATTTTCTGGTTAAATCTTTGCGATATGATATTTAAATTCATATTTTATGTGTGAAATAGTCCAGATATCATTCGACGGTGTGATTCTCGCTCCGCTTGAGAATTTTTAGGTTAATTTATCATATACTGGTCATTCTTTTATTTATTCAATGTCACCAACTGAACGAAACCAGTAAATCGACCAAACCATTTGTGGATAAATTTCAAACCATTTTGTTTCTTAACCACGCTATTAATTGCCAAGATCATATTATTGCCTCCAATGTGCCCTAATTTTGTTCCGCAGGACTTGTTTTATGTTACTGACATGGGACTGAACCCGCGACCTCGGGGTCAACAGGTCAACGCCTAGCCAACTGAGCCACCGAGACCGACCTGTGTGGCTTATATGTTTATAAACGCTTCGCATACATTCCACCAGAGGCGCTGCTGCTATGGCGATCCTCCTAAGGTGTAATTTCCGAAAGTGGTAAATAAATACAAAAGCGCGCCTTCTTTTCACGAGTTCATGCAGAAAATAACAGCTACTCCCCGCCCAGAGCAAACCATGCTACGTAATTTCGTAATTGAATGATGGACAAAATAACCTCTGGGTCGACCCCTTTTCCCTCGCATTGACTACCTATTTGCTACCACATTAAATATTCTGTTATACTCAAAACCCTTCAGGAAGAACATCATATACATATATTTTTTTGTTATCACATTATACTCCCTCTTTCAAATAGTGGTAAATCATTGACCACGTGATGTCCGCGGCACCTTTGATCTTCTGCCGTGCTTTTTCCCAGGCCATTACCTGCCTAAAACTGCCGCTGCACATCTGCAGCATTTAGAGCCTAGGTTTCTGGAGTGAGTTGTAAATTACACAAACATTTCACCTCCATCCAAACTTACTTCTGCATCGACTTCAAAGTCAATTCCACAGCTTTAAACTTCATCTGCAAGGCACAATATCTGGAGTCACTCAAATAAGATTTTTCAACGCAGGACTAGTTCTATAAGACTGCAAATTCTCTAGATGTGGTCCACTCATATGACTTTCTCTACTCTTGTACATAATGCTCTTACAAAAGCTTATTTTATTTCATACTTAGCACAAACTCCGTGTCTGTGTGTGTGTCTGTAGACAGCATAACTCAAAAACGAAAAGACGGTTAAAAACCAAAGTTAGTATTTAAGTTTAATGTCTTTCAAGGATGCGACACGAAGATTTTGAAGAAAATAGCCTCACCCTAAACTATCCTTTACATGGAAAATTTTTCGTAAATTTTGATTTTCTTGAAAATGGCTCTATCGATTTTGATTAAAATGTCATAGGTTTGATATATTTTGATGACAAATAAAATATATATCTTGAATTTTCTGGCTATAGCCCCTGTAGTCGTATTTACTCTGGACGACTTTTGCATAACTGGTAAACCGTTAGAGATAGACAAAATCACACTATACAAAAAATGCAGATCTTGGTAAAATACACAATTTATGTCTCAATAAATTTTCTTGTAGGGTGAACCATTTCGGAGATATTCCTTGTCATGTGTGTGAGTTTCGGAAAACTTAGAACTTTCGTGAAATGGAACATCGTTGTTCATTTTTTATATGTTAAGTGTGCAAAGACAACAGAATGTCAAACATTTGACTATAGCACAAAGCCTACTGTATTCTAATATTCCCCTTGTACCTACAAGGACATAAGCAATAAAACACCCAGCTAATATACGATATACTGGAACACGAACCTGTATATTAGCCCATCAAATAAATTGTGGTGCATGTTAAATATTGGTCAGTAGTGCAGGAACAAATGACGGTGTCGGTTGTTGTCGACTTGATTAGAATATTATGGCGGACAGCCCAATTAGTTAGCACTAATCACGACATTATACTAGTTCAGTTACTGACTTTAATTTCATTATGAACCATAATCCTGTCATATCGTAAATAAATGAGTGAGAGGCAGCAGCAGTCAAATTACAGGCCCCCTAGGTACAAAAACCGGGGTGATGGTGGGGGGGGGGGGGCGGTAGGGGGGGGGGCGGACTGGAACCAACCTCCTCCTCATTTCCACCACAATTTCATAACGACACAGCACCGAAAAAATGATCGCTGCTGATAATCCTGCAGCTGTTCATTCCTGTTTCATAGAAATGGAATTTGGAAATGCTTTACTGGAACCCTGCAGATCTCAGCACCTGTCTCTGTTAGTCCTTAGGAAGAACTTCTATAGTAATATAGTATTACGTCCAGAAATTCAATACCAAGATTTCATCGGAAATGAAATTTAAAAAAAAATGAGTTTTAGAAAAAGTGTCACTGAACAGTATAATTCAAAAAGGAAAAGTTTGTTAATTACCACATTTGGTATTTAAGTTCGATATGTTCCAAGAATGACGCCGCCATCTTGAATTTATTCGATCAATGAGTTTTGATAACTGCTAAACCGTAAGAGATAGGCAAAACCTTATACACTAACATATGCGTTTCCAGCAGATAGTTATATCAAATTCCTTTTTTGTAGAGTTAAGCATTTTCGATGTTTCCTTTTATTAGTTTGAATTTTCACATAGTCGTTATTGACTGTACATGGTAAATAGAGCCAAGAATTAGATGTTGAGATTTCACTGAAAATACATGTTCAGAAGTCCCCTGTATCAAGAAGCATTTTCAGGAAAAGTTAGTAACTCAAAACCGAAAAGACGAATAAATACCAAAATGGACACTTAAATTCTGTATGTTGCAGATATGCAACAGTCTTGCCAGCTTTTGTAGGTATCATTTAAAGGTAAATAATTAATTGTGTGAAATAGAGTGGTATTTTGAGCTGGACAGTAATTTTTGACTTGTGTGCAGAGTTACTTTCAGAGCTTCCTAAACCCCCCAAAATAATTAGTTTATGTGACAGATTTCAATACTTGTTCAAGGTTATATGATTTCGATGTAAGTATAGCTATAATGAAATTTATGGTTTTCTTTGTAACTGTGACGTCAGTGAGGTAGAGGAGGAGTGGTCGAGGACCGCTGACAACAGACAGTTCTTAGAGGTAAGAATGAGCAGTTTTTCACAGCTGCTTTGAGGAAAGCTTGCTCGTGTAAGGAAGAATGGCAAGACTTTGTGCAGTAGATGGAGTGCAATGATCAGTAACAAAGGTGAAGAGGGCGTGTACCGTGTCCTCCGCAGTCCGTTAGTGTTACCATTTATGTTCACGACATGGGGCTCTTGTTGTGTTAAAAATTCGGAGGGGGTGCAAAGATGACCAGGTACTAGTTACCGCCATAAATTTCCAACTTTGGTGTGTCAACCGCTGCAGTGGCGGAAGTGTTTCCACCTAGGATGTATACTCTTAACTAAACCCCTAAACAGAGTATACTTGAATTTACAAAAATTTAAAGAAAAAAAAATCTGTGTTGCACTCACATGACTTTCTCTACTCTTGTACTAACCATTCTTACAAACTCTTACTCCAATATCTTCTTCATGTTATTTAAAATAAACATTTCTACAAATTATCTTATTGCTTATTTCCTTGTAGGTACAAGGGGAATATGGGAATACAGTAGGCTTTGTGCGAGTCAAACATTTTAAAGCTTTCAAATGCATGGTTAACATATAACAAAATGAATAACGACGCTCTATTTGACAGAAGTATAAGTTCTTCAAAACTAATACAAATACCAAGGCATATCTCTGAAATGGTTCACTCTATAAAAAGTTTATTTAGAGATAAACTGTGTGTTTTAGCAAGATCTACATTTTTTGTATAGTAAGATTTGGTCTATCTCTTACGGTTTACCAGTTATGCAAAAGTCGTCCAGAGTAAATAGGACTACAGGGGCTATAACCAGAAAATTCAAGATATACATTTCATTTGTCATAAAAATATCTTAAACATATAACATTTTAATCAAAATCGTTAGAGCCATTTTCAAGAAAATCAAAATTTTCGAAAAATTTTCAATGTAAAGGGTAGTTTAGGGTGGGGCTATTTTCTTCAAAATCTTCGTGTCACATCCTTAAAAGACATTAAACTTAAATACCAACTTTGGTTTTTAACCGACTTTTCACTTTTGAGTTATGCTGTCCACAGACTGACACACACACACACACACACACACACACACACACACACACACACATACACACACACACACTTTTTTTCTTCAGGTGGTCTCAAAACATATATATTTCCGAAATCTCAACATCGAATTTTTGTAAAAAGTAATCAGTTTTTATTTTTTCAAAACTGGGTTTAATTATTTTGATTAAAATACAACATATTTAAGATGGTTTTATGAAAAGTAAAATTTATAGATTGAATCCTATAGGAATACCCTGCTGATTTTTATGTACATATGAGTGAATCGTGATGCATTCGAGGAGCTACGATAGTTAGCGGTCTGTAGGTCACGTAAACCAAGATTGAAGTGGGGGAAGCATTGTGCTGACCACAGCATCCCCGTAACGGCTGGGTAGCCGAGTGAATAAGTTATGGAGTTGTGAACGAAAGTTCTACTTCCAACAATAAGCATTAAACTACTAAAATAACAATAATACTAATAATAGCAACAATATGATCGGTAATAACAAGAATATTAGTAATAATATAAATCTCTCGCTTGGTTATATTATTCTATGTTCGTTCCTATGACCTTTTTTTTTTTTACCCATGTTATATTTCTGAGTATTTAACGAAGTGGATCCGCCACTGAAGAGCTCAAACACGCCATAAATCTAAGAGTTAATTTGAAGCATTGAATTTCATCCCTGTCTACATAAACACCTTTGAAGTGGCTGCACCTTTGCGTTGTGCCACCCCCCCCCCCCCCCTCTGAATGGGAATTGTAATCCTACCTGGTCAACAGTGTGCAATGTTGACAAAACATGACCATTTCTAAAGAATCACTTCGTTTGGGGAAATTAATGGGATATTGTTACTTCGTGTAGACATCAATAAACGCATTTACTCTTTTCACTACCTTCCTATACTAAGTGTTGTATTCCACAGACGAATTCCGTATCGACATTTCACATTTGAAGAGACTGAATGAAAAAAAGCCGTAAACAGCGTTAACCATTTCTGACATATTCTTCGTTCGAACCTTCCATTACTTTATACTTTTCTCAAAGGGTCGTTATTCATTTTTGTCCTCCTGGTAATACAAACAGAACCGAATTTCAAAGCCACTACGTAGCGACCTGCTGTTAAAATATTTGACTATCACTTGAACAGTATATTGCCCTATTCCCATTGTACCTACAAGGGTTTCTTAATACATGTCCACTTCGGCGTGTGTGACTGCGTCGTGAACTAAACAGTATCTGTCGTATAGACTCCTTTTCCTTCATACCTCAACACGTGACCTACTGGCGTAGGTATTCTGAGGTCATTGGTCTTGCAGAAAGAATTGGAAGTTGGTTCCGGTACACCATTCGTTATTACGAGTTACATATTACTGTTAATGGGTAAACTTATAAGTTTACAAATGAATAATGTAATATTATTTATTATACTGTCTTCAGCTGTCAATCAGCATCTGCAGTTATACGCGTAACATCCTGTAAATGGTAAAAATAGTTTTACAAGAGTGAGTAGAAAAAGTCATGTGAGTGCAAAGCATAGTATGTTTTTTAGTATTACAGTTTTATTTAAATTTATTTTGATTATGAAAGTTCGTAATATGAATCTACACTAATGTATGGTTTATAATGCTGTGACGTCGGGCTCGGCGCACAATAAAAGACGGACGAGGCCAAGCTACTTCACACCATATGTGTGTGCGCGACTGTCAACCATCGAAGCGGCAGGAAGAGAAGAGGTTTCCCAGTCTATAAGAAAAGAAGAGTTGGGAGTGAGTTTTACAGTTATAGATACGACCTAAGAAGATTCAATGAGCGTCGCGAGTGATTTAAAAGGACTTATTAACCGGACATTTGTTATATTGGTGTCAGGGGTGGTATTGTCGAACTATCGTTTTATTACAATACCCAATTGAATTAAATTAAGCACATTTCGTAGTTTAAATATTGAGTTCTTTAAGAGCATTATCGACTGTTTCTTGGCACAGCAATGCTCTGCAATATAAAAATCGACCATACCAATACTGCAATGTTTGTATGTGTTGTAGGAAAGAGTAATGAAAGTTGGTTCATTGCGTGACGAGGAACCATTTAACTTTTTGTTAATACTAAATTACGATATAGATGAGAAAGGGACATTTGCATTTGTTGTTGAGGTCAGGTTATTGTGTCACCGATTGCTCGATCTGATGACCTAGCGCAACGCGACCTATCGTACAAAAGATCGCTGTTCGTGTCGACTTCACAAAAACAGTAATGTACACATGATGCCAGGGCAATAATTAAATATATTATTAACTTAGCGATGAAATGAGCCGATATAGAAATTATCGTGTACTGTTGAAGTTCATCCAATGCACAATGTATAATAAATTATTTCATACACGATCAAAAATGTTGGTGCTGGAAGATGATAGTGAAAAATGCTGAAATATGTTCTTGTAAAACATTCAGGGATATAATCTTAGGCACTACTTTCATTAAAAGTGCCCATTGTATACAGAAAACACCACAAGAGCCTGTGAAGAGGAATGAGTAAGTAGGCGTGGCGAAAATGCCTTCGTTCTCCGTGTCCCGAGAAAGCGCATAGCATTTCGATATCCACTAGTGTATTTGTATGCCCCATTCCTCTTTTGGCGTTTGCACAGAGCTTAGACTGCTTATAATCTGTGTCAGTGACTTGGCTACCTTGTTTACGTTCTTTTCAGTGGAAATAGTTTGAGTGTACCTCTGCCGTGGTATACGTGGGCGTGAGGTCGGCAGTCGCACTTGCAGCCCTAGGCCTATCAGTGCTGTGGTAGCCAGAATTTTTATTATTAATTATTATTATTATTATTATTATTATTATTATTATTATTATTATTATTATTATTATTATTATTATTATTATTATTATTATTATTATTATTATTATTATTAGCGAGCAGGAGCCATTGTGATAACCTATGCGATTCGTATTTAGGAGGTCTTGGGTTCGATCTCCGGCGTCTGCCCATTCTGACCTGTGGATTTTTCGTGGTTTCCGTGGTCGATAAGGGAATGCTGATTCCTCTTCTACCATTAGTTTCCTATACCCTCATTCGACGGGCGCGTTCAAACCGGAAACGTGAGATTCCGAATATGCTTGCGCTCGTGGGCATTTGGACTCCTCGGGTCTCTCCACTCATCCCTCCCTCTCAGAGGTCACGACGGAAGAACAAAGGGGAGGAGGACCCACGTGCGGTGCTTTGCTCTGGTGTGTGCCCTAGCCTTTATTATTATTGCTATTTATTATTAATAATATTGGATATTAAATTTGTATTGCTTATTCTGTTAAGATCGTTTTTGTACATAAACGTCCGTAGACCGTCATTACTTACTGCCACCCCGGAGGTTATTGTGATTTTGTGTGTGTGTGCTCATAAGGGCAATTTGTTTTCCCGCTAAGGTCTCCCCCTCCCCTCTCCCTCTTGAAGCAAAAAGCGACGGGAAACAAGAGGCCGAGTGCCACGGGTTGTAGACATTTGCATAGCGCTCGCTCGCTCGCTCGCTCTAAACTGTCTGTGTTAAAGAGTGTGTTGACGGGGCTTGGGCAGCATCTGGTAGTCACAAGCGTGAAGAGTGAATTTAAAAACCCCCTCACACACACACACACACACACACACACACACACACACACACACACACACACACACACACACACACACACACACAAAAATAAAAAACCTCCAGCACACGAATTTTCCAGCCCCGCTTAATTCACCCACCATTTTCTTACTGACATACGCAGGTTAGCGTTATAAGAGAAATATCGGCCTTAGTTTCAGAATCTGCATCATCATAATCATCATCATCATCATCATCACCTTTTCATTGATCCAAATAAAAACCCTACTGTTTTTTCTTTCTCTACTGGTAAGTAGGGGAAGTATTGTATTCCACCCAAAAATTCGATGTCGAGATTTCACCAGAAATACATGTTTTGAGGCCCCCCTGAATAAAAAAAAAGCATTTTTAGAAAAAGGTCCGTGTGTGTGTCTGTATGTCTGTCAGTCTGTGGACAGCATAACTCAAAAACGAAAAGTCGGTTAAAAACCAAAGTCGATATTTAAGTTTAATGTGTTTCAAGTATGCGACACGAAGATTTTGAAGTAAATAGCGCCACCCTAAACTACCCTTTATATGGAAAATTTTTCGAAAATTTTTATTTTATTAAAAATGGCTCTAACGACTTTCATTAAAATGTCATATGTTTGAGATATTTTGATGAAAAATGAAATGTATATCTTGAATTTTCTGGCTATAGCCCCTGTAGTCGTATTTACTCTGGACGACTTTTGCATAACTGATAAACCGTTAGAGATAGACCAAATCTTACTATACAAAAAATGTAGATCTTGGTAAAATACACAATTTATGTCTCAATAAATTTTCTTGTAGGGTGAACCATTTCGGAGATATTCCTTGTTATGTGTGTGAGTTTCGGAAAACTTAGAACTTTCGTGAAATGGATCATCGTTGTTCATTCTTTTATATGTTAAGTGTGCAATATCAACATAATCTCAAACCTTTAAAACATTTGAATATCGCAGAAAGCCTACTGTATTCTAATATTCCCCTTGTACCTACAAGAAAATAAGCAATAAGATAATTTCTGCAAATGTTTTTCTCGTCTAACACAAAGAAGATAGGGTTATTGTGTTGCAATAGTAACTGTTATGTAATACAACCACTGTCGATATGTGTTTGATGATGTAATAAAGGAGCACAGTATGAAAACAAGTGCAAGTATGTTGTACAGGTTTCCCAGAGACGAACAAAGGCTCTCTCAGTTGTGAGGAGGTTAATAGAGAGAATTGATGACAGTGCTTGGAGGTTAGCGGAAATAATGACGCCCTTATTCCACAACAACAAGACAGAAAAAAAAAAAACACGGAGATAGATCCCTTCCCAACTTAACATACCCACCTTTTCGCAAATCGCAAATTGGAAGCCACTAATTTTAAGAATCAAGCGGAAAAGATTGTCAGTTGTAACTTTTTGTTTCTGAGAAAAGCTGAGGTAAATTATAACAGTAAAAGGAAGTCACGTGACCGTAACTAACTCTATGGATTATGAGCTGGCGATGGCAATAAAGTTCTAATTAGGGAGGGTTCTCGTGGACCGTATCCGACTGGACTGGACTGGACTGCCCTTAGGTTTGGGATTCAAATTAAGACGTGAAGCAGAATCGTGTCTTCTTGGAAGACATATTTCCATTGCTAAACGGAAACACATGCGTGCCTCTCCCATAAACCATGCATGAATTTCTGTAATTTTGTGCCTCGAGGTTGTTACCCCTGGGCATTCGGAATACAGGAAACGCTTCCCGTTTGTTTCTATATTCCCTTCGTCCACTTAGCTTCGAGACAAATCGCAGTCTTTACGCAATAACAACCAATAATTATTTTTATTTCTTAACCAGCGGAAATATCCGTCACATGCGACTTCTAGACTTAGGTTGCACTTGCCCAATAGTTTATTATGCTTTTGGAAAGAATTCAATAGTAATAAAAGGTATACTTTTTGCAGTTTAGAATTAAACTAGAGGACTGAAATTTGGTATGCTAGTTTTTCTATGCCTATGCAATAAAACTGTGCATTAGTTTTTCAAAATATTAATATTTACTAGAAATATGATTTTTTTTATCTAGAATAGAATAAAAAGAAATATTACTAATAATTACAAAGGAAAAAAAAGCATATACTTTTATGTATAAGTGTGATCAACAAACCAATGCACAGATTTCTTTAACTAGTTATGCTCTATATGTCCTGAAAATTTCAACTTTATCCATCAATATTTACTACAAAAAAGTTTACCCCAAATCACAGAAATTGTTATATGGAGAAAAAGCTATTTAAATTTCACCAATTTCCAGTTAGATTTGACACATTACATTTAATGGCCATATTCTGGACACGTTGAAGACAACTTCTTCAAAAAATGTTTTCTAAAAAAACAGCAATTGGGTACCAGAGTGTCCCCTTAAGGGCGCTCAACTACACGGTCATCAGCGTCCTTAAAAAAATTCATAGTAAAAGCCAGATATAAAGTTCAATAAGTAAAATCACTTGTAAGAAGGAAAATAAATATATAAAATACAGCGGCAAAAGACAGAATTAAAAACTATGTCATAAAGATGTAAAAAGAGTATTAAAACTAGATATCTAACGTTTCAAATTCTCAAACTTATGTTACTCTCCGCTAAAAACTTAAAAAGCCTTTCGACCGCTTATTTGTCGTCCGCCACTACCTATGTAAGTCTGGTAGGTAGTTGGAGAGAATCTCGAAGGTGCGCTGGGGAAAATCATCCTAGCAGCACGTGACGGACTGACAAAACGCTGTTGCACAGCGGACAAAGAGGAGCAGGGTCCCTCTTAAATAGGTAACCATGACGAGATATGCGAGGAAGTTCTTTCACTTCTCTAAGCTTATCACCACAGATCCTATAGCTCACAGATGTGTGTAGAAGCCGGCAGCAGATACGTGGAAGACTGAGATATTTGAGACGAAATTAAAGATACAACCACTGGGAAACTTAGTTATCACATGTTGGCACGAAGTTGTGAAGAATGCGAGTCAGGTGAGGAATTTAATTTAATGCCAACACCGGCCACGGTAGCTCAACTGGTTAGAGCATCCGGACGCAAACTAGAACATCCATGCTTGCATTATCATTCACTTTGTTTCACGTGTTAGTTTACTCTTTTCTTGAAGAGTTTTTGTAGCATTTTTGTGCTGTGAACTAAAATGGCTTACACTTGAACACCTAATGAGTGTGTAATGGTTATAAAAGTGCGGAATACAGCCTTTCGTGGCAATTATCCGGTCTAACGGAAGTGTAAAGTGCAATGAAGATGTAATGGGTGTCGTGGGTAACGATGCGGGAATTCACACGAAGGACAAAAAGAATAATTAATGTTATTTGTCTTTGACGGCCTCTGATGAGCGGGCACAAAGCGAAAGTACCATCATACAATCCACAAATATTAAGGCGAAGGCTTCGTTTTGATCAAAGAAAGCCGCACAATAGCTAGATAGCACAATGGGTGTCTAAATGACTCTATGGAACAAAAAAGGTGCAGGTCATTACAACTCAGCATTGGTACCCCCGTCATCGCAGGATCTGAAAATATAACACAGGCACTGCCTATGTTCCACTCACGTGACTTTCTCTACTCTTGTACTAACTCTTATTCCTTTATTTCTATATAGAAATTATCGGGCAAGTTCAGTAGGCTTCGAGGTATGTTCAAATCTTAAGGCTGGTCGGTATATGAAGGCTCTGGAATTTCATTGTCTTTGCACGGCCAAGAGATAAAAAGTGAATAACGACCTTCAATTTAAGAAACGTACATTTTTTGTACAGTAAGATTTTGTCTATCTCTTACGGTTTACTAGTTATACAAAAGTCACAAGAGTAAACAAGACTACATAGGCTATAGCCAGAAAATTCAAAATATACATTTCACTTGCTATAAGAATATCTTAAACATATGGCGTTTTAATAAAAATCATTAGACTATTTTTGAGAAAATCAAAGTTTTGAAAACTTGTCCATGTAAAGGGTAGTTTAGGGTGAAGGAATCTTTGTATCGTATCCTTGAAATATATCAAACTTAAATAGCAACTTTGGCTTTTAACTGACTTTTCGTTTTTAGTTACGCTGTTTACAAACACACACACACACACACACACACACACACACACACACACACACACACACACATTTCTAAAAATAGTCCCTTTTCTTGTTTCAGGGGGTTTCAAAGCATATATTTTAGATGAAATCTCGACATCGAAATGTTTTTTGAATGCAATTAAATACTTTGAAAGGTTCATAATATATGGAATCCCAAAGGGTTAAATTACTAAAAAAAAGTTTATCATACCCATGTTTATATGGATTTTTACTTTCTCTACTGGTAAGTAGGGGAAGTATTGTATTCCACCCAAAAATTCGATGTCGAGATTTAACTGGAAATATATGTTTTGAGACCCCTGAGTCCAAAAAAAAAAAAGCATTTTTTTGCAAAAGGTCTGTGTGTCTGTCAGTCTGTGGACAGCATAACTCAAAAACGAAAAGTCTGTTAAAAACCAAACTTGGTATTTAAGTTTAATGTCTTTCAAGGATGCGACACGAAGATTTTGAAGAAAATAGCCCCACCCTAAACTACCCTTTACATGGAAATTTTTTTAAAAATTTTGATTTTCTTGAAAATGGCTCTAACGATTTTGATTAAAATGTCATATGTTTGAGATATTTTTATGAGAAATGGAATGTATATCCTGAATTTTCTGGCTATAGCCCCTGTAGTCATATTTACTCTGGACGACTTTTGCATAACTGGTAAACCGTTAGAGATAGACCAAATTATAATATACAAAAAATGTAGATCTTGCTAAAATACACAATTTATGTCTCAATACATTTTCTTGTAGGGTGAATCATTTCGGAGATATTCCTTGGTGTGTGTGTGAGTTTCGGAAAACTTAGAACTTTCGTGAAATGGGTCATCGTTGTTCATTTTTTTATATGTTAAGTGTGCAAAGACAACAGAATCTCAAACATTTGACTATCGCAAAAAGCGTACTGTATTTTAATATTCCCCTTGTACCTATAAGGAAATAAGCAATAAGATAATTTGTACAAATATTTATCTCAACTAACATGAAGAAGATATAGGAATAAGAGTTTGTAAGAATGGTTAGTACAAGAGTAAGTGAGTGTAACACATCAGATGTTGAATATTTGATGTCAATAAAGGAATGCCCAGTATAGGTTGCAGCAACTCCGGAGGAGTACCTAGTGGTCTATGTACCTCTCTCTGTCACTGAGCTGATGTCACCCTGGCTGGACCCCACACGTAGATTTCACAGTGCCAGTAAGAAGAGTTACTTCTAATGAAAACCGGTCTCTCTGATACGGGACAGTTTCTTTATCGCACCTCCAGTGGGAGTAAATCACATTCCATAAGCATGCCTTTCGAAAATAACCAACGGAATTTCCTAGCCAAACTATGCGATGTTATTTCTCTGTATGAAGTCACAACTATCCGCAAACAGTGGCTTAACAACTTAAAATCAGCCAATCACAGGAGGCCGTGACAGCAAAGAAATCAACTTTTAAACGTTCTCCGATACACATCAATAATCTGAATCCAAAAGACGCTCACCGTACATAACGGATAAGTAGAACGAGTCTACTAAATATGCTTTCTCGTATGTTAACAATTAAACGAGTATAACAAGCGGGTTAGTAAGACATTATTAAAAATCCTCACACAGCAAACTAGTGTACACCATCAGAAGCAATGGCAGCTGAAGTCTACCGTCTCACAACGTCGACACAACCACCATGAACAACAGCACTACAAGAAACTCCAGCTATGCTACAGTTACTCAGACTTCTCCCAAGAAAGAAGAAGCTATCATCATTGACTCCCATGACGGACTTACCATCAGAGACTACGCTCTCGCAGTAAGTAAATTAACTGAACCAAGTAACATAAAGTTTATCTCACGGATCTCGAACTCCAGAATATGCATATACCTAACGTCATCTAAAGTAGCAGAATCACTGGTTACCAAACATCCTAAAATAAATATAAACAATGTTACTCTTCAGGTCCGTCCTCTAATTACTCCAAACAAAAGAATCGTTCTTTCAAATGTGTGTCCAGTTATACCAAACTCACTCATAGAAACTCAGCTAAATGCATATGGAATTAAACTAATGTCAAACATTACCTACTTAAGAGCTGGCATTTCAGAGCCAGGACTTTCCCATATCCTTAGTTTCAGACGTCAGTTTTATATTCCACCCAATGATGTGGAGAAATTACCTCCAAGCATACAGATCCTATATGAAGGCACTAAATATTGGATATACCTAACAGCGGATACCCCTACCTGCTTCATCTGCAAGCAGGAAGGCCACTTTGCAAAACATTGCCGTGAAGCTGACGGTATACAAGAAACTACTCCTCAGGTCTTAAACAAAGACATGTTTCCTGAATTGCCTACCGCTACCAAAAACCTCCAGGACCGTTCCCCTTCCCCTCCTAAAGGAAAAGATACTGAACAGCAGCAATCACCTAACCTCACTTCTACCCCTGAGCCCATCCTGCCATTTCAAGACGAACGCAACAATTCCCCAGAACCTATGCTAATGGGAACACAAACAAGACCTAAACGACCAATATCAAACAGCACAACTGATTCAGAGGATAATGCTTATGGAAAAGAAGCGCGGCACCTCCTCGCTTCACAGCAGGCTAAGAAGATTAAGAAAGCAAACCTTATTTCGTCAATAGCTGAATCTCTCAGACCAATTAAACATATTATCGACGCCGACACCCACAATTATGCACTAAACTTCAGCCAGTTCCAAAGCTTTATGGAAAACAGTGTTGGAGTAACAAACATTGTTCCCATAGCTTTGGAATACACTTCAGATCTAGAATCTCTAGTGAACACAATGCAAAAAGTCTATCCCTATTATACAGAGCGTAGTATAAAGACCAGAAGTAGTAAAATTCAAAAAAAGCTGCTGGAATACATTAATCAGGTCAACAATGCCTCTGAGCGAACAAAACCGATGTGTCCCGAAAACTAATCGCCATAGATATAACACCTTATCCCATAAACAAAATTAACATATGAATAACTTACTTCAATGGAATATTAATGGTTTCCATGGCAATTTCGAGTTTCTTAAACTCTTGATCAATAAACATAACCCTGCAATTATGTGCATTCAAGAAACTAACTTCAAAGGAAACTATGTTGCATCATTACGAGGTTATACTCAATATCACAAAAACCGCAAGGACTGCCTCCATGCTAGTGGCGGCGTAGTAACCTACGTTAAAGACAGCATCAAACATCAGGCAATACCGCTTACAACTGAACTTGAAGCAATTGCCACTAGAGTAAACCTTCCTACACCTATTTCCATTTGCAACATATATCTACCAAATAAAAGCCCACTTGATTTACATGCACTGCAGGAGTTAACACAACAACTTCCTAAACCATTTATTATACTGGGCGATTTTAATAGCCATAGTACTATATGGGGTTGTAAGCATACCAACGCAAGAGGTAAAATAGTGGAGCAGCTCTTGCACAACGAAAATCTCAATATGCTTAACGATACCTCACAAACTCACTTCAGTACAGCCAACGGTACTTCCAGTGCAATCGACTTAACATTAATCACTCCTGATATCCAAGATAAATTTGAATGGACAGTCGCCAAGCAATTACATGGCAGTGACCATTTCCCAATTTTATTAACTAATGCAAATAACATTCCTTTAAGTTTTAACTGTCAGCCACGATGGAATTTAAAATGCGCAAACTGGAACAAGTTCAGAGCACACGTCTCTGACAATTTATCCTATCTAACATCCCCCATGAATTTCAATCAGTCAGATACTAACAAACTAGTAAACTCGTTTGCAGAAGTGATTTTCAATTCCGCCGAGGTCACTATTCCTAGAATATACCCTGTTTCTAGGAAGACTGTATGTTGGTGGAACGAAGAATGTAAAACAGCGATAGCATTAAAAAATAAAGCCTATTATAAATACAAAAGGCAACCTACCCCCACACACAAAATCGAGTTTCAAAAAGCCAGAGCTAAAGCACGTCAAGTAGTAAAGCACAGCAAGAAAGAGTCCTGGCTAACATTCGTGTCCACTGTAAACAGAAAAACCCCGTCACGAGTGGTATGGCAAAAAATTCGCAAAATACGGGGATCTTACGATGGAACACATAATATAGTTTTCCACAATTATACAACAAACACTACAAGTACTGACCCCCAAACCATAGCAAACATACTGGCGCATACTTTTGCAGAGGCCTCAAGAGAAGAAGCTTGCGAAAGCAAGGTGACCCACTGCTACCAACCTGACGAAAATAACCAAGAAAACTACAATGATAACATTACTTTCACAGAATTCATGGAGGCACTTGAAAAGAGTAAATGCTCCAGCCCTGGGCCGGATAACATTCCTTACATAATGTTAAAATCCTTACCGCAAGATGGACTGGTTTACTTTCACGAAATCCTTAATTATATATGGAACTCAAGAACTTTTCCTAAACAGTGGCGCACAGCAACTATAGTACCCATCCCCAAACCAAACAAAGATCTTACTTCACCTGAAAGTTTCAGACCTATAGCCCTCACCTGCTCTATGTGTAAAATACTTGAAAAAATTATAAATAACCGATTGCGTTGGAGACTAGAGAAAATGCAGTTCTTCACCGAGCTTCAAAATGGTTTCCGCCAGTTTCGATCCACCACTGACCATCTTTTAATACTTGATTCTGAAATAAAAGCTGCATTTACACAGAAACAACATCTCATGGCAATAAGCCTAGATATAGAAAAAGCGTATGATAAAATTTCACGAGCTTACATACTCAAAACAATACGTAACATCGGTATCCGTGGTAATTTGTATCACTTTATTGACAACTTCCTTCAGGAATGGAAAATTAAAGTTCGCTACAAAGGAACCATGTCAAAAGAAGAATCCATTAATAGAGGTGTTCCACAGGGATCAGTAATCAGTGTCACACTATTTCTCATAGCTATCAACAGTATAGTAAGCAGTATTACACCACCTGTAAAAGGTATACTATTTGCAGATGACCTAACTATCTTTTGTAAGGGGAAAAACCCCTTTACTACTGCAACACTTCTTCAAGAAACACTGGAAAACCTGCACACTTGGACTAATCATGCTGGTCTTAACTTGTCATATCATAAATCGAAATGCATATGCTTCTCCAAATCACCATGTAAAGTCCCAAACCCCACAATCTGCGTGGATAACAAGCTAATCGACTCAGTGAAGGCTATCAAAATTTTAGGTTTAACGTTTGATGCAACTCTAAGCTGGAAACATCACATTGATGATATGAGAAATGAATGCCTCAGAAGATTAAATGTACTAAAAACCCTAAGCTGCAAAAACTGGGGTTTTGATCTCAGTACCCTCAAACGAACGTATCAAGCTCTCATTAGAAGTAAACTCGACTATGGAGCCCAGATCTACAATACAGCTAAATCTTCAGTTCTAAAGAAACTAGATACAATTCAAACAGCAGCTCTAAGAATATGCTTGGGAGCTTACAGAACCAGCCCTGTTTCTGCCTTAACAATGGAAACCGACGAACCACCATTGAACGTCCGCAGAACAGATGTGAGCCTAAAATTCGCCCTTAAAACTTTAGCAAGACCCGAATCAATGATCTACCAGTACGTCCTCCCAGAAACGTCCAACCAACGTTTACAGGCTAATTCACAAAAAGAAATGTCATTTAAATCTAAAATAAGCAAATGCATTGAAGAATATAACATAGAAGTTCCTGCCATAATGTCCAGAAAGTTTCATTGTCTACCACCTTGGAGAATACCAACTGCTCAACTAAATTTGAATATTACAGCTTACCATAAATCCCATACAGATGCATCTTGCTATAAACAGCTGTTTCAAGAAATAACAAATGCCTACCCTAACCATACATTTATCTACACTGATGGTTCCAAAACGGACAGCGACAATGGATGTGCCATAATTACCCCAGATAAGAAACTTCAGCTGAAACTCCCTAAATATTATTCCATATTCTCCTGCGAACTTTGTGCACTTAAGCAAGCTTTAACATACATCATCCAATCTAATGAGAGTAAATTTCTTATAATTTCTGATTCATTAAGCTCTCTCCAAAGTCTCAGAGATCGTTCAACTGACCTCCAACTGCTTCAAGATATCCACAGTCTTTATTCCATTGCTCTAAATAAAAAGAAAATAGTTACTTTCATTTGGGTCCCTTCACACTGCGGCATTAAGGGCAATGAAGAAGCGGACAAAGCTGCTAAAGAAGCAAGTCGGCTAACATACACACATGAACACCAAGCAGTACCTTATCGTGATATTACAAAGTACTTCTCCAAACTAATAAAAACAAGATGGAAACAGGCCTGGAATCAATCGCCTCCAGAAAAACTACACATGGTAAGGAAAGGAGACACCAATTCTTCCCCTGTCTATTCTCTTAGCAGGAAAGAGCAGGTGATTATCTCACGTCTCCGCATTGGTCATACAAGGTTAACCCACTCATACCTCCTCAGCAAAGGCCAGCCACCACAATGTGAAGTCTGCAACACAGTAAAACATCTCCTCACAGAATGTAAGCAATACGCTACACAACGACAGCTTCATCACATCACTGGAGACTTATCCACCACTCTGAACACGCCATCCAACTGCAGAAGGGTGTTATCATTTCTCAAAGGTACGGGCTTGCATGCGAAAATATAATATGAAACATACTTGTTGTACTGATTTGATTGTATTCTCATGTTTTTGGTAAAATAATTGTACTAAATTTATTGTATACCGCTGTATTCCATAGAATAGTCGCGATATGACTTAATTGTTAAAGCGACTCTAAATAAATTAAAAAAAAAAAAAAAAAAAAAAAAAAAAACTTAAAATCAATTTTCACTTTCTCTTCTACATATACTAAAAGAAGTATAAACTACAAGGGGAATATAAGAATACAGTAGACTTTGAGCGATAGTCAAATCTTTTAAACCTTTCAGATCCAGTTCTCTTTGCACACGTAACATATAAAAAAATGAACAACGATGTTCCATTTCACGAAAGTTTTAAGTTTTTCGAAACTCACACACATACCAAGGAATATCTCCGAAATGGTTCACCCTACAAGGAAATTTATTCAGACATAAATTGTGTATTTTAGCAAGATCTACATTTTTTGTATAGTATAATTTGGTCTATCTCTAACGGTTTACCAGTTATGCAAAAGTGGTCCAGAGTAAATACGACTACAGGGGCTATAGCCAGAAAATTCAAGATATACATTTCATTTGTCATCAAAATATCTCAAACATATGACATTTTAATCTAAATCGTCAGAGCCTTTTTCAAGAAAATCAAAATTTTCGAAAAATTTTCCATGTAAAGGGTAGTTTAGGGTGGGGCAATTTTCTTCAAAATCTTCGTGTCGCATCCTTGAAAGATATTAAACTTAAATACCAACTTTGGTTTTTAGCCGACTTTTCGTTTTTGAGTTACGCTGTCCACAGACACACACACGGACCTTTTTCTAAAAATGCTTTTTTTTTTTTTTTTTTTTTTTTTTTTTTTTTTTTTTTTTTTTGGATTCAGGGGGTCTCAAAAGATATATTTCCAGTGAAATCTCGAGATCGAATTTTTGGGTGGAATACAACACTTCCTCTACTTTACTATACGTACATAGTAGAGAAAGTAAAAATGTTTGTGGGGATATGAAATTCCGTCCAAACTGAGCTTCTATGTTGATGATAAATACAAGATGGGGAGCTGAAGCAAGAACGAAACAGTTTCTCGATTATCCAGTCAGAACCTGAGTAGGATGGCCCGATGTCTGTGGCCCGAAAGTTCGAGCACCTTGACCCATGTTTTTTTCGGAGATTTCCCGGGTCACCAGGCGAGTGCTGGGAAGGATTTTGTATATCCTCCGAATTTAATGTCTCTCCATTGAGCTGCATTAATAATTTCACTTCACTATTCATCCCGTGAGATTTCGGCGAGCGTCGCATCGCTCTGGAAATATCATCCTCCGGATTGGAAGGCGCGCCTGCTGGTTTTTGCCCCCCCCCCCCCCCCATGAGATAGTACAAACCCAAGGTGTGAGGGAAATCGGCTTGTGTGTCCAGCGACCCCCTTTGTGCGAGTGGAACCAGGCTGAGCCAGCCTCCACCGGGGTGCTTCTGACTAGAAGCTCTATCGAGGCAACGTTTGGGCCGTCCTTTGCCTAATCCATTCACTCTCCCTGTAATTCAATCATTCCTAAGCTGAAACCAATACAGAATTCTTCGGATGGTGTAAAAAGGCCAAATCGACTGACATTGGACACGAACTTGAACCCGTTGAGGTCATTCTCCAAATTCCAGATAAGTTATAGAAAAGAGAATTGCAATAAACAACTGGCAGATTGTGTTAATGGTCCATGAAGCCATCATATGATATGATATTTAACTTTGCCGGAATACTCTTTTAATCCCAATGTTTGGGAAGGAAATTTATCCGACAGTTTCTTTCCTTTAACTCTCGACCTTAACGCACTTTTCTTGGGTGACCTTGCCCCTTCACCTTTCAAGCTGGTCGGCCCGGAAGTAAAAAATGGGGGAGGAAGCAACCTGGGGCTTAATTGCCGTAATTTACGATGTCCCAAAGTGAATGTATGGGGTTTAAGGGACAAGAGTCGTCGGCTTAGCACCAATTAGCTGTTCCCAGTTTTGGAGGGAGCAAGGATAATTGTTTTTCTGCCACACTAACACACATACAAGTCCGTGTTTTATCTCGGCGGACCTAAGATGACCTCTTAAGTTACCTAATGTGTTACTCGTCCATTGAACCTCCCTAACCTAAACACACATACTACATCTTAATAAGTTAAGAGCAAATACTTACAGGCTTGTCGCATAATTATGTACTTTTTTTTTTTCTTATTTGCAGTTAAAAAAACAGATATGTTGCACTCACACGACTTTCTCTACTCTTGTACTAACCATTCTTACAAACTCTTATTCCTATATCTTCTTCGTGTAAAGACAAACATTTGTATAACTTATCTTATAGCTTATTTCCTTGTAGGTACAAGGGGAATATGCAAATACAGTAGGCTTTGTGCGATAGTCAAATCTTTTAAAGCTTTTAGTTTTTGAGTTATGCTGTCCACAAACACACACACACACACGACCTTTATCTTTATCTTATGTTATTTAGGGAGTTTCAAAACGTGTATTTCTATTGAAATTTTGGTGCAGTATTTACTTTGCGCATGGTCAGGAAAGTAAATATGCTTTGTGTTTGGATTCGTGGGACATTAAAACGCGTATTTGCGGTGAAATCTTGATGTCAAATTTTTGGCTGAAGCGTAATGTATTCTGTATGTACTTTTTACATGGTAGAAAAAGGGAAAATGCTGTGTTTGGATTCAGTGGCTCTTAAAACGATTATTTATGGGAAAATTTCGTTATCGAAGCAATTTTCTATAAATAAAGGTTGAAATTCTGTTATTTTATGGTGGCGGCATGAGCGAGCGGTTAGAGCGTTCACCTATTACCTAGGTGGGCCGGTTTCGATTCTAGGGACCCGCATGTGGTAATTGTGGTGGACAAAGCGGCATCAGGGCGGGTTTTCTCCAGGTTCTTTGGTTTCCCGGCCATTCATTCCAACATCAACATCCCAATCATCGATGTCGCGTCAATTTCATATCATTCTCTTCCTCACTCTCATACTGACCACCCACTTCCTGTGTTCTCCGACAGATCTCTGACTCTAGACACTGACTTGTAAGTCCTACATAAGGGGAGGGTAATCACTTCCACACTCTCATACTTGCAGGTGTTCACTCTGTCTGGTACATAGGTTCCTGTGTTCCCTGACAGACGTCTGACCCTAGACACTGAATTGTAAGTCCTACATAAGGGGAGGGTAATCACTTCCTCACTCTCATACTTGCAGGTGTTCACTCTGTCTGGTACATAGGTTCCTGTGTTCCCTGACAGACGTCTGACTCTAGACACTGGCTTGTAAGTCCTACATAAGGGGAGGGTAATCACTTCCTCACTCTCACACTTGCAGGTGTTCACTCTGTCTGGTACATAGGTTCCTGTGTTCCCCGACAGACGTCTGACTCTAGACACTGTCTTGTAAGTCCTACATAAGGGGAGGGTAATCACTTCCTCACTCTCATACTTGCAGGTGTTCACTCTGTCTGGTACATAGGTTCCTGTGTTCCCCGACAGACGTCTGACTCTAGACACTGTCTTGTAAGTCCTACATAAGGGGAGGGTAATCACTTCCTCACTCTCATACTTGCAGGTGTTCACTCTGTCTGGTACATAGGTTCCTGTGTTCCCTGACAGACGTCTGACTCTAGACACTGACTTGTAAGTCCTACATAAGGGGAGGGTAATCACTTCCTCACTCTCATACTTGCAGGTGTTCACTCTGTCTGGTACATAGGTTCCTGTGTTCCCTGACAGACGTCTGACTCTAGACACTGACTTGTAAGTCCTACATAAGGGGAGAGTAATCACTTCCTCACTCTCATACTTGCAGGTGTTCACTCTGTCTGGTACATAGGTTCCTGTGTTCCCTGACACACGTCTGACTCTAGACACTGTCTTGTAAGTCCTACATAAGGGGAGAGTAATCACTTCCTCACTCTCATACTTGTAGGTGTTCACTCTGTCTGGTACATAGGTTCCTGTGTTCCCTGACAGACGTCTGACTCTAGACACTGTCTTGTAAGTCCTACATAAGGGGAGGGTAATCACTTCCTCACTCTCATACTTGCAGGTGTTCACTCTGTCTGGTACATAGGTTCCTGTGCTCCCTGACAGACGTCTGACCCTAGACACTGACTTGTAAGTCCTACATAAGGGGAGGGTAATCACTTCCTCACTCTCATACTTGCAGGTGTTCACTCTGTCTGGTACATAGGTTCCTGTGTTCCCTGACAGACGTCTGACTCTAGACACTGACTTGTAAGTCCTACATAAGGGGAGGGTAATCACTTCCTCACTCTCATACTTGCAGGTGTTCACTCTGTCTGGTACATAGGTTCCTGTGTTCCCTGACACACGTCTGACTCTAGACACTGTCTTGTAAGTCCTACATAAGGGGAGAGTAATCACTTCCTCACTCTCATACTTGTAGGTGTTCACTCTGTCTGGTACATAGGTTCCTGTGTTCCCTGACAGACGTCTGACTCTAGACACTGTCTTGTAAGTCCTACATAAGGGGAGAGTAGTCACTTCCTCACTCTCATACTTGCAGGTGTTTACTCTGTCTGGTACATAGGTTCCTGTGTTCCCTGACAGACGTCTGACTCTAGACACTGTCTTGTAAGTCCTACATAAGGGGAGAGTAGTCACTTCCTCACTCTCATACTTGCAGGTGTTTACTCTGTCTGGTACATAGGTTCCTGTGTTCCCTGACAGACGTCTGACTCTAGACACTGTCTTGTAAGTCCTACATAAGGGGAGAGTAGTCACTTCCTCACTCTCATACTTGCAGGTGTTTACTCTGTCTGGTACATAGGTTCCTGTGTTCCCTGACAGACGTCTGACTCTAGACACTGTCTTGTAAGTCCTACATAAGGGGAGAGTAGTCACTTCCTCACTCTCATACTTGCAGGTGTTCACTCTGTCTGGTACATAGGTTCCTGTGTTCCCTGACAGACGTCTGACTCTAGACACTGACTTGTAAGTCCTACATAAGGGGAGGGTAATCACTTCCTCACTCTCATACTTGCAGGTGTTTACTCTGTCTGGTACATAGGTTCCTGTGTTCCCTGACAGACGTCTGACTCTAGACACTGTCTTGTAAGTCCTACATAAGGGGAGAGTAGTCACTTCCTCACTCTCATACTTGCAGGTGTTTACTCTGTCTGGTACATAGGTTCCTGTGTTCCCTGACAGACGTCTGACTCTAGACACTGTCTTGTAAGTCCTACATAAGGGGAGAGTAATCACTTCCTCACTCTCATACTTGCAGGTGTTCACTCTGTCTGGTACATAGGTTCCTGTGTTCCCTGACACACGTCTGACTCTAGACACTGTCTTGTAAGTCCTACATAAGGGGAGAGTAATCACTTCCTCACTCTCATACTTGTAGGTGTTCACTCTGTCTGGTACATAGGTTCCTGTGTTCCCTGACAGACGTCTGACTCTAGACACTGTTTTGTAAGTCCTACATAAGGGGAGAGTAGTCACTTCCTCACTCTCATACTTGCAGGTGTTTACTCTGTCTGGTACATAGGTTCCTGTGTTCCCTGACAGACGTCTGACTCTAGACACTGTCTTGTAAGTCCTACATAAGGGGAGAGTAGTCACTTCCTCACTCTCATACTTGCAGGTGTTTACTCTGTCTGGTACATAGGTTCCTGTGTTCCCTGACAGACGTCTGACTCTAGACACTGTCTTGTAAGTCCTACATAAGGGGAGAGTAGTCACTTCCTCACTCTCATACTTGCAGGTGTTTACTCTGTCTGGTACATAGGTTCCTGTGTTCCCTGACAGACGTCTGACTCTAGACACTGTCTTGTAAGTCCTACATAAGGGGAGAGTAGTCACTTCCTCACTCTCATACTTGCAGGTGTTCACTCTGTCTGGTACATAGGTTCCTGTGTTCCCTGACAGACGTCTGACTCTAGACACTGACTTGGAAGTCCTACATAAGGGGAGGGTAATCACTTCCTCACTCTCATACTTGCAGGTGTTTACTCTGTCTGGTACATAGGTTTCTGTGTTCCCTGACAGACGTCTGACTCTAGACACTGACTTGTAAGTCCTACATAACGGGAGAGTAGTCACTTCCTCACTCTCATACTTGCAGGTGTTCACTCTGTCTGGTACATAGGTTCCTGTGTTCCCTGACAGACGTCTGACTCTAGACACTGACTTGGAAGTCCTACATAAGGGGAGGGTAATCACTTCCTCACTCTCATACTTGCAGGTGTTTACTCTGTCTGGTACATAGGTTCCTGTGTTCCCTGACAGACGTCTGACTCTAGACACTGACTTGGAAGTCCTACATAAGGGGAGAGTAGTCACTTCCTCACTCTCATACTTGCAGGTGTTCACTCTGTCTGGTACATAGGTTCCTGTGTTCCCTGACAGACGTCTGACTCTAGACACTGACTTGTAAGTCCTACATAAGGGGAGGGTAATCACTTCCTCACTCTCATACTTGCAGGTGTTCACTCTGTCTGGTACATAGGTTCCTGTGTTCCCTGACAGACGTCTGACTCTAGACACTGTCTTGTAAGTCCTACATAAGGGGAGAGTAGTCACTTCCTCACTCTCATACTTGCAGGTGTTCACTCTGTCTGGTACATAGGTTCCTGTGTTCCCTGACAGACGTCTGACTCTAGACACTGGCTTGTAAGTCCTACATAAGGGGAGGGTAATCACTTCCTCACTCTCATACTTGTAGGTGTTTACTCTGTCTGGTACATAGGTTCCTGTGTTCCCTGACAGATGTCTGACTCTAGACACTGACTTGTAAGTCCTACATAAGGGGAGGGTAATCACTTCCTCACTCTCATACTTGCAGGTGTTCACTCTGTCTGGTACATAGGTTCCTGTGTTCCCTGACAGACGTCTGACTCTAGACACTGTCTTGTAAGTCCTACGTAAGGGGAGGGTAATCACTTCCTCACTCTCATACTTGCAGGTGTTCACTCTGTCTGGTACATAGGTTCCTGTGTTCCCTGACAGACGTCTGACTCTAGACACTGACTTGTAAGTCCTACATAAGGGGAGGGTAATCACTTCCTCACTCTCATACTTGCAGGTGTTCACTCTGTCTGGTACATAGGTTCCTGTGTTCCCTGACAGACGTCTGACTCTAGACACTGACTTGTAAGTCCTACATAAGGGGAGGGTAATCACTTCCTCACTCTCATACTTGCAGGTGTTCACTCTGTCTGGTACATAGGTTCCTGTGTTCCCTGACAGACGTCTGACTCTAGACACTGACTTGTAAGTCCTACATAAGGGGAGAGTAATCAAGTAAAGAAGAAGATGAAATTATGTTATTTTATGTATTGTATTTGGGCACAAACTAATTTAAAATATGTCCCTGTTCTGAAACATGATTTAATGTTTCTGGCTCAGCCTTTAGGGTCGAACAGGAATAATGATGATTGGAAACAATCACTCGTGAATAAGAACTAGCTGTTTGCCACTGTTTTGAATCAGCAGCCGCAGTACAGAGTATGGAGTATCCAAACAGCCCATAAACTTCACAGCCTAGCCTTGGGGCTACAGGTAATTGCATACTTGCATGATGAGAACGGCTAACTGAAATAAAAACAACAACAAGGAGGAAACAAAATAAAACCACGCACAAAAACCTGCTAGAGGAAACAAGCGAGAGAGTGAGAGAGTGAGTGGGTGTATAAGGTACTCTACCTGCCTAGCCAAGGTTCTTGTGGATGTTTCCTGTTTTCAAATGCAAATGTTTACATCGCCCCGTCCAACAAACGTGTGTTTTTTTTCTTATTCTTATTCTCTCACATTCCTACCTACTTACCTCCTGGGAATTTTGCAGCTACTATCTTGTTTGTCATTTGATATTGTTTACTTAATATTTCTTTCCACTTGGGGAATTAATTTTTGGTATAAATTACCAAGCGTTTTGTTTCTAAATACACAAACCTAGGTCAAGATTCTTTCGCAATACGTCACTGTTCATGGCGGCCAGCGCCCTCTGTAACAGGTAAGGAAACAAGGGGCCCAAAATCTGAACATGAGAAGAATATGAGAATACAGTAGACTTTGAGCGATAGTCAAATCTTTTAAAGCTTTGAGATCCAGCTCTCTTTGCACGCTTAACATATAAAAAAATAAACAACGAAAGCCTTTGAAGGTTTCCCAAACTGACATAATTAACGAGGAATATCTCCGAAATGGTTCACCCTACAAGAAAATTTATTGAGACATAAATTGTGTATTTTACCAATATCTACATTTTTTGTATAGTAAGATTTTGTCTATCTCTTACGGTTTACGAGTTATTCAAAAGTCGTCCAGAGTAAATACGACTACAGGGGCTATAGTCAGAAAATTCAAGATATACATTTCATTTGTCATCAAAATATCTCAAACATATGACATTTTAATCAAAATCGTTAGAGCCATTTTCAAGAAAATCAAAATTTACGAAATATTTTCCATGTAAAAGGTAGTTTAGGATGGGGCTATTTTCCTCAAAATCTTCGTGTCACATCCTTGAAAGACATTAAACTTAAATACCAAGTTTGGTTTTTAACCGACTTTTTGTTTTTGAGTTATGCTGTCCACAGACAGACAGAGACACACACGGACCTTTTTCTCTCTTACGGTTAACCAGTTATGCAAAAGTCATCCAGATTGAACAGTACTTCGGAGGCTACTGCTAAAAAATTCAAGTTGTGCATTTCCTTTGTCATGAAAATATCTTAAACATGTGGCAGGTATTTTAATAATTAGTTATTCTTGGGAAAATTAAACTTTACACGTAACGTTTGGAATGGGAGAATTTTTTAATATATAGGTCGCATATTCCGAAGATGTTTTATGAGTTATGCGTCGCAGACACTCTCCCACATACATACCTATTTACACTCTATCATGGTACACCTCCCCCCCTCGCGAGGATCACGTAATAGGAATCTTTCTCGAGCTTCTACGAATACGCCGGCTGCAGGAAACTTCTGGGATAATCTAGAAAACCTCTTTTGGTACTGCCGCTTAATTGTTGTCACCTGTTTAGAGCAGTGGCACGAGGCTTTGAGGGTCTTTGATGCACGCACTGTCTGTGGGGTGGAGCAGCGCTGCCCCGACCGTCCTTTGTTGTGCCGGCGTCACAATATATTTTAAACGTATACTTATTGGACTCTCTCGTGTGTCAGAGGTAGAAATTTTAGACTTCCTGACGCCCTTTCTTGGTTGAACAAGGGTCATTTTATCTCACCTTGGACCCTTTAGTTGCCAGAAACAGTTTTCTGAGCCAGAATCGGTCAGTCTCATGATGTCGTGTTTGTATGCCCCGGGCACTGAGGCATATGGCATCCGGATATTCGTCTACGACAGCTTCGTGAGGTCACTCAGGTCGTGTTTAAGTTGCAGAACGATTTGTTCCTAATTGACGAAGAAGGAAACAGGGTCGCAATTGTCGGATGATTAAGTGGAGAAGTAAAGCCACGCATTACACGCTTCTTAGGCTATAATTTGATCCATCGATTTAAAGTAAACATTATGTTCAAGGCAGCAGGAGGTAGAAAGTTCCTCTTATGCGAGCATATCTTGTTCGATGTCTGCGATGACCTAGTCCTGGTGGAAGCCTTGCATGCAGCGTTCTCCTTATTATCTGAGAACATCGCTAGCTCGCGATGATACGGTTTATCATCTTAAACACCCCGGGCGAAGATTGCAATCACAACATGGCTGCAAGGGTGGTCCGTCGTATTGTATGCAAACCAGCAGTGCAATTAGGTACACACTGGGCAATAAAAAACACCTCCAGGCATCACATTCCTTTACCTGCCCCCCTCCACAACATTTCTCACTAAAGGTTACCTGAAGGGAGCTAAAATTTGGTCAAAATATTCAAAAAAATGTAACTGTTTTGTAGCTTTCGCCATTTCCGAGACATTTCTTGTTATTGGTTAATTTGCAGAAATATCTTATTGACTATTCCACTTATACTGGGTTATCATCATCGCTTGGGCGTGGTATTATTGCATCTCCTCCTCCTTGCGGTTCCGCCAACCGTAACAGTTCCTGGGCTATTAAAAATGGTAGACAAAAGATTTGGTCATTATTCTGGTAAGGATACTGATATTTTAATTGAAGAGACGAAGTCAAAAAATACAAAAAAGGCAGGTCATGTGTATTGAATTAGTTTCAAATGTTTTGCAACGAAAGAGGTTATGTTGTTTTCAAACCTACTGGCATGAGTCATTCTCTGAAGATGCCCAACGTAGTCTTGGACGAAACGTCAGAAAATTCATCGACTGTACCACGGCATACAAACCCGAAATCTGCCATCTATTTTATTTACTTTTAAATCATTATTAATATTAAATAGTACTAAATAAATAAAGCATTATTTATATCGCAGAATACTCTAACCAAATACAACTCGAGGTTTTCATATTTGGGATACTTTTATTGTAGCTACAAGGGAAATATAGGACTGCAGAGGGCTTTAAGCAATAGTCAAATGTTATAAGACCTGTTCGCTATATGATGGCGATGGAGATGGTAAAGAGAAAAAAAATGAATAACGAGCTCCCATTTGAGAAACGTATTGCAAAATTCAGACAAATAACAAGGAACAACTCGGAAATGGATAATCTACAGAAAAGTTATTTTACACAAACTGTATCCTTCCGAAATATATGTTTTGAGGCCACCTGAATTCAAAAAAAGCATTTTTAGAAAAAGGTCCGTGTGTGCGTCTGTGTGTCAGTCTGTCAGTCTGTGGACAGCATAGATTAAAAACGAAAAGTCGATTAAAAACCAAAATTGGTATTTAAGTTTAATGTCTTTCAAGGATGCGACACGAAGATTTTGAAGAAAATAGCCCCACCCTAAACTACCCTTTACATGGAAAAATTTTCGAAAATTTTGATTTTCTTGAAAATGGCTCCAACGATCATGATTAAAATGTCATATGTTTGAGATATTTTGATGACAAATGAAATGTATATCTTGAATTTTCTGGCTATAGCCCCTGTAGTCGTATTTACTCTGGACGACTTTTGCATAACTGGTAAACCGTTAGAGATAGACCAAATCATAGTATACAAAAAATGTAGATCTTGCTAAAACACACAATTTATGTCTCAATAAATTTTCTTATAGGCTGAACCATTTCGGAGATATTCCTTGTTATGTGTGTGAGTTTCGGAAAACTTAAAGTTTTCGAAGTATTTTTCACGTAAAGTGTACTGTTTTTGTGGGATTTTCTTAAAAATCTTTTTGTCAGGTCTGTGGAAGACGCTGAAGTTATTTTTGAGGTTTGCTGTTCACACACAAAGGGATCGAAAGTTGTATTTGTGGTGAATTTTGGGTATGGAATTTTTGTATGGAATATGTACGCTAGGTAAAGGCGTGCATGGCTGCAGAGGTACATTGGCAGCTGAGTTCAGCCCAGCTCCGTGACGAGGAACGTGTGACAAACGGCTACTCTGCAAGTAGTCAGAGCACGTTTCACCGCTTATGCCACATTTCAATGGACTGTTAACTCGCTTACACCCTCGCTCACTCCGCGCTTTACTCTCGTATTAATTAAAAGTGGCACCGTCCGTGTGGCAATGCTCCAAGACCAACTAACCCATGTCACGTGTTACCAACAATAACAAACCTGCACTACCCCTATATTTCTTCTTCTTCTTAACCCATCTGGCAACAATCCTGTTCACTTAAACTTTTACAACTTCGTATAGTAAGTAGAGGAAGTGTCCTATTCAATCCAAAAATTCGATGTCGAGATTTCACCGGAAATACATGTTTTGAAGCCCCCTAAATCTAAAAAAGAGCCTTTTTAGAAAAATTTCCCTGTGCATCTGTGTGTGCTCTTTTAATTACAACGAGAAAAGCTCGAAGAGCACTCAACACTTCAAGGTAATGAAACTTTCAAACCAATAACAAGAAATGTCTCGGAAATGGCGAAAGCTACAAAAAAGTTTAGATTAAATTGGTACTTTAACATGGAAAAATGCTCATATATAAGATATTTACATAGCATATCTTGAATGTCCTGGGAATAAATTGTGAACTCTTCTTCTTCGGAAGGAATTTTGAGTAACTAGTAAACCACAAGACAAAACTTACTGCACAAAAAATATACATCACTTCAAATCACACCATCTCTTCCAATACCCTATTCTTTCAGCGTTCGCTATTTCGAAAATATTTATGGTTCAAGTTTTTCAATATTTTATAAGTTCTGTCACATTCATTTGTTGCTCGCGATGTCTTGGAAAGATGTGTTTGTGAGTGAACAGCGTAACAAAACAAGTCGGTTAGAAACCAAAATTGGTATTTAAGTTTAACATCTTTCAAGAATGCGACACGAAGATTTTGAAGAAAATAGCCCCACGCTAAACTACCCTTTACATGGAAGATTTTTCGAAAATTTTGATTTTCTTGAAAATGGCTCTAACGATTTTGATTAAAATGCCAAATGTTTGAAATATTTTTACAACAAATGAAATGTATATTTTGAATTTTATGTCTATAACCTCTGTAGTCGTGTTTACTCTGGATGACTTTTGCATAACTGGTAAACCGTAAGAGATAGACCAATCTGAAACCGAAATTATGTCAATATATATTCGATAATGGAAAGAAACAAAAGGAGATTCTAGTCAATAGTTAAGGGGAAGACGTAATAAAGCTGAATATGTTAAAGTCTCAAGAATGGAAGCCTAGGCAGATTTAAATGAGTGATAAGGTTACAATTGTTGTTTGTACGAAGCCATAGTGATTCCGCGGGCTGATTCCTATCTTACCATGACTTGCTCTAAAGTTAGCCAATGGAAATCGCTTCCTTCGTGTTGTTCGCGCAAAAACAAATGCAACGCAACACACACTCGTCTTGAATGGAGCCGAGAGTACACGTGCAACTTGGGAGTTGTACGTAAGCTAGCGCGTATACATAATTCGGCGGTTGCTAAAGGGTGACAAAGTTAAAGTGTTATAACGTTGTAGCTGAAGTTACAAAGTTACATTCTGTTTAAATATCGTCGGCAGTTCTCTACAAATCTGGAAATTTGCAAATAAAGTGATATGTTGGTTGATTCTTCGTTTGGTTCCATTCCTACCATAACTCACGCATACCCTGTAGATTAGGACCTCTTGCTAGAGCTAGTCCGGGCACCAAACAAGAGAGTTTATAGGTCTTAAAGCCAACGTCTTCGACAGAGAGGAACGTTTGCGTCAAATCTTACTGCACAAAAAATATAGATCTAGTTAAAATACACAATTTATGTAATTTTTTTTTTATTTTGTAGTAAACCATTTTGGAGATATTTCTTGTTATTTGTGTGAGTTTTGGAGAACTTATAGTTCTGTCAAATGGGACATTTTTGTATATATATATATATATATATATATATATATATATATATATATATATATATATATATATATATCGAATGAGATGACTATTTAGGATTGCCTTGAGGGAACTACGTGAAAATAAACGATATGGGTATCCGATATTGATAGTGATTAATATAAAGTGGAGGAATGCATTGTTTAAGAGACATCTACTGGAGGTCAGGCAAATTTTGTGAATTGTATGCTAATGAAACACAGCTGGTCAATCTAGGATGTTTGTCAGTGAGAGAGAAGATAATTTTCCGTGACGTTGTCTTTGAAGTGAATTAAAGCGGTATGCAACAGCTGTTTTGGCGCCAACATTGACGAATGATTGATGACCTTCGACCCATTATGATTGCGAAAGCGACCTTCAAGAGTCCTACTACGTCATTATTAACGTCTGGAATATATTATGCTCGTAATGTCCGATCGACTCTTCGCTCCATCACTTGTTTGCCAGTCAGCATGTTAATCAAAATTTATGATGCCATTATTTTTCGTTTCGAAGTATTTATCTTAATATTTCATAATCTAAGCGATAAAAGCAATGTATTCTCAGAATCAAATACAGCTCGGAGTTGTGAAATGCTTACTCAGGAATTAATTCTTAACATCATTGCAAAATGTACATTCAGCATGTTTTTAATGACTTATTCTAACAGTTTTAGTTGATTTAAAATCATTGACAATTCCTCATCTTGTAGGCAACATGAAAGACATTCCTTAAACGTACTTTTGTCTTCAACGGTTTGACCTTGTTCTTAGATTTCTATGAGGTTATCAAATGGGCACGGGACGGCAAAGGCAGCGCCACAGAGACGTGCGGAAGTACCTAAGAGTTCACACTCCTCACCCTGGCAGCGGCACACAGCTACCGCAAATGCGGCCATGGGAGAAGGACTTAGAACGCACCTGAAAGATGACTAGGGAAATGACGTATGGAAGGAAACCAAACGAAACCAAAGGAAACCGTGGAATGAAACTATTTAAAGCATGAAACAGAAATATTAAAGGCCATTGTTCCGTTTGTCTGCCGGACCCATTATTACGGGACCAATGAGGTGTTCTTCAACTGCTACAGTTCTCAGCGTCCCATTCTATACAGGACGTGAAATACCAGTTATTTTTTCTCAGAGGTCTCTTTTCGGGCTCAAGGTCCTTTTACGTGCCGTAAATCTACGACTTGGGACACATTCTTAACTTCCCTTCTCAAGAAAGAACTTGCACCCCCAAAAGCTTAATCACCCTGCACCAGTTCCAATACGCGACACCCTAATCCCCTAGTTCACGTAGGACGATGAGATTTCGTAGTGTGTGGTGATTTAAACAGATGGCACTTATGCTTGCTTAAAAGAAAGAGTATTCCATCTGAACACTAGAGGGCTAGTTGTTTGATAGGTGTTGCCCTCTCTGGGCAACTCCAGCAACTCGAGCTAGTAGTGTCCTCCGCCCGTCTCTTGCGCCCTGTAGCCTCCTGCAGTTTCACAAATAACCACGCAAGTTACTTCCAAACGCTTATCAAAACAGCTTAGCCAATTCAGTTAAACAGCAGTTTAATGTCAATAAACATAATTACGTCAGACTCACGGAATGTTTACTGCCCGAAGGTCTTCATTCGCATCTTACCTGCAACAAAAGAAAACAAATATGTTATGCTTGCTTTCTGTTTTAGATACACGCTACATAAATAGCAAATCAAGTTTATTATCAGTTGTATAGGTCAAATTTACAAAGGAAAAACATTTTCACAAGATGGTTCATCAAGAGATTTTTGGTTGTTAGTTCAAAAAATCTGATGTGCTTCACTCACACGACTTTCTCTACTCATGTACTAACCATTTTTACAAACTCTTATTCCTATATCTTCTTTGTGTTAGTCAAGATAAAGGGAATATTAGAATACAGTAGGCTTTGAGCGATAGTCCAATCTTTTAAAGCTTCGAGATTCCGTTCTCTTTGCACGGTTAACATATAAAAAATGAACAACGAAATCCCATTTGACGAAAGTTTTGTTTTCCAAAAGTGACACAAATAACAAGGAATATCTCCGAAATGGTTCACCCTACAAGAAAATTTATTTAGACATAAATTGTGTATTTTAGCAAGATCTACATTTTTTGTATAGTATGATTTGGTCTATCTCTAACGGTTTACCAGTTATGCAAAAGTCGTCCAGAGTAAATACGACTACAGGGGATATAGCCAGAAAATTCAAGATATACATTTCATTTGTTATAAAAATATCTCAAACATATGACATTTTAATAAAAATCGTTAGGGCCATTTTCAAGAAAATCAAAATTTTCGAAAAATTGTCCATGTAAAGGGTAGTTTAGGGTGGGGCTATTTTCTTCAAAATCTTCGTGTCGCATCCTTGAAAGATATTAAACTCAAATACCAACTTTGGCTTTTAACCGACTTTTCGTTTTTGAGTTATACTGTCCACAGACAGACTGACACTCAGACACACACGGACCTTTTTCTAAAAATGCTTTTTTTTTTTTTTTTTTTTTTTTTATTCAGGAGGTCTCAAAACATATATTTCCGGTGAAATCTCGACATAGAATTTTTGGGTGGAATACAATACTTCCCCTACTTACCAGTAGAGAAAGTAAAAATAATATAGACGATTATTTCCAAGGATCCAAACGCTTTGTTACCTTCAATTTTCTTTCAGCTGCCAAGTGTTAATTCGTCAAGTCCTAACTTACAAAGGATTGGTTTAGGAATGAAAAGCAACTCAATGAATTACGCTTTGAAATATTTCACAATTCTCTGGAAAAACAGGGCGGGGGCTCAAGAACTAATTTTTGACCGTTGAACCAGCATCACCAATTTGTATTGCATATCTCCCTCTCTGTTTTTTTATTATTCTTTTTTTAATACAGCAACTGTGACAGTCTCGCTCCATTACGTCACTGATTTTTGGTTGTTTTTAGTTTTAATTTCCACTTTCAAGGGAGGAGGGGGGGGGGGGCTGCGGGCTAAACATCAGCACCAGTTTCCCCTTTACCCTCTTGGGTGAAACCTCCCGCAGCGCCACAAAAAGAGGGCAGGGGGTGGTTAAGGTAGTCGGCCGCATAATGAAAACCCATTTGTTTGTGTACATTCGGAAATGTTTATGGTTTACCGCGCTCTATTGCACACGATGAGAAAATAAAAAATAAAACGACAGAGAGAAAGGGGGGGGGGTGGGATTTGACTGATGTTATCTCATATCAGTAAAGGGGCTTTAGTTTTTTAAACTTGAAAAGTAATTTGTTGCGAAACAAAGCCTGGGAAAATAGCAGTGTATATCTTTTCGTTTGTTTGTCGTAATTGTACGTTCTGGTATTTCAACTGTCATTTCGGAAAGCATCATAAAGGACTTCTAAGACAGGGGTGGCCAACCCTTGGTGTAGGGGCCAAGTAAGGCCCCGGCTCGATCCCCGGTACCGGCGTGGGGCTTTTTCACCGCTGGGTGGTCTGGCACGGGGTACACTCAGCCTCATTAGGTCCCGCAGGCGCCAATTGAGCAGCTACTTGACAAAGAAGTAGCGATTCCAGGTGGCGAGGACCGTATAACCACGCCCACCCTCTAGTTCTGCACCCCACTCATGACGCCCATAGTGGGTAGAGGTGGAGAACACTGCGACCGGGCAGTAAGCCTTGGCCCACGGAGGGCTATTTGTTTTAAAGATTATGATTTTTAAAACGCTATTGTAAACGTGAATTAGTTTTCTTAAGTTGTAATAAAAATTTTAAAATTCTCATTATGGCGGCTGTGGTGGTTCGTATTGGCTATGATTATTGATTCATCCTCAATTAGCCCCTGAGGTACCTAACGAGGCTGAGTGTACCCCGGACCAAGTCTCCCAACGGGAGGAAAGCTCCACGCCGGTACCGGGAATCGAACCCGGGTTCCCCGCTTGGTAAGCAGCAGTGTCAAACTCCATGTAATGGCTGAGAGTAAGTCACCAAGCTACTGGTGAAACATGATTTAGTTCGTTAGCTAAATGAGGCTCATTCACAACTCAGTTAACGCTGCTTGTTACATAAGTATCCTTATTCATTGTTTTGTATGTTTCCATTTAGACAAGAGTTTATGGAATGTTGCAACAAGAAACACAGTCAAGGTCTATCAAGAACTAGTTCAGCACTTCAATGGGGACGCGTACCTTTAATTCTTTAACTACAAAAAAAAAAAAAAAAAAAAAATGTAAGTATTTAGAATCTTAGACGTGGAATCACTAAATAACCTTAACATCTCGCAAGTAAGGAAACTAAATTACCATTTTTGTTTATGTGAGAAATATTATGTAATAAAATATTTCCTTGAACATTGTTGAATTAACATAAACACATATCTGCATTAGAACCATTTGTGGAAAAGCATATTGTTTTTTTTTTATTGTCTGCGATGTATTCAAAAAATCTAAGATAGTCTTCCCCTCTATCGCTTACTGGGAACTAAGTATATATGTATATTATATATTATATACTTGTTTTTTCTTTCCGCTAGGTTACTGCACGCGCATTCATGCATTCGTCTGGTTTACTGCCCTGAATTACCTCTACTCCAGATGCATTTTGGTTCAAGTCACGAACATTGTAAGTACAGATTTGTTTTCCTACCGCACCTGTTGAATTTATAGGCTTTGGAGAGAGACTTATGTGGACTCCATCAATAAATACTTAGAAATCGTGTTTAATGCATGCTATTAAGTGCTATACGCGAGCCTTAAAATGTGTCAAATTCATACGAATTTTGCACCCATTCTTCAACAATCTATTCTTACAAGAACTTTTTCTTCTATCTTCATGTTAATGGAGGTAAACATTTGTGAAATGTTAAGTGATAGCCAAATCTTTTAAGAGCGGGTCGCTCTGTGATGATATGAAATTTTAATCTCCTTGTCTCACTGGGAGAGGAAAACTGACTTCCAAATTGAGAAAAGTATACGTTTTGGAACAAAGAATATCTCAGAACTGGGTAACTTCACAAAAAATACATCCTTTCAGAAAGAAAAACTTATTTGTCATTAATTGTGTAGTTTAGCAATTATGCCCAAGGAATCCAGAATGAATAGTATTTCATGAGGCTATAACCAAAAAATGCAAGAAATACGTACATTTCATTTGTTATGAAAATATCTTAAACATTTGCAGTTTTAATAAAAAGCTTTACAGCTATTTTTGAGCACATCAAAAGGGTAGTTTGGGGTTGTGAGGTTTTCCTCAGAATCTTTGTGTCGCATCTTAAAATATGCTCCAATTATTGCGATATCGCTATTCTCTTCTTCTTGAGATGTTTGGAATTTCAATGTCAACATAATTATAGTGACCCGCTTTTAAACAATTGACTACATACCTATTTGGTTTCCTATATCCCTCTTGTCTAGCTCAAAATGTGTAAATTTTACTAATTATTCGCTTTATTTAAATGAAATAGATAAAAGAAAATAATGACCTTTGGTGAGAGAATCATTTGTAGTAGTTGTACGAAAATCAAAAATAGTGGGCAGGAAAAGTCATATGAGTGTAGCGTATAAGATTTTTCATGACATTCTCAAGAATATTGCAGACAGCAGAGTACCTGATAGCTACCAGGCAGACCCACTTGGTGGAGTAGAGCAAACTCAGCACTCACTGTATGCACATATGTGTGTGTGTGTGCATAGGCGTGTAATTCAATAAGCCTTGCTTCCTGTTGATGGACAGGCAGTAACCGGGCAATCGCAGGTGTAATGCTCTGGGGCATGGATCGTGTGGCTTTTAAAAACATCACTATTGTGTTATACATACATACAGGCAAGCCAAATTAATTAAAATAAAGGAATGAAATATCATATATCCTATCGGGGTAGTAATTAAGAAGTTATTATATTATAGGGCAAACCCACATTCATTAAAATTATCAGCGAAAGCAATGAGATATCATGTATCCTATCACGCCGGTAATTGAGAACTTTTTCACTTGTTCATTTTAGTTTCTTTACCATGCAAAAGTAAAACTGTTTTTAATGCGTAGCACACATGGCAATAACTATCAGAACTCTGTTTCCCTCCCTCTCTCACACCTCCCCCTCTCTTCCTCCCCTCCCTTCCTCTTTCTCCCTTTATGTCCCTCCCTGTCTCTCTTCCTCTCTTTCTCGCTCCTGTTTTCAAAATTTTTAAAAAAATCAATTTTCGTAAACTTTTTAATAAAAGGAGTACAAAACCCCCTTTTTAATTTGAGTTGAAGCAAGCTCAGTTTAACTTCACCTCCTTTTAAAATGTAAAGTGAAAATAATTAAGATATTTCACTTAACATCATAAGCTCTTTTAAAAGCTGCCTAAAGAAAATCCCCCCCCCCCAAAAAAAAAAGCTTTGTGTGTGCTAGTTCTAAAACCAAAATTTACGTAAATAACAAGGTTCGTATTTAGAGCTAAGAGCTGTCAAAGATTCAAGGTCAAGATTTCCAGAAAATTCCCTCTCTTGCATTCACAGAACCCTTTACGATATGCAAGGAAGATATTGCTGTGATGGTGTTAAGATATTGGCATGAATAAAATGGACACATTGAATTTGCTCTAAATGGCTTGCAAAGTCCTTATCATTTTATTGAATTTTCTGTAAATGGAAAACCATAAGCTAGACAAAATTTACAAGAAAGTATTACATGACTATTTTACAACTGCGAAAAGGCAAGACTGAAAAAAATAGTACTATACTAAAACGTTATTTTGTCTTATATATATTAGATAGTTTTAAATGTGAATGTGATATCTGTTTTAGTTTCGGGTTATTAAATTTTAAACACAACCCTTTTTTAACGTTCTATGAAATTTCCATGATTATAACACACAAATCTGTCATATAATTTTGTTTTGCTAGCCTCAGTGCAGAAGAAAATAATTTTAAAATTGTGTAACTTGAAATTTATAGTTCCCTAAGGTTTTATACTTATTTCCTGCAAGTTATCAATTGTACAAAAGTCATTCAGTATAAATACTGTTTCCAGAAAATTAAAGATATAAGCAAAGGGTAACTTCTGGTAGCAGGATCTTCTAGAAAAGCTTTGTGTTGAATTTTTGGTTTTTAAGCGTTTGGAGTTATGCTCTTATTGCACACATACACATACGCGCCTGCGTGTCGGTCTGGGTGGCTCAGTTGGTTTAACCCCAAGGTCGTGGGTTGAAACTTGGTCAAAACAATGGCTTGTATGCTTAAAAACGATAGCTTATATCAGTAGATTTACTGGCATTTTAAAAAACTTCTGTGGGACGAAATTCCGGCGTTGATATGGCCTTGGTAAAGCGTCTTTAACAAACTAAATATTTTTTCCATTTACCTACACTTTTACGGGGCCATTTATTTATGTATTTATTTATTCATTCCAATTTTCGTTTTTTTTTTTTTTTTTTTTTCCTTTGCCTGAGGCGGGACTCGAAACCTCGACGCTCTGGGTAACATAGCGTTAAAGCCCACGGGTACGAGTTTTCTTTGGGTTCAGGATGGTTCAGAATGTGTATTCTGTAATCTATAATCCTCCAGAAATAGAAGCACACTTGACGTAAACAAACAGTAGAAAGTAGACCCCATATTTTCTCTATGGTATCACTTTTGAAATGTGCTAATGGATATGTTTAATGATTTTATTGTAATGCACTGCATTTTTCACTATTATTTGGAAATAAAAAATAATCAAATAATCAGTTTACGGAAACCGCATATGAACTGTTTATTCTATACATGCATTGCGCGGAGTTATACGAAAGTGTTCTTCTTCGAGCGGATCTAGTTCACTTTTTGTGCTTACTACAGGTAAATAGTAAATAAAGTAAACATTTAAGAGATATTTACGTTAGGAGAGTTGCAGAACTGAACCTGTTGAAAAGTAGACTTCCGGTTCTGGAACGAACCTGCTATCGCACATATGGCGTTCTTCCCCTAAGAACACCGATATCCTGGAAGCAGTTTACCGCAGGGGATGGGGCCGCAAGGCTTGTTGCCCGACTCTGGGGGGAGGGGGGCTAACCTCAGGATCCATACATACCCACGCACACACACACTTGACTACTGAAAATAATAGCTTCAGTTAACATTTATGCCTTTGTACTTCATTTAGATGTTGTAAGGTTGATAAGAGAAGAGGTAGTGGCGGTTTGGGGTGAGACCAGGGCGAGGGCGAGGGCGGTTAATCTCTGCCCCAGAACAACAAACTTTCATCGTTAAAACCGATTGCAGCGTTTGTATGTATGCGGTCCTTCGCTGCCTGGTTTTTATACTGCTTGGAAAAAGACCGAAGTGACAAGATAGACGTCGTTCATTTGCTTTCTATCTTCGCACACTATCTGATACCAACTCAGTCGTCTGTCAGGTATTGATGTTTCGTGCTACCGAGCATTCGACTGTAGTGCTCTCACCCGCGGCAATCTGCACTCACATGACTTTCTCTACTCTTGTACTAACCATTCTTACAAACTATTATTCCTATATCTTCTTCGTGTTAGTTGAGATAAACATTTGAATACAGTAGACTCTTTTAAAGCTTTGAGACTCCGTTCTCTTTGCACACTTAACATATAAAAAAATGAACAACGTTGTTCCATTTCACGAAAGTTTTAAGTTTTCCAAAACTGACACAAATACCAAGGAATATCTCCGAAATGGTTCACTCTACAAGAAAATTTATTGAGACATAAATTGTGTATTTTAGCAAGATCTGCATTTTTTATATAGTATGATTTGGTCTATCAATAACGGTTTACCAGTTATGCAAAAGTTGTCCAGAGTAAATACGACTACAGGGGCTATAGCCAGAAAATTCAAGATATACATTTCATTTGTCACCAAAATATCTCAAACATATGACATTTTAATAAAAATCGTTAGAGCCATTTTCAAGAAAATCAAAATTTTCGAAAAATCTTCCATGTAAAGGGTAGTTTAGGGTGGGGCTAGTTTCTTCAAAATCTTCGTGTCGCATTCCTGAAAGACATCAAGCTTAATTACCAACTTTGGTTTTTATCCGTCATTTTGTTTTTGAGTTATGCTGTTCACAGACTGACAAAAACACACACACACGGATCTTTTTCTAAACATGCTTTTTTAGGATTCAGGGGGCTTCAAAACATATATTTCCAGTGAAATGTTGACATTAAATTTTTGGAATACTATGGGACAAACATATTTTCAAAGGGACAAAAAAATTAATAAAATAATCAGAATTATTATGAGCTAACAACTTAAAAAAATTGCTTGCTGAGAAGATAGGCTACTGCAGAAGTTCTGCAAGAATATTCAGCAAAGAAAAAATTAGAAATTCACATATAAAATAAATTATGCAGATCCAATACTAAATTTTGGATTTTAGCAGTTTAAATGGTATGGGCATGTTAGAAGAATGGAAGATGCAAGACTTTGAAAGCTGATCATGGATTGGGAACCGCAGGGAAGGATGAAGATGGGAAGACCATCTATCACGTGAATCCAAGGATTCAACGACACCAACAGGAAGTGGCAAATAGAAGAAGATATATGGATGAACAGACAGGACTGCAAAAATATGTTAAATCAAATTTGTTAAAGTGAATTGCAAAACCGGTTTAATAAAAAAAATAAAATTTTCTCATCTCTAATAAGTTATGCAAAAACCGTTCAGAATGAACAAGATTTCTGAGAGTATTGCCAGAAGATTCAAGATGTAGATTTTATTTGACCTTTATGCCTATCCTTGTAAGACAACAATCATCTTAACCTAAAAATGTAATATACTTATATTTCTCTGCGATCGCGTTTTAGAATTTCAGGTAGTTAGTGCTGCGATGGGATTCTAGGACTTCTTATAGCAGCTTAGCGTTAATAGTATATTAAAAGTGCGCGCTTATGGAGGAAAAGTATTTAAAGGTGTAATTTTTTTTTTTTTTTTTATTTATTTATTTAGAGTCGCTTTAACAATTAAGTCATATCGCGACTATTCTATGGAATACAGCGGTATACAATAAATTTAGTACAATTATTTTACCAAAAACATGAGAATACAATCAAATCAGTACAACAAGTATCTTTCATATTATATTTTCGCATGCAAGCCCGTACCTTTGAGAAATGATAACACCCTTCTGCAGTTGGATGGCGTGTTCAGAGTGATGGATAAGTCTCCAATGATGTGATGAAGCTGTCGTTGTGTAGCGTATTGCTTACATTCTGTGAGGAGATGTTTTACTGTGAGGCGGGTGTTGCAGACTTCACATTGTGGTGGCTGGTCTTTGCTGAGGAGGTATGAGTGGGTTAACCTTGTATGACCAATGCGGAGACGTGAGATAATCACCTGCTCTTTCCTGCTAAGAGAATAGACAGGGGAAGAATTGGTGTCTCCTTTCCTTACCATGTGTAGTTTTTCTGGAGGCGATTGATTCCAGGCCTGTTTCCATCTTGTTTTTATTAGTTTGGAGAAGTACTTTGTAATATCACGGTAAGGTACTGCTTGCTGTTCATGTGTGTCTGTTAACCGACTTGCTTCTTTAGCAGCTTTGTCCGCTTCTTCATTGCCCTTAATGCCGCAGTGTGAAGGGACCCAAATGAAAGTAACTATTTTCTTTTTATTTAGAGCAATGGAATAAAGACTGTGGATATCTTGAAGCAGTTGGAGGTCAGTTGAACGATCTCTGAGACTTTGGAGAGAGCTTAATGAATCAGAAATTATAAGAAATTTACTCTCATTAGATTGGATGATGTATGTTAAAGCTTGCTTAAGTGCACAAAGTTCGCAGGAGAATATGGAATAATATTTAGGGAGTTTCAGCTGAAGTTTCTTATCTGGGGTAATTATGGCACATCCATTGTCGCTGTCCGTTTTGGAACCGTCAGTGTAGATAAATGTATGGTTAGGGTAGGCATTTGTTATTTCTTGAAACAGCTGTTTATAGCAAGATGCATCTGTATGGGATTTATGGTAAGCTGTAATATTCAAATTTAGTTGAGCAGTTGGTATTCTCCAAGGCGGTAGACAATGAAACTTTCTGGGCATTATGGCAGGAACTTCTATGTTATATTCTTCAATGCATTTGCTTATTTTAGATTTAAATGACATTTCTTTTTGTGAATTAGCCTGTAAACGTTGGTTGGACGTTTCTGGGAGGACGTACTGGTAGATCATTGATTCGGGTCTTGCTAAAGTTTTAAGGGCGAATTTTAGGCTCACATCTGTTCTGCGGACGTTCAATGGTGGTTCGTCGGTTTCCATTGTTAAGGCAGAAACAGGGCTGGTTCTGTAAGCTCCCAAGCATATTCTTAGAGCTGCTGTTTGAATTGTATCTAGTTTCTTTAAAACTGAAGATTTAGCTGTATTGTAGATCTGGGCTCCATAGTCGAGTTTACTTCTAATGAGAGCTTGATACGTTCGTTTGAGGGTACTGAGATCAAAACCCCAGTTTTTGCAGCTTAGGGTTTTTAGTACATTTAATCTTCTGAGGCATTCATTTCTCATATCATCAATGTGATGTTTCCAGCTTAGAGTTGCATCAAACGTTAAACCTAAAATTTTGATAGTTTTCACTGAGTCGATTAGCTTGTTATCCACGCAGATTGTGGGGTTTGGGACTTTACATGGTGATTTGGAGAAGCATATGCATTTCGATTTATGATATGACAAGTTAAGACCAGCATGATTAGTCCAAGTGTGCAGATTTTCCAGTGTTTCTTGAAGAAGTGTTGCAGTAGTAGAGGGGTTTTTCCCCTTACAAAAGATAGTTAGGTCATCTGCAAATAGTATACCTTTTACAGGTGGTGTAATACTGCTTACTATACTGTTGATAGCTATGAGAAATAGTGTGACACTGATTACTGATCCTTGTGGAACACCTCTATTAATGGATTCTTCTTTTGACATGGTTCCTTTGTAGCGAACTTTAATTTTCCATTCCTGAAGGAAGTTGTCAATAAAGTGATACAAATTACCACGGATACCGATGTTACGTATTGTTTTGAGTATGTAAGCTCGTGAAATTTTATCATACGCTTTTTCTATATCTAGGCTTATTGCCATGAGATGTTGTTTCTGTGTAAATGCAGCTTTTATTTCAGAATCAAGTATTAGAAGATGGTCAGTGGTGGATCGAAACTGGCGGAAACCATTTTGAAGTTCGGTGAAGAACTGCATTTTCTCTAGTTTCCAACGCAATCGGTTATTTATAATTTTTTCAAGTATTTTACACATAGAGCAGGTGAGGGCTATAGGTCTGAAACTTTCAGGTGAAGTAAGATCTTTGTTTGGTTTGGGGATGGGTACTATAGTTGCTGTGCGCCACTGTTTAGGAAAAGTTCTTGAGTTCCATATATAATTAAGGATTTCGTGAAAGTAAACCAGTCCATCTTGCGGTAAGGATTTTAACATTATGTAAGGAATGTTATCCGGCCCAGGGCTGGAGCATTTACTCTTTTCAAGTGCCTCCATGAATTCTGTGAAAGTAATGTTATCATTGTAGTTTTCTTGGTTATTTTCGTCAGGTTGGTAGCAGTGGGTCACCTTGCTTTCGCAAGCTTCTTCTCTTGAGGCCTCTGCAAAAGTATGCGCCAGTATGTTTGCTATGGTTTGGGGGTCAGTACTTGTAGTGTTTGTTGTATAATTGTGGAAAACTATATTATGTGTTCCATCGTAAGATCCCCGTATTTTGCGAATTTTTTGCCATACCACTCGTGACGGGGTTTTTCTGTTTACAGTGGACACGAATGTTAGCCAGGACTCTTTCTTGCTGTGCTTTACTACTTGACGTGCTTTAGCTCTGGCTTTTTGAAACTCGATTTTGTGTGTGGGGGTAGGTTGCCTTTTGTATTTATAATAGGCTTTATTTTTTAATGCTATCGCTGTTTTACATTCTTCGTTCCACCAACATACAGTCTTCCTAGAAACAGGGTATATCCTAGGAATAGTGACCTCGGCGGAATTGAAAATCACTTCTGCAAACGAGTTTACTAGTTTGTCAGTATCTGACTGACTGAAATTCATGGGGGATGTTAGATAGGATAAATTGTCAGAGACGTGTGCTCTGAACTTGTTCCAGTTTGCGCATTTTAAATTCCATCGTGGCTGACAGTTAAAAGTTAAAGGAATGTTATTTGCATTAGTTAATAAAATTGGGAAATGGTCACTGCCATGTAATTGCTTGGCGACTGTCCATTCAAATTTATCTTGGATATCAGGAGTGATTAATGTTAGGTCGATTGCACTGGAAGTACCGTTGGCTGTACTGAAGTGAGTTTGTGAGGTATCGTTAAGCATATTGAGATTTTCGTTGTGCAAGAGCTGCTCCACTATTTTACCTCTTGCGTTGGTATGCTTACAACCCCATATAGTACTATGGCTATTAAAATCGCCCAGTATAATAAATGGTTTAGGAAGTTGTTGTGTTAACTCCTGCAGTGCATGTAAATCAGGTGGGCTTTTATTTGGTAGATATATGTTGCAAATGGAAATAGGTGTAGGAAGGTTTACTCTAGTGGCAATTGCTTCAAGTTCAGTTGTAAGCGGTATTGCCTGATGTTTGATGCTGTCTTTAACGTAGGTTACTACGCCGCCACTAGCATGGAGGCAGTCCTTGCGGTTTTTGTGATATTGAGTATAACCTCGTAATGATGCAACATAGTTTCCTTTGAAGTTAGTTTCTTGAATGCACATAATTGCAGGGTTATGTTTATTGATCAAGAGTTTAAGAAACTCGAAATTGCCATGGAAACCATTAATATTCCATTGAAGTATGTTATTCATATGTTAATTTTGTTTATGGGATAAGGTGTTATATCTATGGCGATTAGTTTTCGGGACACATCGGTTTTGTTCGCTCGGAGGCATTGTTGACCTGATTAATGTATTCCAGCAGCTTTTTTTGAATTTTACTACTTCTGGTCTTTATACTACGCTCTGTATAATAGGGATAGACTTTTTGCATTGTGTTCACTAGAGATTCTAGATCTGAAGTGTATTCCAAAGCTATGGGGACAATGTTTGTTACTCCAACACTGTTTTCCATAAAGCTTTGGAACTGGCTGAAGTTTAGTGCATAATTGTGGGTGTCGGCGTCGATAATATGTTTGATTGGTCTGAGAGATTCAGCTATTGACGAAATAAGGTTTGCTTTCTTAACCTTCTTAGCCTGCTGTGAAGCGAGGAGGTGCCGCGCTTCTTTTCCATAAGCATTATCCTCTGAATCAGTTGTGCTGTTTGATATTGGTCGTTTAGGTCTTGTTTGTGTTTCCATTAGCATAGGTTCTGGGGAATTGTTGCGTTCGTCTTGAAATGGCAGGATGGGCTCAGGGGTAGAAGTGAGGTTAGGTGATTGCTGCTGTTCAGTATCTTTTCCTTTAGGAGGGGAAGGGGAACGGTCCTGGAGGTTTTTGGTAGCGGTAGGCAATTCAGGAAACATGTCTTTGTTTAAGACCTGAGGAGTAGTTTCTTGTATACCGTCAGCTTCACGGCAATTTTTTGCAAAGTGGCCTTCCTGCTTGCAGATGAAGCAGGTAGGGGTATCCGCTGTTAGGTATATCCAATATTTAGTGCCTTCATATAGGATCTGTATGCTTGGAGGTAATTTCTCCACATCATTGGGTGGAATATAAAACTGACGTCTGAAACTAAGGATATGGGAAAGTCCTGGCTCTGAAATGCCAGCTCTTAAGTAGGTAATGTTTGACATTAGTTTAATTCCATATGCATTTAGCTGAGTTTCTATGAGTGAGTTTGGTATAACTGGACACACATTTGAAAGAACGATTCTTTTGTTTGGAGTAATTAGAGGACGGATCTGAAGAGTAACATTGTTTATATTTATTTTAGGATGTTTGGTAACCAGTGATTCTGCTACTTTAGATGACGTTAGGTATATACATATTCTGGAGTTCGAGATCCGTGAGATAAATTTTATGTTACTTGGTTCAGTTAATTTACTTACTGCGAGAGCGTAGTCTCTGATGGTAAGTCCGTCATGGGAGTCAATGATGATAGCTTCTTCTTTCTTGGGAGAAGTCTGAGTAACTGTAGCATAGCTGGAGTTTCTTGTAGCACTGTTGTTCATGGTGGTTGTGTCGACGTTGTGAGACGGTAGACTGCTGTACTCAGCAGCTGCCATTGCTTCTGATGGTGTACACTAGTTTGCTGTGTGAGGATTTTTAATAATGTCTTACTAACCCGTTTGTTATACTCGTTTAATTGTTAACATACGAGAAAGCATATTTAGTAGACTCGTTCTACTTATCCGTTATGTACGGTGAGCGTCTTTTGGATTCAGATTATTGATGTGTATCGGAGAACGTTTAAAAGTTGATTTCTTTGCTGTCACGGCCTCCTGTGTCTGTAAAAAGGTGTAATTATTATGCAAATGTGTAAGGTTTAGTGTTGAAGTGAGTATTTTACATGATTTGTCATGAATTCCAATCATTCTTTAACAATTATCTTAACCAACAAATTTAATACATTGCTGTTTATTGAAGTACACCTGTAAACTGTAATTGAACAATATAATTGCGTTTAATTAGCAGATATTGATCATAACAAATCACTTTAGGGTAGCGAGCGTGCGTTCTTAAGAAGCTTATGAGTACGTTGTTCAGATTGCACAGAATGAAGAGACGTTGTGATGTCCATTGTAGATACAGCCTGGAACCCACACACCCACCCTCCCTTTTTAGTACGTTATCTTATACTGTAATATAATCGCGTAATTACAACAAACATAGCAATCTTCCCGCTACAGAGAATGCGCAATGGCGACTTCTAACTCACAGGAGAAGCTAAATTCGCGGTATTAGCGATGTTTTGGTTTTTATTTCTTTCACAGTTGCAGTTTAGTTTATTCACAGAATTGTATAATTTTTGCATCTCATATTTTGGGGGAAGTATGTTAAATTAACTCTTGCAAAAATTATTAAGAATTTACTTTTAATTAGTTTGGTTTTAATCCTAAACAGCCATTATCATATAGCGACTAGCTCTTAGAAGACGAACTATCAGTTAAGTATTTCTGTAACATATTTCTGAAGTGGATTTTTTCTCCTTTTTTTCATGCAAATATGACGGAGTTTCAAAGCCCTCACATAATAACCATCTCTTAAAAGACTTGACTTCGTTAAGCTTGTTGTATTTAAACAGCAGTGTGTCTTGTGTACAAACAATTGAAATGCTCGGCGCGGAAAGTAAACCGTTTAAAATGGCACCTGGTTGAAGCTATCTGTTTGGGCGTTTACACGCGAAATCCATATTCAAGTGAGAGGGATGGGGAGGGGACAGTATATTTTTGGGAAAGTGGTAGGTGAAACAAGAGAAGTGAGATAATCGCGGTAGGAAACGCCGCCGGAGAGAAAGGGAGCGAGTTTAAATTGAAACCTTATCTGGTCCTGGCCTATGGCTGCTGCTTGCGACAAAGCTCATCCGCAGGTCAGCCGCGCCAGAGGGTTTTTGCCAGAGGGAGGGGGGAGGGGTGGAGGCCAGAGATTGTATATTAGAATTAGCCTATTCCACAGTAGCGCCACACTTGCTGCTGTGTGTTTCTCATCACGTGACTGCACTTAGTCGTTTCCATGCAAGAAGGGCATATCGTCACTGATCCCTGCCGTTCAGTTAAACCTACAGCACTGGATAATTATACTGCAAAACCCAGTCTTCAACAAACTATTCTATTCATTTATTGTAATACGTACAAACTTTCATTGAACATTTGTGCATTTTGTTATAAATATAAGATAATACAGTAAGCTAAAGAAATAGTAATATCTTTCAAACCTGAATTGGCGTAAAATGACTGAAACACCATTTTGTTTGCACGACTACAACGGAAATAAATCAGTGACGTTTAGAAAAGTATGCAAAAATAATTCACAACACACTTTCATGGATATACCTTAAACATACGGTAGTTTAGTAAAAATGGTTATTCACTTTTAGAAAATTAAAAACGGTAGTTTGTCTTGACAGATATTCTTGAAAATATTTGGTTAAAAAATTAGTTTTGATTGAGGGATTTTAATAAAAATCTTCGGGTTTCATCCTGGAAAATGAATATCAAAAGGGGTAGTTTTGATTGTAGAATTTTTTTTAAAAAAATCTTCGTTTTAACCTTGGAAGATTTTGGTCAAAAAACTTAGTTTTGATTCAGCGATTTTCTTGAAAATCTTCGTGTTTCATCGTTGGAAAATTATAATCTAATAGGATAGTTTTTACTGTGGGATTCTGTTGAAAATCTTCGTGTTTTATCCTTGGAAACTAGCGATCCAAAAGGGTAGTTTTGACTATAGGATTCTGTTGAAAATCTTCGTGTTTTATCCTTGGAAACTAGCGATCCAAAAGGGTAGTTTTGACTATAGGATTCTGTTGAAAATCTTCGTGTTTTATCCTTGGAAACTAGCGATCCAAAAGGGTAGTTTTGACTATAGGATTCTGTTGAAAATCTTCGTGTTTTATGCTTGGAAACTAGCGATCCAAAAGGGTAGTTTTGACTATAGGATTCTGTTGAAAATCTTCGTGTTTTATCCTTGGAAACTAGCGATCCAAAAGGGTAGTTTTGACTATAGGATTCTGTTGAAAATCTTCGTGTTTTATCCTTGGAAACTAGCGATCCAAAAGGGTAGTTTTGACTATAGGATTCTGTTGAAAATCTTCGTGTTTTATCCTTGGAAACTAGCGATCCAAAAGGGTAATTTTGACTATAGGATTCTGTTGAAAATCTTCGTGTTTTATTATTGGAAAATGATTATAAAAAGGGTAGCTTTGATTGTGGGATTCTGTTGAAAATCTTCGTGTTTTATCCTTGGAAACTAGCGATCCAAAAGGGTAGTTTTGACTATAGGATTCTGTTGAAAATCTTCGTGTTTTATCCTTGGAAACTAGCGATCCAAAAGGGTAGTTTTGACTATAGGATTCTGTTGAAAATCTTCGTGTTTTATCCTTGGAAACTAGCGATCCAAAAGGGTAGTTTTGACTATAGGATTCTGTTGAAAATCTTCGTGTTTTATTCTTGGAAAATGATTATAAAAAGGGTAGCTTTGATTGTGGGATTCTGTTGAAAATCTTCGTGTTTTATCCTTGGAAACTGGCGATCCAAAAGGGTAGTTTTGACTATAGGATTCTGTTGAAAATCTTCGTGTTTTATCCTTGGAAAATGATTATAAAAAGGGTAGCTTTGATTGTGGGATTCTGTTGAAAATCTTCGTGTTTTATCCTTGGAAACTGGCGATCCAAAAGGGTAGTTTTGACTATAGGATTCTGTTGAAAATCTTCGTGTTTTATCCTTGGAAACTAGCGATCCAAAAGGGTAGTTTTGACTGTGGGATTCTGTTGAAAATCTTCGTGTTTTATCCTTGGAAACTGGTGATCCAAAAGGGTAGTTTTGACTGTGGGATTCTGTTGAAAATCTTCGTGTTTTATCCTTGGAAGATGAACTTAACACCAAATTTGGGACTTAACCAACTTTTTGGTTTTTATTCATACTGCTTACTCACACATACACACACACACACACACACACACACACACACACACACACACACACACACACACACACACACACACACACACAGCATGGATGTACTCTTAAAGGCCCTTTTTGTGTTCAGAGGATCTCAAATTATGTATTTCTGGTGAAATCTCGAAATTCTTGGATGGAATGCTATACCTTGGTTCTATGAATGTCAGTCATTCCGTATTCTTCAGTTCCGTTAGCTCGGCATGAATCCTCAGGTATTGTTGTCCTGAAGTCCTGTTCAAGAGTCTACAATCGCGAACACTGTGGGGTTTTATGGGTCCTGCATTCATCTCTCATACACACAGATTTAAATCTCGTCCTGTAAAATTCATAAAACGTATTGAAGAATGCAAGGCTTGCCGTTGTAGGAAAAAGGCGCCATAAATGGAAGACGCCTTCCAAGACAATACTACAACGTTAGCGAAATTGAGGCGAACACAGTTAATCGATTATAGATCGAAGAGATAGAGTATGTTGGGCGGAGGTGGGACGGCCGGCGTTGCGTAGGAAGAAAGCTGGGGCTGGGTTTGGTTCCTGGAGGTTGGGCCAGTCACGGCGTTATCCCTCTTTTTTGATGAAGTACAGATGAGCCCAGTTTGGCGACATCTGCCCAAACCACCTGTCTGTCACTACTTCCTTCTTATTTCATAACTCTGGTCACCTGCTGCGAGCAATTCACCGGATTAACAGGCAATCAATAGATGACTGCACACCAATTGTAGCAATAAATCTGTCTCTTGACCACATTCCACCCTGCGGTTCTGCACCTCACTCGTGACGTCTGTGGTGGGCACCTGGGGTCGCAGTGGGGTTCGTTAATTAGTTCTGCCTCTTCAGCACAAATATAGTCTAAATATGTCTAGGTTAGTTTTAGGTAAACGTATTAAAAATCTACACTTATGTAAGAGGTACCCAATATTCGATAACGAAATTTCAACGATGTTTTCAGTTAAGAAAAGAAATTTTAAGAAAAAGGTCTGTATGTATGTATTTTTATGTGCTAATCACGCTCTCAATTACCAGGATCATATCAGCGCCCCCGGTGCACCGGCATTTCGTCCCTCAGGAGTTTTTTTACTTGCTAGTAAATTTACTCTCGTGGTCTGAGTCGAATTTGAACCCGCGCCCTTGAGATTAATAGGCCAACGTCTAAGCAGATCGACTGTGTCTATGTGTATGCGTGTCTGTGTGCAGCATAACCCAAAAATGTAGCATAAATAACAATATGTTATAAAGATCCGAAAGAAGATTAAAAAAATCAACTGTCCCCAAAATACCTAATCTTCTCAAAAATGGATGTTAACGATTTTTGTTAAAATGCCATATTTATAATTTTATACGACTTAAATTCAGTGTTTTAAAGAAATTTAAAAGTTTTGTGTAGTAAAATCTCTTATGGTTTAATCTGATGTATTGCACTCACATGACTTTCTCTACTCTTATACTAACCATTCTTACAAACTCTTATTCCTATATCTTCTTCGTGTTAGTTAAGATAAACATTTGTACAAATTATCTTATTGCTTATTTCCTTGTAGATACAAGGGAAATATGGGAATACAGTAGGTTTTAAGTCGTAGCCAAATTATTTAAGGGTAGCCTATTTCCATAATCAGGAGAAAACAACCGAATAACACATTTTCATTTGATGAAAGTGGAAATATTTTAAAACTGAAACCAGCAACATATAACTAGATATGTGAGTTACCCAGAGTAAAGAGGACTTCAGAGGTGATTTCCAGAAAAGTCAAGACACACTTCATTGTTCATAAAAAATGTCTTGGAAGTATCGTATATTAATCAAAACTTTACAGCCACTTTTGAAAAATTCAATAAATTTCCGTATAAAGAGTAGTGTTTAATCTACTTTTCATTTATGTTCACACTTACACACACACACAAACACACACACACACACACACACACACACACACTACATTTTTGGGTGGAATGCAATAGGTTCTGTACGTGATAAAAAGAGATAGTATCGCATTATACTAATCCTTTCCTGAGGTAGAGAAAGATGGACATGAAACCACAGTTTTAATCTGAGTGGTGTTTTCGTCACCTACTACTCAATTAGGATGCGGCAGGGAGGTGCCTCACTGAAAGTTTTGGGGCAAAGCTCCCCTTACGGGATTGGAGTCACCCCATGTTTGGTCTTATCTGGCCCCAACCAACACAGAGTACCCTGAAAGTTGCGCCCCGTTATCGGTCATCTAGTCGTCGCGTTCCTGCATTTCAATAGAACTGCTTGCTTGCTGGCTGGCCCGGCTTCGCTTGGAATTTTCGTCTCCTCTTTGCCATTGTTCCAGCTGACCTTATGCAAGAGGGTTTTGTACCATTGTTTACGAAATGAGTTGGTCGATATAGCACTAAACCCGGCTCTGTAATGGTGAGATTATTACGCCATTACTAAATGATATCAGCGTTTCCGTGCTTTATAACGCTTGCAAATGATGATCCCAGGGCCATGTTTTAAAACGTTATATTAGCAGCTGAGGAAAGAGGCCTTGCCATAGTCATAATAACAGTCTGATTAGCCTAAAATGTTTCCCAAAACTATCACTAGTAATATCATAAAACGTCTCAGCTAATAGAACAGAACTGTTTCCTTAATATGAATCCAAATACATATCGATTTCAGCAGAAAATGTTAAATTATATAAAAACAATAACCTAAAATATTCGATTAGTATAGTTCAACTTACCAACTGAGCAAAAAGGAGCCCAAGAATTACATGTTCTTCGATCTTCTGCTGTTGTTATAACAGAAAACCAATTCATAACCTCAAACAAATCTTGGTTTATTTTTAACATTAACATATAACCCTTCTTTTGGAAAAGTACATATTTATGTTTTTCAGCGATATATAGGATACAGTTGGCGACACTGAGCAAACAACAGAATGGCTGCATAACGTTTATCTAGCTGTTTTAATGACAAATCGTTCCCAATTACATTTGATGACTACTCGACAGATATTTAAATATATCTATATTGAACAACTGATAATAGATGATTATGCATTTCTCATCAAATAACAAAATGTTGTGACGTCAGTGTTATAAATGCAGGAAAGATTTGATTTTTTTCTTTGTTAGTTTCTCTACTACGCATAGCAAGTAGAGGAAGTACTGTATTGCACCAAAAAATTCGATGTCGAGACTTCACCGGAAATATGTTTTGAGATCCCCTGAGTCCAAAAAGAGCACTTTTAGAAAAACGTCCATGTGTGTCTGTAACGTCTGTGGACAGCATAACTCAAAAACGAAAAGTCGGTTAAAAACCAAAGTTAGTATTTAAGTTTAATGTCTTTCAAGGATGTGACACGAAGATTTTGAAGAAAATAGCCCCATCCTAAACCACCCTTTAAATGGAAAATTTTTCGAAAATTTTGATTTTCTTGAAAATGGCTTTAACGATTTTGATTAAAATGCCCTATGTTTGAGATATTTTTATGAAAAATGAAATGTATATCTTGAATTTTCCGGCTATAGCCCCTGTAGTCGTATTTACTCTGGACGACTTTTGCATATCTGGTAAACCGTAAGAGATAGACCAAATCTTACTATACAAAAAATGTATATCTTGCTAAAATACACAATTTATGTCTCAATAAATTTTCTTGTAGGTTGAACCATTTTGGAGATATTCCTTGTCATGTGTGTGAGTTTCGGAAAACTTGCTTTCGTGAAATGGTACATCGTTGTTCATTTTTTATATGTTACGTGTGCAAAGAGAACGGAATCTCAAAGCTTTAAAACATTTGACTATCGCACAAAGCGTAGTATTCTAATATTCCCCTTGTACCTACAAGGAAATAAGCAATAAGATAATTTGTACAAATGTTTATGTCAACTAACATGAAGATATAGGAATAAGAGTTTGTATGAAGATTTTTCCCTGTGAATTTTAGTATAGAATTTTTGAGTGGATTGCAATATCTGCTTTACGTGTTGGGGAAAGTAAGAAGACTTTATCTAGACAAGTTATTGGGGAAGATTCCATGGCCTCCATATACGAGCGAGAGAGAGAGAGAGCGAGCGATGTTTCTTCCAGGCGATTATCGATGTTAAAGATCGACGCTGCAGCGAGTTCCCGTTGCCTAATGATGGCCACGATTTTCCTGCACGTTATTCATTGTTTGGACCAGCCACGTTCTCAACGTAACGTACTTTCGCGATAGATACTATTAATAAAGATTACTTTAGCGATCGCTTACCTCGATCCAGGAGTAACGTCGTGGGGCACGAAAACCAGTGTCAACCATCGTGTACTGGGATCTGGATTTACCGCAGAAATTACTGCACTTGTTCGGCAGAGAAACAAGAACCGGTGCCCATTTTACGTATTCTACCATTCACAATATGGGCTGCAGAGAAAACTTTGATTCAACAGTTTATGCAACCTTAGTAGTATGATACTCCTGGTGTTCAATATTTTATCAATGTATTTTTTATTTGATTGGTGCGAGAAACGGGAGTTATGTTAGTTTTGACACAATGATGTAGAGAATATATGTTATAAATAGGGCTCGGAAGTTCATGCCCTAAAAAACACTGAAACATGCATGCAAATATGCTCTTAAAAACTTGAAAATATGCCAAGAAATATGCACTATTTAATTAAAACAATCAATGTCCCTTTGCAGTAGACAAGACGAGTTAGTATAAATAATAAATAAAGTTACCTTATTCCTTAGAGGTTGAAGCAGAAGTGGTCCCGCTGCTAGTATTAACTGCTAAATTGCAGTTCACAACCAACACTTAGCACAAATTTTCAACTGTAGAACATCGTCTGTTGTCTCGCAAAACACTTTTGTAACGTGGAAAACTTCTCTCCAGGTCACAAGATGTTATCGGGGCATATTTAAATGATGTTAACTGTTTCACAGAGAGAGTCAAGTCTCTTGGTGTGACAGATGGTTTGCTTTCGAGGATGGCTCGAATATCGCACATCTGTTTATAACCAGAATTTTTTGAAATTATATAATTCACTTTCTCTTTCACTTTTTGACCTATGCTAACAGAAACCGAACTTAGATCACATATTGTTTTTTCAAAGGCAGTAAGTGATTCATGCAAAGGAGATCCTACAGCTTCCAATGCCGTTATGGCTGTTGGTAAGAAAGAAAAATGGGTAGATATGAAACTAAGATCCTCTTTTAACCCAGCGCCTGACAGACTATTTTGCACAGTTTCTATTGATGGAGCATCTTTCAAGTCCAATGAATTAACCTCTTCGACTATTTCTATGTGCTCAGTATAATATAAAACTGCATCGACCCATGTTCCCCATCGATTAACACTGGTGCAGGAGGAAGTCGGATATTAGGTGTTGTTGATCTAAACAACTTAACTCTTTTAGCAGATTTAACAAAAATTATCTTCGTTCTGGACACAAATCTATCTACCAATGGGAAAGAACCATTGTCTCAGAAATGCTACCAATATGAAAAATATTATACAAATGAAAAAAATAAAAAAAAAGCATAAAAATCATTAAAATATGCAATATAGGGGCTATATTATTGAAATAATGTGCATTTATCAAAAGTCAAGAAAATATGCAGTTATATGCACCATAAAATTACGTCCAAATAGCTGAAAATTCCGTAATTCGTGCACATAATGTAAAAGCATACATTTTAACCCATATGAAAAAACATACAAATGCATGAACTTGCATTGTTGTGTTGAAACGATAAATAACACTACATTTCCTTACTGGGAGAGAAGTGAGCAAGTGTTAGGGACTGGCATGTAGCCTCAGATCTCAATTATTCCATGTTTAGTTGTGTACATGGCTTTTGGATCTTCACAGAAAATAATACTACACTTTTTTTCTGTAGTTTAACATCCGTTCAAGCTGGAAGATCATATCTTACGTTGAATGAATGGCTAAACTTGTCACTTGTGTCTCTATAGAACCATTATCCTGAAGAATCGTGCCTCAGCGGACATTACAAAGGTATCTCAGTACACACAAGGATATAACTTCCCGGCGTGTATATTATAGAAAGAAGTTGGCACGTCATTGGGTCCCTTTCACTAATTGTTAGGATAGAAAGAAGCAGAGTTTACCAAGCGCAAATATTAGCCTTCCTCAGCGAAGGAAAAGGGGACTTCAAAGGTCATTTAAATAAATTAGGCACGCGTATTTCAACAACTCACGGTGACGGGAGCCGTGAATATGCGTTCAAACTCCAGCGATCACTGAATGTGTTAATTACTCTCTGTCTCGGAAACGTTGCAGCAATCCAAAATAGTACACATACATTCATTGTTTTTATCTGTTAGCCGTACAAGGAGAACAGGATTTGAAAGCTTTAAAAGATTTGACTCTCGCTCAAAATCTACTGTATTCCCATATTCCCCTTGTACCTACAAGGAAATACACAATAAGATAATTTGTACAAATGTTTATCTCAACTAACACGAAGAAGATATAGGAATAAGAGTAGAGAAAGTCATGTGAGCGCAATACATGACATTTTTTTAAAATTGTGTTTTAATTTTTTTATTAAAGGTGTGCCGTTAGTAGTTATTGTCAATCGCTCCTTCTACTACTGAATTGCATAATTGTTTCAGTTTTCATTGTTTAGGAGAAACAAACAAATGTGAATTTGGTCATAAAGTACTTCCCATTGTTATATGTGATTCATGCAACAAAGTAAAAATCTTCTTTCTTGTTAGTTGAGATAAACATTTGTATAAATTATCTTATTGCTTGTTTCTTTGTAGGTACAAGGGGAATATGGGAATAGTCAAATGTTTGAGATTCTGTTGTCTTTGCACACCTAACATATAAAAAGATGAACAACGATGATCCATTTCACGAAAGTTCTAAGTTTTCCGAAACTCACACACATAACAAGGAATATCTCCGAAATGGTTCACCCTACAAGAAAATTTATTGAGACATAAATTGTATATTTTAGCAAGACCTACATTTTTTGTATTGTATGATTTGGTCTATCTCTAACGGTTTAGCAGTTATGCAAAAGTCATCCAGAGTAAATACGACTACAGGGGCTATAGCCAGAAAATTCAAGATATACATTTCATTTGTTATAAAAATATCTCAAACATGACATTTTAATGAAAATCGTTAGAGCCATTTCCAAGAAAATCAAATTTTTCGAATAATGTTCCATTTTAAGGGTAGTTTAGGGTGGGGCTATTTTCTTCAAAATCTTCATGTCACATCCTTGAAAGACATTAAACTTAAATACCAACTTTGGTTTTTAACCGACTTTTCGTTTTTGAGTTATGCTGTCCACAGACTGACAGACACACAGACACACACACGGACCTTTTTCTAAAAATGCTTTTTTTGGATTCAGGGGGCCTCAAAACATGTATTTCCGGTGAAATCTCGACATCGAATTTTTCGGTGGAATACAATACTTCCCCTACTTACTAGTAGAGAAAGTAAAAAAGTGTTTTATAAATTGCTCGGATATTTTGTTACTAGGATTGGTCACAAAATATCCGCAACAACCCTCGTTGGTAATATAATATCACGACTGGTAAAAATGTCATCTTTCTAGATAAATGGCTTCTGGGAAAATGAAAGATAAATATTTGTTCTTCTATGTAGATATTTACCTTGGTTTAACTACATAGGCATTTCGCGACTGATAACTCGTGGATCGGTTTGTGGTGGACAGTTTGTCTTAAGGTCTCATCACTATACCATACTACGTCACGTGTACACAGAGGAATCAGTGCAATGCAACTGTCACGTCTCTACGGTGCCATCCAGTCTACCTGCTTTCATTATCTGCGCATAGATGGCATAGTATTCGCTATTACCTTCTATTTCTCATTTATACCGTTGTTTTAGTTTTAAATGGGAACTTAGGGTCTTGGTATTAAATATCCAAGCTGGTATTTACCTTAGTGACTGAGACAAACCATGATAAACTCATGTCAAATTGGAACTTGGGGCTACTCAACTGCGAGCCACAGACGTTAGCGCTTCAATGGTCTCGTACGCCCGTACGGTACATGAATATTGCATTTGTAACTTATGCAAAATTGTATTAAAGATCGATAATATCCCTGTAACATTGTATGCCAAAATTTTAAAATTATAGCGTATGAAACTTCTAAAGCGCGTTCCACCCTTAGAAGACAGTACACGTTAAATGCAGCGCAGTGTTGCAACATGTACTAGTTGCGAATCTTTCTGCGCGCGCGACCCCGAGGTGGCCTGAGTCCTGCACTTAGTCCTTCAATTGATGGGCACTTTTAACTTTGGTATCCCTCCATGCCTTTGTTACTGTATGACCTAAATTTACAAATGACTCGTCTGTGTAAACAACTGATTTCCCCTGGTCCCTAAACCTTTTACGTCTTTTAGATATTTATGTCGCCATCTGATGATATCGATATCGTCTCTTTCTATTAATATGCACTTGTTACCCCTTCTTTCATATTCCAACCCCAAATCATGTAAGAACCGACTAAGAGTGACCCTTGAGAAATTTGGTAGGGTCTCATCCCTGTTGATCTGTGACAAAATTATATTCAGCATGGGTTGAATATTTGCAAACTGTAAAGAATGAACAATTCGCCGCACTCCACATTGCACTATTCAATCATATTGCATTAACCTAGCGTTTTGTGTAGTCCCGCCCTTTTTGCTTTCTTTTTCGATGACGTTCTTAGAGGTCCTTTCATTAGTTCCTTTTTAATCATACACACTACTGCTTCTGAACACCCGATAGCCTTAGCTGTTTCTTTTACTGCCTTACTTGCACGCATTTTGCTTCAAAAATAATCTAACACATTCATAATTATTTGGCGTTCCTTACTTCTTAATTTACCAATATATCGTCTCTTCCTAGCTTCCCCCTCCATAACTACAAATATTTACAAAAATATTAAACAAATAACGCAATAACAGCTCATAGATTCCACACAGTTACTATCTTCTGTGTCAGGCCTGGCGCGAGAATACGCTGAATAGATAAATACCTTTTGTTTGCCCTACTCGATGAAAGAAAGAAGTTGCAGCCTTTTGGTTTATTTTAAAAACTTTCTCCAACCTTCCTCAACATTTCTTCTCGCTGGTTCCCTGATGTAAACTCAATAACAAAAGAGTTTCACACTGCATAACTTTTGCAGTGCACAGTTATAAAATTTTCCGAAAACATTTAATTTAAAAAATTATAACACTTAACTGAGTAAACATAGAGAATTCAAAGTGGGCAGGTAGTAGCACTATGGTATACTCTAACTAAGAAAAAAATATAGATGCATTCTAGCAGTTAGTTTGTTACTTAGCGCGTGATGAGTATAGAAACAGCAAATATAGGACTTCTATTAAAAAAAAAAAAAAATATATAGAAATGTATAATGACTCTGAAAAGGATATAACCTGATAGAGAAAAAAAATTATGCATAGGATGTGTTCAAATGTGAAATTTATAACAAATGAATATTTATACCATGCTATTAGGAATGTGGCAACAGAGCGAGGGTAGGAAAGGACGCGGCTAATGGCAACTTGTATGCGCTAGATAGAGACAGAGATGTCCCATTTAACTCCATACTGTCTTCTAAGAGTGCAACGCTATATAGTACTAAGAAAATAAGACAAAGCACAGAAACTGTCAAACTATTTGTACAGAAAAGGGAATATGAGTTTAACATAATTTAACCCCAAATACAACTGTTGCCATTTGGCAACAAATACTTTAGGAGAGTTTCTCGTTATTTTCATGTTATGTCGGCATTTAGCAATACAACAAAAGTACCTTAGCTATTTTACACCGTAAATACATTAAATTATTTCAGTATTATTGCACGGCTGACATATAAAAATGAATAGCGATGTTCCATTTCATGAAAGCTTCAAGTTTTCCGAAACTCACAGAAATAACAGGGAATATCTCCGAAATGGTTCACCCTACAAGAAAATTTATTGAGACATAAATTGTGTGTTTTAGCGAGATCTACATTTTTAGTATAGTAAGATTTGGTCTGTACCTTGCGATTTACCAGTTATTCAAAAGTCATCCAGAGAAAATAGGACTACAGGGGCTACAGCCAGAAAATTCAAAACATACATTTTATTTGTCATAAAAATATCTTAAACATATGGTATTTTCACCAAAATCGTTATAGCCATTTTCGAGAATATCAAAATTTACGAAAAATTTTCCATGCAAAGGGTAGTTTAGTATGAAATATGTTAAACTTAAATACCAATTTTGGTTTCTAACCCACCTTTCGTTTTTGACTTATACTGCCCACCGACATATGGATTCTGTGGGCTTCAAAACACATTTCCGGTGAAATTTCGACATCGAATTTTTGGGTGGAATACAATACTTCCTTTACTTACTAGTAGAGAAAGTAAAAATGTATATTTTTAGCAAAATCTCCGGATGTATCGTAATTTATTTGTGATAAAGTGCAGTAATTCCTCTGAATAACCTTATTAATTAAAGAGACAATGTAAATGGAGACAAATGAAATAAAGCATAGGTAGGTATGGTGAGAAGGAATTGTGACAGTTTAGCAGCCTGTAAAGCTCACCACACAGAGAGATGTTTCCCACGTGGCTGCTTGCGCACCCATACACATATGCATGCATTTTAATATAACCTTGCCCGGGGCTCAGCATGTATGAGGATAACATTTCAGTTAAACAAATTTGAACCGAGGTTTTGCGATAGCCGCACTTCGTCCTGACTTCCCAAAAGTTACAGTGTAAAAGGGGCTTATGTCTCCAGCTGGGGTTCATACTTTACTGTTTGTTACCACAATGTTATTATTATAAATTATTATACTTATTGTGAATAATTAAATAAATAAAGTATGAGTTTAAATTCTATATCGCACCATTCATTTATACAAATCAGTGAATTGATATCATATATTCATTCAATTTTTACTTCACCTTAGAAAAAGGTCCATTTATGTGTGTCAGTCTGTGGACAGCATAACTCAAAAATCTGATGTGTTGCACTCACATGACTTTCTCTACTCTTGTACTAACCATTCTAACACTCTTATTCCTATATCTCCATATTAGTTAAGATAAACATTTGTACAAATTATCTTATTGCTTATTTCCTTGTAGGTACAAGGGGAATGTGGGAACACAGTAGAATTTGAGTCTTTGCATACTTAACATATAAAAAAATGAACAACGATGATCCATTTCGCTAAAGTTCTAAGTTTTCCGAAACTCACACACATAACAAGGAATATCTCCGAAGTGGCTCATCCTACAAGAAAATTTATTGAGACATAAATTGTGTGTTTTAGCAAGATCTACATTTTTTGTATACTAGGATTTGGTCTATCTCTAACGGTTTACCAGTTATGCAAAAGTCGTCCAGAGTAAATACGACTACAGGGGCTATAGCCAGAAAATTCAAGATATACATTTCATTTGTCATCAAAATATCTCAAACATATGACATTTTAATCAAAATCGTTAAGAGCCATTTTCAAGAAAATCAAAATTTTCGAAAAATCTTCGATGTAAAGGGCAGTGTAGGGTGGGGCTATTTTCTTCAAAATCTTCGTGACGCATCCTTGAAAGACATTAAACTTAAATACCAAGTTTGGCTTTTAACCGACTTTTTGATTTTGAGTTATGCTGTCCACAGACTGACACACAGACTGACACACACACGGACCTTTTTCTAAAAATGCTTTTTTTTGGATTCAGGGACCCTGAAGACATATTTCCGGTGAAATCTCGACATCGAATTTTTGGGTGAAATACAATACTTCCTCTACTTACCAGTAGAGAAAGTAAAAAACGAAAAGTCAATTAAAAATCAAACTTGGTATTTAGGTTTAACATCTTTCAAGGATACGACACGAAGATTTCGAAGATAATTGCTCCACCCTAAACTACCCTTAACATAGAACATTTTTCGAAAATTTAATGTTCTCAAAAAGGCTCAGAGCCTAGTGTATTCCCATATTACCCTTTTACCTACAAGAAATACGCAATAAGATAATTTGTGCAAATGTTCATCTCAACTAACACGAAGAAGATATAGGAATAAGAGTTTGTAAGAATGGTTAGTACAAGAGTAGAGAAAGTCATGTGAGTGCAACACATCAGATTTTTAATTGTAGTACAATCTTTAATTGCGTTGCATTTTGAATTTTGATCATTAATAATGGAATCTGTAATCAGTTGTTTTTTAGGGGAAAAAAAAAAAAAAAAGTTGGCGACACTGATTAAACAAAAGCATGACCCTGTTATAATTTGTACAAAACAAAAGATCGGCCATGTTGATAAATTAACGCCTTTGTGGATGAAATATTCACCACCAAAAAGGAATATTGTGAGAAAGTATCTACATATGGGTCGAAGCTTGGCTTTATTTGCCTATGTTTTGGCAGAAAACAATTTGCACCTATGTCCCACGTTAGCTTATCTTGTTCTCTGCGCAGGCGCAGTACACTTTTCTCTTGTACTGAAGCCTTGCATATCAGCCCGTTAAAATCCACCGCTTTTCAGCGGGTTTGAACCCAGGACAAGCGGCTGTATGTTTATATGTATATCGCTTGTTATAAAGTGTATTATTTAGTTATGTCAGTATACACTGAAGGAAAGCTGAATTGCACGGCCACAGAGATATCGCGTGTAACTAATGTCAGTCTTCCTTCAACAGAGGTTAGGCAGGACGCGCGCGGTGTGTGTTTGCACTTTTACTGCTTTGTCCACGCATGCGCCCTTACACTGCGCACTTCGGTCACCGCGTGGTCATCGGCTAACGAGACGTTTACTCAGAGCTTCACCGTGTAAACACAGATCTATCTACCCTTCTCTTCCTGCCTAAAACCCGAATAAATTCATGCACTAATCTTCAGCCCTCACAGGAATCATCAAACCCATTTACTGCGCCAGGGAACTTCACCTGGAAGAATCGCACCACATCAACATTCAGTGATATTAATATGTGAATGTAAACAACAGCATTTATCGTGGTTAACATAAAAACCAGTCACGTGACCATAGTGATTCCTCTTAACCAATTTTTTCCTCACAATTTAATTAAATTAAAAATTATATCCTTAAAATTATTTCCACCCCTACTATACGCAGAGCTAGTTCAGTACGCCACCCTTAAACTTAATAATTGTGTTATTAATGTAATTTATATTTCATCTTCACGGTATAAGCCTTGTGGCCCGTTCCGACTTCAAGGAAATAGATCGGACCATCTCATTCGTGGCCTGCCAACATTTCTTCTACCTACAGGTCTATACTTGTGCACTATTTGTGGTGTACGGTCTCTGCACATGATCTTGCCATTTTTGCCTGTATGCAATGATTGTTTCATTTAGACTCTGAATTTCCAATTCTCTTCTAATATCCTCGTTTCTTTTCTTGTCTATGAGTCTATAACCTGCCACCTGTCTCATCTCAGCAGCCTCCACTTTCTTCTGTTGTGAGATAGTCAAGACCCAGTTTTCACACCCATAAAGCAGGGTTGGGATCGCCATTATTTTATACAGTTTTAACAAAGTTTGACGATTACAATTTTTAGAAGTTCTTTTTATTGTGCCACATACTGTTTGGAATTTATTTATTTTGTTTTGTATATCTCTATTGCTGGTATATGACACAATATAGCCAAGATAATTAAAATCACTTTGTTGTTGGATGGGTTTATCATTTATGCAAGCTTTTGCTCTTAAATGGTTTGTTCCTATAAAAGCCATTATTTTTGTTTTTATATGAAATTTGAATATTATATTCTCTTGTAATATTATTTAATTCATATATGGCTGTAATTTGTATTTAATAGCCTAAAACACATAAAATAAAAAAATTCAAAAATGCAATGTTTTTTTCCCCTAGCTCAACACAATTAAATTAATTACACAACAAAAACAGTAATAGTGTGTGTATGTGTGTGAGTGTGGTTATGAAAGCATAAAACAAAATTCTGATGTGTTGCACTCACATGACTTTCTCTACTCTTGTACTAACCATTCTTACACACTCTTATTCCTACATCTTCTTCGTGTTAGTTGAGATAAACATTTGTATAAATTATCTTATTGCTTATTTCCTTGTAGGTACAAGGGGAATATTGGAATACAGTAGGCTTTGTGCGAGTCAAAATTTATAAAAAATTAATAACTATTTTCCATTTATGGAAAGTAAAAGTATTGCAAAATTGACACAAAGAATAAGAAATATCTCCGAAATGGTTCACTTCAGAAAAAAATTCATTTGGACATAAATTGTATTTTTTAACGAGATCTACAGTTTTTCTACAGTAAGATTTGGTCTATGTCTTAGGGCTTACCAGTTATGCAAAAGTCATCCAGAGTAAATAGGGCTATGTGGGCTATAGCTAGAAAATTTCAGGATATACATTTAATTTATCATAAAATACGTTAATCGTATGACATTTTAATGAAAATCATTAGAAAAAATAAAAAAATGTTGAAGAATTTTCTTTGAAATCTTCGTGTTAAATACCAAGTTTGGTTTGTGACCGACTTTTCGTTTTTTAGTATTGGTTACTATTCACACACACACACACACACACACACACACACACACACACACACACACACACACACACACACACACACACACACACACACACACATGGACCTTTTTCTAAAGATGCTTTTTTGGATTTAGGGGACCTCAAAACATATTTTGCCGGTAAAATCTCGACATCGAAGTATATTTGTTGTTATTATTATACAATTGTTCAAACTTTTTTAAGTGACCAAACTCTGAGCCTGGTAAGTACTATATTTAATTCGACATTTCGTCTCAATGCAGTTTCGAGTTTGGACAATGTAATTGTGAACACTTGCGATTAGACGAGGAGTGGTGCACCAGATGCTGCCACGAGACAGGAAGTTATCCCGTTCATTGTTAGACATAATATCACACGCCTTACCAACCGACCGACCGACATTAAAACATACCACAATGTGGGGAACCTAATATCGATCCCCGAGGGATGACCGAAGGGGAGGCAAGTCGAGTTGCAGAATATAATATAAGGAGGGGGTTGCTTTTACCATTGTGATGTGGTGGTTTCGCGTCGTGGTTTCTTTGAGGGTAGAGGGGGAGGTTTAGCTGAATATGTCACGTGGAAAGAATGGGAAGAACATCTTCGGTGCATGCTGTCTCAAAAATTAGGTGCCATAATCAGCTAAATAACAAGTTATCTTCTACTCGTGCCAGGAACTGTCCTCACATCACTTTCTCTACACATTTTTGTACAAACTGCTACTACGAACGATTATTCTTCTATTTACTTCTAGTTAATCGAGATAAACATCTGTAGAAATAGTTTTATTAGATATAAAATACTATAATATGTTGTTTTTCTTATTAACGTCCTCCAATGGTGGATGAGTGAATGAAATTAGTGAAATAATGCTCAAATGAGCCCGAAGTCCAAGACCTTAAAGTACCCGACATTCGTCTTCTCAGGAAAAGGAAAAATCTCCGAAATGCTTTTCACAGTCTATTCTCTTTTCATGACCAACAGTGGAGAAAATAAACAAAAAAAGAATAAAATAATACGGAAAAAAGAATGGTTTCCCATTTGAGAAAAGTATAACACTCTTACGCCATCTGTTGGTGTTGTGTTAAGAATGTAGATTGTGCTGCCCTCTTCAGCGGATACATAAAACCATTTTAGTAACTTTTTTATGTTAACTCAGGAAATAAAGTAATGTAAATGAACGTTGTGTGTGAGTAGAAGATTTACTGCATCGATTCCTTTATTTCAACGTTTTGGACAATTGAAACGAATCACAAGGAATAACTCAGAAATGATTAACTCACAAAGAAGAAACAAAATTAATAAATTGTATGGTTTGACGAGATCTACATTTTTTATGTAGTATGGTTTTGTCTATTTGATACGGTTCACCATTTATGCAAATTTATTGAAGGAATTCAGAGTCTACTCCCAGAAAATTAATGATAAATATTTAATTTGCCATGAAAATAACTTAAATATACCTATGGTATTTTAATCAACATTACAGCCATTTTTTGTAAATCTGCGTGTCGCACCTTGAAAGATGCTGAACTTAAATACAAGTTTGGTATTTAATGGACTTTTCGTTTATGAGTTATCTTGTTCGTAGACAGACCCGCGCGAATACGATGTTTTTTTAATAACCTATCGGTTTAGCCTGCTATATCCTTTTTATAGCGACAACGAGGTCAAAAATTGACACGTGCCAAAATAAAAAGGACTTCTCTATCTTTTCTAGCATAGTTGCATATGAATTTTAAAAAACTCCGGTGTGGGGTTCTTTATAAAGGTCTGCTAAAGGCGAAATATAATCCTTGTAGCATGTGAAATAAAAAGTTAACAAGTGGGGAGTTTTTAACTAACGCAATTATATTAATTAAATCCAGAACAACAAACATTAATACCTTTAAAAAAAAAGGCAGATGTTTGATTGAAATTCTGTGTGTGGCTGCCATATATTACATTAGCAAATGTGATAAAACTTCCAACTTGCTCAAATCGAAATTGTGAGAGATATTTAGAGTATTGTATGGGTCATCAAAGGGTATTATGTAAAGTACATATGTATAATACATACAAGTAATATACTTTGTATAACGTGCCGCACGGAGTGGATCATAGGAGAAAGTTTCTGCAGCCTTCGGTAGAAAAGCACTCACTAAAAGATTATCAGACGAATAATCTTCTTCCTGTTGGGTCACTTTGCTTGAGGCGTGTGGCCTCAGGTTGCCTTTCCATTTCATCAACATCTGCTACACTATTTGACTTTCTCAAAATCACCTCCTGCCACAAAATTCTTCTCTGGGCGGTACGAGCAAATGGGAACCGCGTCATGCTTATCAAAGTTCTATTTTATGGCTTCGTTAGAAAACGAAAACAGTCATTATTAATCATTATAGCATTCCACCCAAAAATTGGATATAAAGAATTCACCACCAAAAAATTCAAATTTTGAGATATAGTGGAGATAAATATTTGTACAAATTATTACTAATTTTCTTCTAGGTACAAGGAGAATATAATAAAGCAGTAGTAAAATCTTTTAAAGCTTTCAAATTCCATTCTCTTTGCACGATTAACATATAAAAAATAATTACGATGTTCCATTTGACAGAAGTATAAGTTCTCCAAAACTCACACAAATAACAAGAAATATATCGGAAATGGTTCACTCTACAAAAAAGTGATATAGACATAAATTGTGTTTTTTTATTTCGTCTATCTCTTACGGTTTACGAGTTATTTAAAAGTCACCCGGAGTAAATAGAACTATATAGGCTATAGCTACAAAATTCAAGATATAAATTTCATTTGCCGTAAAGATATCTCAAACATATACCATTTTAATCAAAATCGTTAGTTATTTTCAACTAAATCAAAATTTTCTAAAAATTTTCCATGTAAAGGGTAGTTTAGGGTGGAGCAATTTTCTTCAAATATCTTCGTGTCGCATCCTTGAAAGACATTGACCTTAAATAACTACTTTTGGTTTTTAACCGACTTTTCGTTTTTGAGATAGGCTGTTCACTTTCTTCTTTGGATTCTGGGGGCCTCAAAACATATCTCCGGTGTAATCTCAACATCAAATTTTTGAGTGGAATACATAGTAGAGAAAGTAAGAAATTTTGAAGCCTAAAATGGAGACCCTGAGAAACAGGAAAAATTAGAGCAAAATGGATTAAATCTATGATGTTACATCTTTTGTATAAATTTTAAGCTAGCATAATTAGTTTAGTATTTCAGATTTTTAGTCATCCATAACCTTAACTGTTTCCGAGATATTCTTTGTTATTACTTTGGATTTTCAAATTTTAAAAATCTGGCTCGCTTTAACTTTCAACATACTTACAACGAAAACTTGTTTGAAAATGAAGAGGCAGGCACAAGATTGTAAGATTAACTTGCTAGAAGACTGAGTAGAGAAGGCCATATAAATGCAGTACATAGTTTTGAATGAGAGCCAAAGAAGGCAGTGTGCGGGGTGCTGAATGAACGAAACATGCTGCTGGAAACTTAGTGTTAAATATATAAGGCACTTAGGTTTTAGTGCGCCCCTCCCGTCCCACCCCAGCATTAACATTAGCTGAGGGGATGATAAAGGGAGAAAGCGCTCTTCTTATGTTCTACTCGTGAAATGGCTATGTGCTAACTGACTCCCTTTAAGAAAATGTAGTGGTAACAAACCCGTGCCTTATCACCATCAAAGGGGATTTTTTGTTTAACCTAACCTACTAGACATAAAAACTTGTCATGAACTTTGATTTTTCTTTCTTCAGCACTATCATTTGGTTTATAAACCGAAGAGGGTCGAGCTGTAAAACCACACTCACACACACCAGTTGGTTTCATCATCTTTACGACACCACGTGGTCAAGATTACATTTCCTCCTAGAGGAAAAACACCAACCACTGCACGTAAACAACAAACATATTCCAAAGACATTAACACTGCTGTATTTGCAACTTCTAATTCAATTTCATTTTTTCTCCTTCATTTTTTATTTTCATGTACTTCGACATCATCCTTATCGCAGTTGGTCCAAGGTTCTATAAAATGCTTGATTTGGACATATACATTTGACTCCGATATCCAAAGTTTGGCAATTCTACGCATTGCTATTGAATTTAATTTTCCTGTGCCGCAAACGAATATACAGAATTGTTGTTATATATGCCAACAAACTTACTGTTGGTATTTTTAAACACACAAGCCGTGTGTGGACAAAGTTTGAGAGGTGGAACCAGGAATGAAAAATCTGATGTGCTGCACTCACATGACTTTCTCTACTATTGTACTAGCCACTCTTACAAAATCTTATTCCTATATCTTCTTCGTGTTAGTTGAGATAAACATTTGTACAAATTATCTTATTGCTTATTTCCTTGTTGGTACAAGGGGAATATGAGAATACAGTAGGCTTTGAGTGATAGTGAAATCTTGTAAAGCTTTCAAATCCTGTTCTCTTTGCACACTTAACATATAAAAATGAATAACGATGTTGCATTTGGCAGAAGAATAAGTTCTCCAAAACTTACACAGACAACGAGGAATATCTCCGAAATGGTTCACCCCACAAGAAAATTTATTGAGACATAAATTGTGTATTTTAGCAAGATCTACATTTTTTGTACAGTGTAATTTGGTCTATCTCTAACGGTTTACCAGTTCTGCAGAAGTCGTCCAGAGTAAATACGACTACAGGGGCGATAGCCAGAAAATTCAAGATATACATTTCATTTGTCATCAAAATATCTCAAACATATGGCATTTTAATCAAAATCGTTAAAGCCATTTTCAAGAAAATTCAAATTTTCGAAAAATGTTCCATGTAAAGGGTAGTTTAGAGTGGGGCTATTTTCTTCAAAATCTTCGTGTCGCATCCTTGAAAGACGTTAAACTTAAATACCAACTTTGGTTTTTAACCGACGTTTCGTTTTTGAGTTATGCTGTCCAAACACACACGGACCTTTTTCTAAAAACGCTTTTTTTGTATTCAGGGGGCCTCAAAACTTATACAATTTCCGGTTAAATGTTCACATCGGATTTTTGGATGGAATACGATACATCCTCTACTTACTATACGTAGTAGAGAAAGTAAAAAAGCCTAAGATTGTAGACTCAGGAGACTTCTCCACCTTGGAATGTAAGTGCACCAAGGTCATCTTGTCATTAAAAGAGCAATTATTGTATTATGTATATAGTGTTTTAAATGAAAGCATTCCTTCCCGGCAGATGTGCCAACAAGCAGTACCCAGTGCAATTATACCAGCGACTCAGCTTATGTAAAGGCGATGGAAAATACATAATTGTGCAATTCTTCAACCCTTACTAGCTCTCTTTTCTTTTTCACATTTCTTATAACAAAATTATTGATATCCACCACACTTTTGCATTTATAAGTCATCTTTAACATTTAAGGTTGTATCAGCGTTTTCTTTTGGAACAATTGTTCATAGAAAATGATGCTCATTCGTTTACTGTTTTAATATCTTTGGCTTTGTTTTTGTTGGATTTTGTTTATAAGTATTAAATTCACACATACATACACATTTAAACTCGCACTCATACTTCCAGAATGTAGATAGGATTCGATCCCAGCAAGGAATCGAACCAGAGACCTCTGGATTTGGCTTCTTTTTTCCTTAGTATAGAGAATTTAAAAAAATATTTTGTTTAACGACGCTGTCAATTTTTAGGATCACATCAGCGTCGCCGCTGTGACGGAATTTCGTCCCACAGGAGTTCCATAACATGCCAATAAATCCACTAACATGGAGCTGTCGTTTTTAAAAACCATCGGTCTCGGCCGGATTTGAACCCGCGACCTTGGGATCAGTCTAACCAACTGAGCCACCCAGATTGACTTTATTATGAGCTTGTCAGGTTAATGCCAAATGTCAAAAGGGAATTTCTTGATAATATTGAAACTAAACAATTAATGAACGCAAGATAACTGGGCACAAAAAGATTCTTGTACAAAGTACCTACTCTGACAAAAAATTCTACTAGGTATAGTAATAAGATGAAGTATTGTATACCACTCAAAATTTCGATATCGAGATTTCAGCGGAAATACATGTTTTGAGACTCCCTGAGTAAAAAGAAAATTTTTATAAAAAAAGTCTTGTGTGTATGTTTGTGACTGTAAACAACCACAACTCAAAAACACTTTATTTACTAAGTTTATACAAGTTTAGAACTTTTGGCTGCAGTTTAAGATATTTCATAACAAATTATATGTATATCTTGAATACTCCAGGAATCGCATCTGAAGTATCATATTTCACAAAACGTGTTGATTTCATCGAAGGCACACACTTATTTATGTCAAATAATTGTTTTTCTGGTGTTAAGCACTTATACCTCTACAGATAATCAGCCTATCCAGTTTATAAAAGTCGAGCTTTCGGTCATTCACTCCATGGCCTTCTTCAGGAACTGAGTGCATAATAGCCGAAAGTTGACAGCGCTGATCAGCTATGGAACCATAATTAGTAACGTTAGCCGTGAAATCTTTAACTTTTAAACTACCAAGTGATTGGTTTCATTTTTCTCAAATGGGAAGATAATAAGAAAACATGCATTACTTCGATTAACATAATGTAAATATAAGAAAATTTGCAAGCATGAGTAGAGACATCATGAAAATGCAACAGATCAGTTTTCTACGTTGGTCTGCCCTTCTATTTATATTTTCACTTCTCTGACTCTTTATAGCAGCAGAGTTAAGGCTGCCATAGTAGAGTAATTGCCTGTACGTATGTAACAGGCGCGTTTTCATGTGATTCAGGTCCAGATGAACTTTGTCGCTGTTTTACTCGACTTTACCAAGTACGAACGAGGGTTTCTGTTGTTGCTTTTCAATTCCTTGCCAGTTCGTTAAACTAAGAGGAAGTTTTTGTGTCACTAGCGTTTGTTTGCTGAAAAAAGCGTGCTTATCACGTTCTTGGGGTGAATCGCAGTTCATCTCCATTACAGACCTCGCGTTTTCAAAACAATGCTGTATTTTAAGTACAGAAATAAAGGAGGGAGCCCTGTTAAAAAATGTGCTGCTGAAGAAAACTCCTTTCTCGTCAAATTCACGTGGCTCTGCCTTTGGTAAAGAAACAGTTGTTTGGAAAATGTTTCTTTCTAAGTAAAACAGTAATTAAGAACAGAAAATACGCTTATTATTTATGACAGCTTCTAAAGTTTCTCATATATTTTAAGTATGGGTAGACGTATAGGTGAAGGGAGTCATCTCACACACATATACCATAGTTCCATTGTGGCTAACATCCCTTAGAAGGAAGGGATGAGACCAGGAGGCTAAGGCTTCAGGGACGCGCGGTAGTCTCTAACAGTTACTGCCTCTAAGACCTGTCGCATTGCTATCGATTAACGACCCGTCGACTAAGCAGCCCTCTAATGTGAACAGAGATGCCTTGTACTTCGAGCAATTAGGTTTCATCTATCTGGCACCACCCTACGCCACGAATCCTAGAAATGCACCTATAAGATGGAAAAGAAAACGGAAGGAAAGAGAAATCGAACCCGAGACTTCCGGAATGCAAGCCTCATATGTCGGAGCTTCTGATTTGCTTGAGTACCCTAAACTACCCCTTACATGGAAATATATTATTTATTGTTTCTCTCTATTTTGCGTTGTTTTTACTGCGTGAGCGATCTGTTAGTCTTCAAGGTCTCATTCCTGTATCATACCATCTTGCTTCGTCACGTGTTCACAGAGGGATTAGCACAGGGCAACTGTGCCTCTGCTTCTGACGGGCAGATGGCATTAGGGTGCCATCCCGTCCATCTACTTATATTATCTGTGGATAGATGTCACTGTATTCGCTATTACCATCTATTTTCATGTTTACTATTGTTTTAAGTTTGAGATGGAACTTTGAGTCATGGTATTAAATATCCAATCAGGAATTTACCTTGACGGCTGAGAGGAACACGAAAAAGTCCCATTCAAATTGTTCAGTACACGGGATTTGAGCCCAAGACCTCCTTAACGCGGGCTAGAGACTTTACCACCTGAGCCAACACACTCAGTTTTTGTTGAATATTTTCACGACAAATGGAACGTATGTTTGTATTCTTTTTCTTGGAATACGCTCAGAAGCGCTTTCATTCTTAATTACTGGTAAACCGTAAGTGACCTACAAAATCTTAGCACACAAAACTGTAAATCTCGTTAAAACACTCAATTTGTCAAATATTTTTGTGGCTTCAAGCACTTCCGAGATATTCACTGTTATTCGTTGAATTAATGAACACCTCATGGCTTTCTAACTGCTAAATAGCTATTCATTTCTTCTGGTAGTCATGGAAAGAGAAAGGAATTTCAAAGTCATCACATAGCCACACGCCCCTTAATATTACTATTGCCTTAACTATGTGTATTGAAAATTTATCATAAGGTTTGAAAATTGAAATTGCTATGCACATGATTGATTTCAACCAAGTCACGTAAGAGTGGAATAAGAAACAAACGATGAGTAGAAAAAGTAATGTGAATATACATTGAGAGTTCATTTTGAGCCTCGTCGAAGCCATGCGTGTCGTTACAGTGAATTAACAACGGGATTCTTTCGTAGCAGACCCAGCATTCCAAAACAAGCAGAGAAGCAAATAAAAACAACACGAAACTCGGTTCTTAATTGTTATTAGTGCTTGTCTTAATAGGCTACAAGACACAGATGTGGACCAAATCTACACTCGTCAACTTGCCTGGTGTTGAGTTACGTGTATTCATTTTTCCCCAACTGACATTTCAACTTAAGTCCTTTATTTCACTTCATCTCGCTACTGCTCGTTTTTTATACAACTAATTGCTTGAATAAATATCAGCAGTTTTAAACAAGCTTCAGTGTAATAACATATGTTTTATAAATGGAAGTTTTTAATTAAGCAAATCTTGTATAGCTAGTTGAGGTGTTAATTTCTTCTGCAGCTTTGTATTTCTCTAAACACAGCGAGTTGACTAAGCAATAACATTTAAGGCTTGATTCCGTTGACCTCCTTGTGTTTTTCATGGTTTAACCTGATCGGTAAATAGTTTCTCTTCCACACCGATTTCCTTTCCATTTCTCCCTCAAAAATGTTGTGATGCTTCCCTTTGAATATAGAGGGCTGCCTGGTTGCAAGAGTTGCAAGGGTAGCGTTGCTACTTTTAATCAAAGTCTTGCTTACTGTGGATGACTTTTGAATAACTGGTAAACCGTAAGAGATAGAAAAAATCTTACTATACAAAAAATGTAGATCTTGCTAAAACACAATTTATGTCCAAATACTTTTTTTGTAGAGTGAACAGTTTCGGAGATATTCCTTGTTATGTGTGTGAGTTTTGGATAACATACGTAATAAGACAATTTCTGCAAATGTTTATCTCAATTAACACCAAGAAGATATAGGAATAAGTGTTTGTAAGAATGGTTAGTACAAGAGTAGAGAAAGTCATGTGAGTGTAACACATAGTTTTTACTTTCTCTACTGGTAAGTAGGGGAAATATTGTATTCCACCCAAAAATTCGATGTCGGAAATATATGTTTTGAGGCCCCCTGAATCCAAAAAGAGCATTTTTAGAAAAAAGGTCCGTGTGTGTGTGTCTGTCAGTCTGTGGACAGCATAACTCAAAAACGAAGTCAGTTAAAAACCAAGGTTGGTATTTAAGTTAAATGTCGTTCAAGAATACGACATGAAGATTTTGAAGAAAATAGCCCCACCCTAAACTACCCTTTACATGGAAAATTTTGATTTTCTTGAAAATGGCTCTAACGATTTTGATTAAAATGTCATATGTTTGAGATATTTTGATAACAAATGAAATGTATATCTTGAATTTTCTGGCTATAGCCCCTGTAGTCGTATTTACTCTGGACGACTTTTGCATAACTGGTAAACCGTTAGAGATAGACCAAATTATACTATACAAGAAATGTAGACCTTGCTAAAATACACAATTTATGTCTCAATAAATTTTCTTGTAGGGTGAACCATTTCGAAGATATTCCTTGTGAGTTTCGGAAAACTTAGAACTCTCGTGAAATTGAACATCGCGAAGAAGATATAGGAATAAGAGTTTGTAAGAATGGTTAGTACAAGAGTAGAGAAAGTTAAGTGAGTGCATCACATCATAGTTTTTACACGTAGTAGAGGAAGTAAAAATCGCGACAGTTTCAATAATTCCCCTTGACAACTTTAGTAAGAATGGTGTGTAGATGGAGGAGGACTTTTGACAGGATGAAGCTGTTCCGGTGGTCGGAAGGATGATGTGTTGGAGCCTGTCAGATAATGTCCTCCGTGTTTGGGCTCAATAGCATTGGCTCAAGGAGATCTTGATTGCGAGAGGTTTTCCTTGTCCTGAAACTCAAGATGGAGCGCGTATCTGCGAGTGAGTCTTCCGTACGGACGGACGGAAATGGCTCCCATATCGCTCGCTCCTGGGCACTTGAGAAACTGACAGATACAGAGGATCAACGACACACAGAGGGAACAATGCCATAGTCCTTGACGGACACATCCTGACACGCCGCTTATCTCGCTCTACCCGGTTTTAATGGAGCATTCAACAGTTCAAACTAGGTCCACAATCACTGTGCATTGAATACGAAGACGCCTCACTACCTGCGCTTCACAAATTTTATGCTCAAGTTACCAGCCAGCCACGGAAAAGAAGCGACGCGCCGATTGTTTCAAGTTTATCATTCTGCCTGTAGAACTTTGAACGTGCAGTAGCAGCGTCAGAAACTTTCAGCCTGAAACAAAAGCACTCGGCCAGCATGCAGCGTTTCAAAGACTTCATCCAGCAATGTTTGCTATCGTATCAGGATGGACTGACCGCTTCGAGACGAACAAAGGCATTAGTTTCTATTGCATATCAACACAACTTCTTCCTGATTAGAAACTGTTACGAAATTTAGTAGCCATATACCTAGTGCTGCAAGATCACAAGCATACCTATACTGGATGAACTTTTCCCATGGTTTTATTCATCGATTATCACTTTCTCTACCACGTATAGTAAAGTAGAGGAAGTATCCTATTTCACTCAAAAATTCGATGTCGAGATTGCACCGGAAACATATGTTTTGAGGCCCCCTGAATTCAAAAAGAGCATTTTTACAAACAGGTCTCTGTGTGTGTGTGCTTGTCAGAACATTTTTCGAAAATTTTGATTTTCTTGAAAATGGCTCTAAAGATTTTGATTAAAATGTCATATGTTTGAGATATTTTGATGACAAATGAAATGTATATCTTGGATTTTCTGGCTGTAGCCCCTGTAGTCGTATTTACTCTGGATGACTTTTGCATAACTGGTAAACCGTAAGAGATAGACCAAATCTTACTATACAAAAAATGTATATCTTGCTAAAATACACAATCTCTGTACAAATAAATATTTTTGTAGAGTGTACCATTTTGGAGACATTGCTTGTTATATGTGTGAGTTTTGGAAAACTTGTACTTGTCAAATGGAACATAGTTATTTATTTTTTATATGTTAACCGTGCAAAGAAAATGGAATTTAAAAGCTTTAAAATATTTGAATATCGCTCAAAGTCTACTGTATGCCATTATTCTTCTTCCAGCTACAAGGAAATACACCATAAGATAATTTGTACAAATGTTTTTCTCAACTAACACGGACATATAGGAATAAGAGTTTGTAAGAGTGGTTAGTACAAGAGTAGAGAAAGTCATGTGAGTGCAACACATCAGATTTTTTTTTTACCTTATGGAAATGTGTAGACTATGTATAGTCAAATTTTTTGAAGAGTGGTCGCTATTTAATGACTTTAAAATTCTGTTCTCTTTGCAGAACCAAGAGATTGTGTTTTAGAGAAGTATAAGTATTGCAAAACCAACACAAATAACAAAGAATATCTCCAAAATGGTTCACTTTAGCGTTCGCATACCACCTAGGTGGCCCGGCTTCGATCCTAGGGTCCCGCATGGTGAAAGAAGTGGCGTCAGAACGGGCTTTCTCCGGGTTGTCCGGTTTCCTCCGTCACTTATTCCACCAATTGCTCCATTATCACCCTTCTAATTAGCGATGTCGCGTACATTTCATATCATCCTCTTCCCCACTCTCATACCGACCACTTCACTCTGTCTGGTACATAGGTTCCTGTGCTCCTCGACAGACCTCTGACCCTAGACACTGGCTTGTAAGTCCTACATAAGGGGAGGTTAATCACTTCCTCACTCTCATACTTGCAGGTGTTCACTCTGTCTGGTACATAGGTTCCTGTGTTCCCCGACAGACGTCTGACTCTAGACACTGGCTTGTAAGTCCTACATAAGGGGAGGTTAATCACTTTCTCACTCTCATACTTGCAGGTGTTCACTCTGTCTGGTACATAGGTTCCTGTGTTCCCTGACAGACGTCTGACTCTAGACACTGACTTGTAAGTCCTACATAAGGGGAGGGTAATCACTTCCTCACTCTCATACTTGCAGGTGTTCACTCTGTCTGGTACATAGGTTCCTGTGTTCCCCGACAGACGTCTGACTGTAGACACTGACTTGTAAGTCCTACATAAGGGGAGGGTAATCACTTCCTCACTCTCATACTTGCAGGTGTTCACTCTGTCTGGTACATAGGTTCCTGTGTTCCCTGACAGTCATCTGACTCTAGACACTGACTTGTAAGTCTTAGGGGTTGTAAGTCGTACATAAGGGGAGGGTAAATAGGTATAGAAAGAAAAAAGATGGTTACTTCACAGAAAAAGATCACTGAACATAAATTATGTTTTTTAACGAGCTCTACATTTTTGTATGGTAAGATTTCGTGTATGTCTTACGGTTTACCAGTTATCCAGAAGTCATCAAGAATAAACAGGACTACATAGGCTATAGCTAGATATACATTTCATTTTCCATAAAATATATTAGATACATGGCATTTTAATCAAAAATTTCTAAAAATATTCCATGTAAAAGGCAGTTTAGGGTGGACAAATTTTCTTCAAAATCTTCATGTCGTATTCTTGAAAGATAAAAATCTGGTTTTTAACCGACTTTTCGTTTTTGAGTTATGTTGTCCACAGGCAATGCCTTTCTGGATTCAGGTGGTCTCAAAACATATATTTCCGATGTAATTTCGACATCCAAATTATGGGTAGAGTACAATAGTTCCTCTACTTACTATACGTATGGCATTGAGGAGCCTGGCGGTGTTTTCTTGTGGACGAACCTGCAGCCTAATTAGAAACGGTGTAGCCAAGTATTTAGTACGGTAAATTAACTTGGTGAGCTGAACCCCAAGACAGACAGAGAGACACTGTCCAGCAGGAAGATGGAAGAGGCCCAGTGGTCGGCGATAACAGCGTTACAATAACGGATTGTGACGAGACGAGCGAGCTACTGGGGGAAAGAGCCCGGCGAGATTGATTAAAATTATTAAAGTTGGGAGTTTGGAGGTCTTCCTGGAGGGAGACAAGGGAGCAAGCGAGCGAGGGGGCGAGGGGGGTTGTAGGCAACTTGGGGTGAGGATTATCTCTAATCCTCTCTACACACATACAGCACATGACCCACACAATCCAGGAAATCATCCCTACTCCTTACGAATATGAGAATGCTGGCTGGATGATATTGTGCAGGGACACAGATTAATATGCGCCGGTTTGGTTACGTCAGGAAGAAGCTGAGTCATTCTTTCACCCCCACCTCACCCCCACTCCACCCCCGTGACGTTTAAAAGGGCAGCCATTCTGACAAGTGGAGGGTAAGTCAGGATACACGGGTATTATGACTGACCCCACCACTGGATATGACAGGATTTTGTAAAGAAAGGAATATTGCATATTTCATAACAAAATGGAGACAGACAGACAAACAGACAGACTCTTGTCGTTATGAAGACTGCAATATCAGTTGGAACTGCTCTTCATATTCACCGTAGAGGAGCAAACAGAAGTCAGTCAATTCTCAGCATTTTTAACCTCAATTATGGTAGAGTTTCTCAAACTCTACACTGCATATTATTGTCACCACTGTCCAACATTCTAATCATGTGATTGTTATTCCATTGTAGGTGGGAAAATCGACAGTTGCGCCTCAACTGTGAAATAAGGGGTTTTATTTTTATGTTGGCCTTGACAGAATAGTACAGAGGAGAATTTCAACATTTATTAGAAAGTTATGCACAATATTTCTAAACTCGAGCTAGTTGTTATTCGATTGATCATACAGGAACCGATAGTTTTCCTTCCAGCTGCGTGGGAATGTGCGCAGACGGAAAAGTATTAATTGTTACATCTCTTGATCACTTGATTGGTGGATAACAGTATCGTTATGAACAGGTGCACACTTGATTGGTGGATAGCAGTATCGTTATGAACTGGTGCACCTTTGATTGGTGGATAGCAGTATCGTTATGGACTGGTGCACCTTTGATTGGTCGATAGCAGTATCGTTATGAACAGGTGCACCTTTGACTGGTGGATAGTAGTATCGTTAAGAACTGGTGCACCTTGGATTGGTGGATAACAGTATCGTTACGAAGAACAGGATAGAGTCAGGCCCATTTCAGTAGTTCATAAGCGCTACATTATGTCATAATCCAGTATAAATGTTTTGAAAGACTGTACAATTACACAAAAACATCGTTTTCTTTTATCACTCACCCAGAAACTTCTTTTTAAAAAGTTACTACTTTGTATTACGTACTTACATTCCATCCAAAAATTCATTACCAACATTTCACCGAAAATACAAGTTTTCACTTCCCTAAATCCAAAAAAGGCATTTTTAGTAATAGAGTATATGTGCATAACAAAACTCAAAAACCAAAGTCGATTCAATACCAAACTCGGTTTTAGCTTCAGCATCTTCCAAGGATGCGACACAGATTTTTAAAAAAATTCCCCACCCCAGACAACCCTTTATATGGATTGCTTTTAGAAAATTTTGATTTTCCGAAAAGTGGCTCTAATGATTAGTGCATGTTTAAGATATTTTCGTAAAGAATGTATGGTACAGGTATCTTAAATGTTTTGGGAATGTCCTATTCGTTCTGAATAACTTTCACACAACTGATAAGCCGTAAGAGATAGATAAAGTCTTACTACAAACTTTATGTTAAACACATCATGTTCATTACTACGGGTTTACATTTTAAATTACACTTTTCTGAAATAGGAAGTCGTTATTCCTTTGTGTCTCTTGCTCATGCGAAGAGAACGTATTTCAAAGTCATCGTATAGCGACAGCTAGCACCTCGACTTCAATGTATTGTTTGTGCATATACCCCCGTGAGGAATGGATGAGTTAAAGGAACCGCATGGGCTGCAGCACCGGCAGACGCTATGCCACCGTGCACAGTTCCCTAACGTTTCCAAGACTTGACCCTCCAAACCACTAGAGGGAGTCCATTGGGTCCCCTCTAGAGGGGAGTGAGAAAAGCACCAACTAGCACAGTAGTGCTGCCATCTAACGTGGCTAAGAAGTAGTACCAATTGGCAAGACTCTGCGCCATCTATCCACCGTCAACTGACATACTGTTCTGAAATAAATCTGTGACGTAAGAAAGGGACAGAAATCAGAGAGACAAGAGAACCGTGCTAGAAGACACTACCCCAGCATTCGCCTTGTGACCAGGGAAACAAAGGAAGAACCCGTGGTCAGAGCGAGGGCCTCTAGGATTAGTATGATTGTTATGCAAATAAAAATATGAGCTAGTATTAGATACCCTATTATTTTAGCGTAAAATTGTAGGAAAGGCCTCTGTTTGCTTAAGTCAGTTAACTGTTTTTTTTTCTTTTTCTTTTTTTTTGCTAAAAATGTTATGTTTCAATGTCTACATTTAGTAAGTAGAGGAAATATTGTATTCCACCCAAAAATTCGATGCCAAGATTTTACAGCAAATACATGTTTTGAGGTCCCTGAAACGAAAAGTCGGTTAAAAACCAAAGTTGGTATTTAAGTTTAATGTCTTTCAAGGATGCGACACGAAGATTTTGAAGAAAATAATCCCCACCCTACACTACCCTTTACATGGAAAATTTTTCGAAAATTTTGATTTTCTTGAAAATGGCTCTAACTATTTTGATTAAAATGTCATATGTTTGAGATATTTTGATGACAAATGAAATGTGTATCTTGAATTTTCTGGCTATAGCCCCTGTAGTCGAATTTACTCTGGACGATTTTTGCATAACTGGTAAACCGTTAGAGATAGACCAAATTATACTATACAAAAAATGTAGATCTTGCTAAAATACACAATTTATGTCTCAATAAATTTTCTTGTAGGGTGAAGCATTTCGGAGATATACCTTGTTATGTGTGTGAGTTTCGGAAAACTTGGAACTTTTGTGAAATGGATCATCGTTGTTCATTTTTTTTTATATGTTACGTGTGCAAAGAGGACGGAATCTCAAAGCTTTAAAATATTTGACTAACACGAAGAAGATATAGGAATAAGAGTTAGTACAAGAGTAGAGAAAGTAATGTGCGTTTTTTGTCCAGTTGGTCTCCCATTAACAGAAGCGTTGAATAACAGAGTTGCAGATTATGAAAGAGCTTCTTCCTCGGTAAGGAACAAAGTGAAACGAAAGGGCGATGGCCTGAATCTCTCAGAAGAGGCAATTATGGTGCGCACCATATGGAAAAGCGGGCTGCCATGATCGCAGTCTTATTACCACCTTAGATAATATTTTCGTCAATTACAATGACGGTTATTAAGGCTGGACGGCCGGACGGACGGCGGGTGCCTCAAGTCACTGATCGTGTATGGAGTTCACGTCCCGGCTAATAGCGGCTATTACACTCGACTTTACCGGTTTTCACGAACACACCGCGCGGCCGCTATGCAAAAAGGTCAATAGGTAAATTGCTCAAAGGAAAAACAGTGAAATAGCTTGAAAAGAAAATGGGATATCCCATGTTTCTGTGCTAGTATGTATAGGGGAACACTTCGCTCACTGCGAGCTACATAGATTTATTATGGCTCATAAAGGAGCTTGTACTAACCATTCTTACAAACTCTTATTCCTAAATCTTCTTCGTGTTAGTTGAGATAAACATTTGTTGAAATTATCTTATTGCTTATTTCCTTGTAGGTACAAGGGGAATATTAGAATACTTTCTGCGATAGTCAAATCTTTTAAAGCTTTGAGATTCCGTTCTCTTTGCACACTTAACATATAAAACAATGAACAACGATGACCCATTTGACGAAAGTTGTAAGTTTTCCGAAACTCACATACATGACAAGGAATATCTCCGAAATGGTTCAGCCTACAAGAAAATTTATTGAGACATAAATTGTGTATTTTAGCAAGATCTACATTTTTTGTATAGTATGATTTGGTCTATCTCTAACGGTTTACCAGTTATGCAAAAGTCGTCCAGAGTAAATACGACTACAGGGGCTATGGCCACAAAATTCAAGATATACATTTCATTTCTCATAAGAATATCTCAAACATATGTCATTTTAATCAAAATCGTTATAACCATTTTCAAGAAAATCAAAATTTTCGAAAAATTTTCCATGTAAAGGATAGTTTAGGGTGGAGCTATTTTCTTTAAAATCTTCGTGTCACATCCTTAAAAGACATTAAACTTATATACCTAAAGTGGTTTTCAACCGACTTTTCGTTTTTGAGTTATGCTGCCCACAGAATGACACACACACGCGTACGCGCGTACTTTTTTCTAGAAATGCTTTTTCTTATTCAGGGGGCCTCAAAACATATTTTCGGTGAAACCTCGACATCGAATTTTTAGGTGGAATACAATACTCCCTCTACTTTAGTATACATCGTAGAGAAAGTAAAAATGCCTCTACTAATTTTGATTAGAATAGCATATGCTATGACGCAAACAAAATTGATATCTTTAATTTAAGGGGAATATCCTGTGAAGTCGTAAATGTTTTATAGCTGGTAAATTAAAAGAGAGACATCTTTATACACAAAAACATTTAAATTTCGTAAAAATACAATTTATATCAAATAGAAATTTCTTTAGCTTTAACCATTTCCAAAATATTTCTTGTTAGAGCTTTGAATTTTGCAGTAGTAATGTTTTTCGCATACCGGAAGTGCTTGCTTTATTCTTCTCTGGCAACGCAAAGAGAATGGAATTTTAAAGTCATCATATAGCGATCAGCTCTTAAATGATTTATTTTTACTATCGCTTAAGCCAACTGTATTCCCGTATTCTCCTTGTGCCTGCAACTAAGTGGGTAGTAAATCAGATTCTACAAAATTTCATGAAGAATCTTTTTTTGAAGGGTGGGCAGAGAAAGTCGTGTGAATGCAGCTACAAAATGCTGTCCATATCCTGGCGCATCAAAGCAGCAGCTTAGAGTTTGACTGCCTTTCAATTTTCGCTTTTATATTTCGTTATGTATATCAACGTTATTCTTTACATTATTTCTTTGACGTCCTTCATCGCTTTGATTTGTTTACATTAATAATCTCTCTCTCTCTCTCTCCCTGTATTCCTGATTTAAAGTTATTCATTTCAGCGTGATCTTGATAAGCAAACTCGCCATTTTTAAACGTGTCAAATACACATCGAACTGAAAACAGCTACGTGTGTTGCTATGATACAATTTCTATTATTACAAGCTGTCACCCTCGTCACTTGTTTCAACGTCGGGGGAGAAAAAACAAAAGCACGGCGCCTCTGTTCGAATAAAAACCTTCACGGGTGAGAGAAAGGTGTGGAGGGGGGGGGGGGGAGGGAGGGAGGGAGGGGGAAAATAAACAAAAAGCAATGTTACTGTCCGCTCATCGCTTTCAGGTCCACTATCTAAATTTTTCTTCAGCCTGCTGTGTTTCTGGATGTTAACTCTGTTTTTCCCCTTCACCCATTCTTTTTTTTTCCCTCGCAATGATGTCTGTGCGGTGCCGTAAAAGAGAAGCGTGGAATGTATCGAAAAAAACAAAAGAGGCATGAAAAACAGTACGATATCATGGTTGCGCCTCCCAAGGCTTTTTTATTTAAATGGGAATGGGGATAGAATTCTATCATCATCATCACCATCACATGTGCTTGCCGTTTACATGCCATTTTTCAGGAATCACGGCTAGCTCTTCTGAACACAGCGAGCGTGTCGTTTTTTACACTTCTTTCAGCCTACGTAACGGACCGACGGGTCAGGATATCGGAGTCCGTCTGTCTGTATGTATATTCATGAACCTTGCGCATGCGCAGTCTGATCCCTCGCCTTTCTTGTACTGCAATTTTCCTAACACCCACACACTGATTTTTACTTTCTCTATTACGTACTTAGAACAAGTACAGGAAACATATTCTTCCCAACAAATTCTATACCAAGGTTTTCCGGAAACTAGTTTTCAGCATTTGCAGAAATCATCTTATCTTCTTCTAGGTACAAGGAGAATATGACAATACAGTAGACTTTGAGCGACAGTCAAATCACACAAATAACAAAAAATATCTCCGCATTCGTAACAAAAATGTTATTCAGACATAAATTGTGTGTTTTAGTAAAATTTACATTTTTTGTATAGTAACATTTGGTCTATCTCTAACGGTTTACCAGTTATACAAAAGCCATTCAGAGTAAACAGACTACATGGGTTATAGACAGAAAATTCAAGATATACATTTCATTTGTCATCAAAATATCTCAAACATATGGCATTTTAATCAAAATCGTTAGAGCAATTTTCAAGAAAATCGAAATTTTCAAAAAAAATTTTCATATAAAGATTAATAATTTAGGGTTGAAGAATTTTCTTCAAAATACTTCTGTCGCGCCCTTGAAAAACATTAAACTTAAATGTCAACTATTTTCGTTTTTGAGTTATGCTGTCCACTGACACACACACATACACACACACACACACACTCACTCACACACACACACGGACCTTTTTGTAAAAACGCTTTTTCTAGATTCTCTTTTTATAAAAAGGTTCGTGTGTGTGTGTGTGTGTGTGTGTGTGTGTGTGTGTGTGTGTGTGTGTGTGTGTGTGTGTGTGTGTGTGTCAGTCTGTCAGTCTGTGGACAGCATAACTCAAAAACGAAAAGTCGGTTAAAAACCAAATTTGGTATTTAATTTTAACGTCTTTCAAGGATGCGACAGAAATATTTTGAAGAAAATCGCCGCACCCTAAACTACCCTTTACATGGTAAATTTTTTTAAAATTTTAATTTTCTTTAAAATGGCTCAAGTGATTTTGATTAAAATGTCATATGTTTGAGATATTTTTATGACAAATGAAATGTATAGGTATCTTGAATTTTCTAGCTGTAGCCCCTGTAGTCGTATTTACTCTGGATGACTTTTGCATAACTGGTAAACCGTTAGAGATAGACCAAATCATACTATACAAAAAATGTAGATCTTGCTAAAATACACAATTTATGTCTCAATAATTTTTCTTGTAGGGTGAACCATTTCGGAGATATCCCTTGTTATGTGCGTGAGTTTCGGAAAACTTAAAACTTTCGTGAAATGAAACATCGTTGTTTATTTATTTATATGTTAAGCGTGCAAAGAGAACGGGATCTGAAAGCTTAAAAAGATTTGACTGTCGCTGAAAGGCTACTGTATTCTAATATTCCCCTTGTACCTACAAGGAAATAAGCAATAAATTACAAATGTTTATCTTAACACGAAGATATGGGAATAAGAGTTTGTAAGAATGGTTAGTACAAGAGTAGAGAAGGTCATGTGAGTGCAATACGTCAGATTTTTCAATTCATGGGGCTGAAAACATATATTTTTGGTGAAATCTCGTAGTAGAGAAAGTAAAAAAGGATTTTTGGTGCAAATATGGACTTCTCCAAGAAGACTAGAAATTGGTGAAAATTTGTCAAAAATGGTGTACATTTTTTGTGAATCATGCCAATACATCCAATCGCAGTTGTGAAATGCGGCTCTGTGTGCAGTGGGTGGTTAGTAAAATGACGGAGTTTCTTGAGAGACAAGGACAGAAAGCAGGCAGACCTGAGCATCATGCACTTCCTAGTTCCGTGTATCTTCCCTTCACATCTTCCATATATGTTGTAGGTCGGTACACTTTCTCCCATCTGGGCCGGATGCCTTGCACAAACCATAGTGGCCGGTCGGTCATAGCATTTCACAACACCCACGGTCGTCCATAAGCGTGAGGCTACGTAAAACAACTTAGCTTTCCTCATCTGTTTCTGTAGATCGGCTGAACCACACTCTCCTCTGACAGCCTGGCTCCCCCTTCATAACAAGGAATATCTCCGAAATGGTTCACCCTACAGGAAAATTTATTTTGACATAAATTGTGTATTTTAGCAAGATCTGCATTTTTTGTATAGTATGATTTGGTCTATCTCTAACGGTTTACCAGTTATGCAAAAGTCGTCCAGAGTAAATACGACTACAGGGGCTATAGCCAGAAAATTCAAGATATACATTTCATTTGTCATCAAAATATCTCAAACATATGACATTTTAATAAAAATCGTTAGAGCCATTTTCAAGAAAATCAAAATCTTCGAAAAACTTTCCATGTAAAGGGTAGTTTAGGGTGGGGCTATTTTCTTCAAAATCTTCGTGTCGCATCCTTGAAAGACATTAAACTTAAATACCAACTTTGGTTTTTAACCGACTTTTCGTTTTTGAGTTATGCTGTCCACAGACTGACAGACACGCACACGGACCTTTCCGGTGAAACCTCGACATCGAATTTTTGGGTGGAATACAATACTTCCCCTACTTACCAGTAGAGAAAGTAAAAACTACAAGATTTAGAAATTGCATCTTACTCTTAACCCGTTATTGTGTAAATTATGTTGCTATATATGTCACTCTTCTGAACTAATATAGTTATCCCTGTGACAGACATCTTAAAGGAAGTAATCCAAATAGACATTATTGCTAAAGGCCAGAGAAATGGAGTGGCCTTCAAAGTAGAACATCGTGAGGTTAATATCAACCACTGTAATCAAAAGTGTCGGTGGTAATGGATGGGGAGGGTTCACGTAAAATAAACGGTGAAAAGAAACTGCAATAATACTGATATAAATTAATACATTTATGATAGAAATAGTTACCAATACATTTATTTTATGGTTGAATGCCAATATAGTATGAAAACACTTGGAGTAAATATGTTTGTTGCCAAAAGCAACACTCGTGTTGAGGTATATTTGGCTATTAAGAGCGCAGGATTATGCTAAGTGGCAAGGTGATTTACAATTAATGAATTCTTTACGAACGTCGCCAGTTACCTACGTAGCCCATGATTATGGACGTGGCAATATGCATAAACACTGTATGTAGGTATTCCACGCCTGTGTTGCTGGCGATGAGAGTTATTGCTCCAACACAATGACGCCTGTTTTATGATTGCATATACATTACACACGGACATAGGGAGCTCGACACAATGTGACGTAATTGCTGTGCTTGTTAATGTCACATGTATTTGGACGTTAATCGCTGCAGAACTTAGGTGGTCTCAAATATGCATGCCCTTATGTAGTTCCGGCTGTGTCGGTAAATTCACACCAGTACTGACATCTGGTGTGCGAGCCATAGTGAAATGAAAAATCTCATGTGCTGCACTCGCTATAGGTTATTTCCTTGTAGGTACAAGGGCAATATCGGAATACAGTAGGCTTTGTGCGATAGTCAATTCTATTAAAACTTTCAAATTTCGTTCTCTTTGCACGTTTAACATATAAAAAATGAATACCGTGTTCCATTTGACAGAAGTATACGTTCTCCAAAACTTACACAAATAACAAGGAATATTTCCGAAATAGTTCATGCTACGAAAAAATTATTTGGACATGAATTGTGTGTTTTAGCGACATATACATTTTTTGAGTAAGATTTTGTCTATCTCTTACGGTTTACGAATTGTTCAAGTCATCCAGACTAAACAGGACTACACGGGCTATAGCCAGAAAATTTAAGATACCTACACATTTCATTTGTCATAAAAATATCTCAAACATATGACACTTTAAAATCGTCAGATCCATTTTCAAGAAAATCAAAATTTTAAAAAAATCTACATGTAAAGTGTACAACAAATTAGAAACTAAAAACTTCACTTATCTTAGTAATGTTGCTTGTTCTTTTTGAACAAGCTAACCCAGGGTTTCAAGTTGTGTCCAACTCATTCTCAAAGCTATACAAACAAATTCGTTATCAAAGCTACAATCTTTCATTTTTTTCTGAAAACAAATACTAATATTCAATTTTTATTTACCAATCTCTGAAAACAAAAATGTATAAATACAATCTATAGATGGTAATTGGAAGTTCATAACACGGCGGTTCCTGTTTTTTAAAATAATTTTTTTTTCGCAAACCATTAAATCTATCGGACCACTTAATTGTTTTAATAATTTAACTTCCGGATTAATTTCATGATTAAATGAGCAAAAATGATCTGCCACAGCTGATTTAACAGTTAATATATCTAAAATGTTCTTTTATTCTGGTTTCTAAATGACGTTTAGTTTTACCAATATAAACCTTATCACAATCTAAACAGCTAAATTGATAAATGCCAGATTTTTTATAATTTGGTATTTTATCTTCTTTAGACAAATTAAGTAAATGTTGTATATTAAATTTATTTTGAGGGACCAAATTTATTCCATATTCTTTAAAAATCTTTTTATTGGCCCATGGATGGTAAGTAAACTTTTTAAACTTTTTATGTATAAAATCTGTATTAAAACAATTAATTACTGCAGTGTTAATAATGTCAAAGTCTACTTTATTAAGGGGTATATTTATTAACCTATAAATTAAAGTATTGAAAACAGCAAATTTATGTGCAAAAAATTAAAACTTTTATATTTTATGTAATTATCAGTGTGAGTAGATTTTCTGTAAATACCAAATTTCAATTTATTGTTATGTCTTTTAATTTTTAAGTCCAGACTTTAGAATCTTGTTGCTTCACTGTTAATAGCTTCAAATTTCGTTATTTGACGTAAAGTGTAGTTTGGGATAAAGGAATTTTCTTGAAAATCTTTGCGTCGCGTCCTTGAAGGATATTAAACGTATGTACAAACTTTGGTTTTTAATTGACTTTTCGTTTTTGCGTTATGCTGTCCACAAATGCTGTTGTTTGGGGGTTCAGTTGAAATTTCGATATTGAGTTTTTGGGTGGAATACGATACTTCCTCTACTTGCTGTGTGTAGTAGAGAAAGTAGCGTTACTTGAAGTGTGTAGGGATGTGATCGTTGACTACTTGAACCAGTCAAGTGTTCATTGAGGACAGACGCACTGATAGATGAGGGTTACATTCCTGATATTTATGTACGTATGTTCCTATTTAATCTGTAGGAGGTCACCGAGTCGCTTGTACATACAGATACCTACTTAGAGTGTCAATTAAACCTAACGAGCACACGCATTGGAATTCTTCTCGACCGTAACCAGCGACTTAACCATCCACACTCACTAACGGGATCATTTTCTCATCTCTCTCTCTTCTTGCTTCCCACCTCCTACTCTGCAATGAAATATATCTAGAAATTGGCAGTCTTTCTCACATACCATCTGCTGATATTGAGGATTGCAAAATCTCCGAAATAATTCACTCCAAAAAATGGATTTATATATAAATTGTGTCTTTTAACGAGATATATATCTTTTGTATAGTAAGATTTCGTCTATCTCTCACGGTTTACCAGTCATGCAAAACTCATCAAGAATAAACAGCGCTATTTAGACTATAGTCATAAAGTTAAAAATATGCATTTTGTTTAAACTTATGGCAAAATCATTAGCCATTTTTAAGAAACCAAAATGTTCGAAACATTTTCCATATACTGGTGGTTTATGCTGGAGGAATTTGCTCCTAAATCTTCTTTGAAATGTATTAAACTTAAAGACGAACTTTGGTTTTTAACCGACTTTTCGTTTTTTTGAACAGAAACAGGCACAGGACCGCTTTCTAAAATTTAGTTTTTTTGATTCAGGGGGCCTCAACATATATTTCCGCTAAAATCTTCTTGTTTTTCTGGGAATACAAGAACCTATGGACCGGACAGAGTGAAGACCTGGAAGTGGGTGGTCAGCCAAGCACCAGGTATTACAGTGAGGAAGATGATGATGTGAAATGCAGGTAAAATCGATGATTGGAAATGTGATAATGGAGAAATTAGTGCATTGAATGGCGGGGGAAACCGGGGAGCCCTGAGAAAACCCGCCCAGATGCCGCTTCATCCACCACGAATACCACAAGCGGTTCCCTGGGATCGAACCCGGACCGCATAGGTGGTAGGCGAGTGGTCTAACCACTCAGCCACGGCCCGGAAAAATCTCGACATCGAATTTTTGGATCGAATACAATACTTGCCCTGCTTACTAACGTAGTAGAGAAAGTAAAAAGGTAGATCTTGTTAAAGCATACAATTTCTGTCACTTTTCTATGGCATTTACCATTTTCGAGCTATTTGTTGTTATTGGTTAGAATGTTCATATCCTGATAGTTCAATGATTTAGAAAGTCATTATTGTTTTTTTCTTTCTGTTTGCCCCCCCCCCCCTCATAAGGTATATAATTTAGAAATCATTACATTATAAATCTGAAAATAGAAATAATATATGTGGATTAACAAGCAGCTACAAGTATAATCTTAGTTTGTATAAGAGTGAGTAGTAAAAGTACTGTGAACACATACATCACATTTTTGTGTGTGGTTTAGAGTAAGGCCGCCGTAGTCCTGTTTGACATATATACCATTTATCATATTGTGTGTTCCGTGTGTGTGTGTGTGTGTGTGTGTGTGTGTGTGTGTGTGTGTGTGTGTGTGTGTGTGAGTGTGTGTGAGTGTGTATGTGTGTGTGTGCCGTGTGTGTATGTGTGTGTGAGTGTGTGTGTCTGTGTGTCTGTGTTAGTGTGTGTGTGTGTGTGTCTGTGTGTCTGTGTGTGTGTGTGTGTGTGTGTGTGTGTGTGTGTGTGTGTGTGTGTGTGTGTGTGTGTGTGCGATGCGTGTGAACAGACCTAATGTAGGTGGACTGAGACGAGGGTGTTGCCTACTAAACAAGTGCCCCACCCTCCCACCTTGCTTGCTTACATCTCGCTTTTAACTTTAGCTAATTTGCCAGCCACGTTTCGAAACTTAGAAATATGTGGGAAGCAATAAATCTGTGGCAGACAACATAATGTCGAACACACACCTTTGGTCACTTTCGTTAAAATCTGCATCCACTTTAGGGTAATAATTTGTCTGCCTGCCTAGACAATATTGGCAATCAAAATATTTGTGTGAAATTAAGGGTAGAAAGCCTGCCAAAACCAGACCCTCTATACAGGGTGTCCCAAAATTAGACCGACAAACTTTGGCAGCTGATGCGAGAGATAACATTATGTTAAACACTTTTTACTAAGGAACGCTAGACGAGTTAATGTCATAGATTACAACCTCCCACCCAGTTTAAGTATTTACGGCAAAACAACAATGTAAATTAGATTTGCACTTATCTTAGTAAAGCATACAATCTTAATTCAAGAAACAAACAACAGGAACAAAACACAAACATCTCATTGTTTGCAGTTAATAACAGCTTTACTATTGAAAGTAAATGAAGAGTGCATCGACGTACCCTATTCTGCCGTACTCTCGCAAAGACACCAGCCATTTCTCTAGTTTAAAAGTTTTTTCCTTTTAATTTTGAACATTTTGCTTGTTTATTTGGATATTCATTCAGATATGAACTCAGTGAGATTACATGTTGATTCGAATACGAGTTGAATGAGTTTGGATGTTTATTTGGATTGAAACTGAATGCATTTCAATCTTCATTAGAATTGGAACTCAATGGGTTTGGATCTTCATTTAGATAGAAAATGTTAACTGTAGCTCACATCCTAAGCAATAAATAAGTAAAGATAGAAAGAGAGGAAGAAAGGAAGCGAGAAAGAAAGAGATAAAGAGAAAAAGATAGAAAGAACGAAATAAAGAAAGAAAAAAGAAGGAAGGTAGCAAGGAAGAGATAAAGAGAGAAAGAAGGAAGGGAAGAAACAAAGATAAAAGAAAGTTAGGAAGGAAAGAAACAAAGATAAAAGGAAGTTAGTAAGGAAGGTAGGAAGGGAGAAAGAAAGGAAGAAAGAAAGGGAGAAAGAAAGGGAGAAAGAAAGGGAGAAAGAGAGGGAGAAAGAGAAAGAGAGAAAGAGACAGAAAAAGAGAGAGAAAGAGAGAGAATGAGAAAGAGAGAAAGAGAGAAAGACAGAAAGAGAGAAAGAAAGACAGAAAGACAGAAAGAGAGAAAGAAAGAAAGAAAAAAGAAAGAAAGAAAAAAGAAAGAAAGAAAGAAAGAAAGAAAGAAAGAAAGAAAGAAAGAAAGAAAGAAAGAAAGAAAGAAAGAAAGAAAGAAAGGAAGGAAGGAACGAAGGAAGAAAGGAGGAAAGAAGGAAAGAGGGAAAGAGGGAGAGAAAGAAAACAAAAGAGGAACAAAAGGCAGTGAAAGAGGGGAAATCAAAGACGTAATTTGGCAACTGAAAAGGCAAGTACGTAGGTAGAGTGACATTTGCTGTATTATCGTCATGGACTTAGCTGACATTACCGGGTTCAGACCTCCTGCATGCCGCTGAGAGACCTTCAGAGGAAAGCGTGACTACAAAGCCGTTTTTAGAAAGCCACAACAAGAAGACTACAAGGAACAAAAAAGCTGAATATTAAAATGGCTGAAGCCGTCAACATAAGCTGTCGATAACCATATTCAAAATATGTTGGCAAAAGTATGAGCGTGAAGTTGCTGATTACAACAGGAAATGGAAAGTAGGTCATCACGAAGGGAACATGAAAAATATTTACTGAATGTAACAACAACAGTAACCGGTTTTGTTCCCCTAGGAGCCAGCCATCTGATGGGCGTGATGAGGTGTTGCGAAGATTTCGTTTTTCTCGCCTGGTTAATGTGGAAATTTGCTTATACATATGTAGGTATATTCACCTTGTTAAGTATTTCACATAACACAAATGTTGGACATATGAGCCCGTGTTGGGGAAGTCTCCGTCACGGCTTGTAATCCAACTGCGAATTTGCCACAAGCTCCAAAACACTGTTTCCGTGTTCCCTTGGTGCTACAGAGTGCCCTGATGACGTAGGTTAAAGAGCGCTCAACTACAAGGTCATCAATGACCTTATAAAATGGAACATGGCAAAAGCCAGAGATAAATTACAATATAAAATAAAAATATTAATAAAAAAGCAAATATACATAAATGTACCAAAGAGGCAACGGCCAGAATTAAAACAAGAATATAAAATATCGAAAAAAGTATGAGATGTTGATATCTGAAGTTTTAAACCCCCAGATTCTTAAGAAGTGGAATCAGGACGGAAAACTTCAGTACCATAGCCAGGATTTGAACCACGGATCTTCCGCTTATCAAGCGGCTACTCTAACCACTAAATTACCATTGCCAGCATGACATTAAATTCCCCAGCCGATTCGTACTTTCCCGGTAGATCACAAGGGAATCTCACATCAGAGATAAATACCCCAAGGACGACTTACAAATTGTAAGTACTTTATGTCCTGGGTGTATTGAAAACTCCTTCGACCACTTGTTCATTGTTCGCCAGGACCTCTGCAAGTCTGACAGGCAGTTGCAGGAAGTCTCGAAGGCGCATAAGGAAATGCACTTCAGTAGCACACAATGAATCGACAAAGGATTGTTGCACAGCGGACAAAGAGGAGCAGAATCCCGTTTAAAAACGTAACCATGTGCAAAATTGCAGTAGCCAATGTGTAAACGAGCCAAATTAACCTCCTCGCGAGATATACGAGAAGAGGTTATCCAGTTCATCGGAAGTTCTTTCACGTCCCTAAGCTTATTACCGCACTGCCTGAAGTCCTCCGAAGTAATGAGAGATGGTAATACCAGAGGGTCCTGGATTGTGAGGTGAAATAGTGCATCATAGCGTATCAATGATCAATCCAAGAGATTTGCTCTTTGAGCATTGATAAAGATTCTCCAGTTGATATTCCTAAATAACACAAAGAGAAGAATATCATAAGAAAACCATTGTTAATGTAGTAAACAATAACCAACTTTGATTGTTAATTACCTCTTTGATTTTCTTTCTTTCCTTGTCTTTTGTTTTTATTTATTTTTTTACATTTTACTAATGATAGTTCGTATCCAAATGAAGATCCAAACCCATTGACTTCCGGTCTAAATGAAGACCCAAACCCGTTAAAGCTCATATCCAAATGAAGATCCAAACCCGTTAAGTTCATATCCAAATGAAGATCCATACCCGTTAAGTTCATATCCAAATGGAGATCCAAACCCGTTAAGTTCATACCCAAATGGAGATCCAAACCCGTTAAGTTCATATCCAAATGGAAATCCAAACCCGTTAAGTTCATATCCAAATGGAGATCCAAACCCGTTAAGTTCATACCCAAATGGAGATCCAAACCCGTTAAGTTCATATCCAAATGGAGATCCAAAGCCGTTAAGTTCATATCCAAATGAAGATCCAAACCCGTTAAGTTCATATCCAAATGGAGATCCAAACCCGTTAAGTTCATACCCAAATGAAGATCCAATCTCACTGAGTTCCATTCAAATGAAGATCCAAATTCATTGAATTTCTGATCAAATAAGCATAAAATTTCATGGAATTTCTGTTCAAAATAAAGATCCAAGCTCTTTGAGTGTTTATCTGGATGAAGATCCAAACTCAGTGTGATCATCTGCAAGTGAACATCCAATCTCATTGAATTCCAGTCAAAATGAACATTCATTCATCCCTGTCAAAGCGAACATCCAAATAAACAACAAAAAATCATCGAGTAGATATCTAACCTGTGGGCTGATTTCTTTGTGTTTGTTTCTTCTGAATCTCTTTGGCGAGAAATATTTGTATGATCTTATTTTTTAATCTTCACGCAAGATTTTCGAGATCTTTGGGCACTGGGTTCGTTGTGACTTCGCCGCATTGTTATGAACAAGTGGTTGAAATATGTGCAATTCAATCCAAACTAAACAGTAACATGTTTCTTCCTGTGGGTTTTAGAGAGCATAAACCCAGTTTAGCATTTCATGAAATGGACTTTATTGAAAGTTCACGAGGGAGGATATGGAGAAACTGCATGTGAAAGTCAAGTCTGAACTCGCGTGTTGAGGGAAGAAGATGTTTGACAGTTAACAACTTGTGATCAGTGGACCATATCGCACCTTGTCTTCGCTGGGAGCCACTGTCAAGTTAACCACGGCAACAGCAGCACGGGGTCGTGACTTGGTCGAGTCACGAACCCATCCTGCCTGACCCACAAGTTGTGCGCCGCCTGGAGCCGCCGACCGACCTGCAAGCGCTTGCCTCGAGGGGCGGGCGGGCGGGCGGGCGTGAGGCAATCTTATCGTGCGCGAACAGGACGGCGATCCCAGTGGCGTTACACGCTTCGCTTCGCTTTGACTCGGATACTTCAAACTAGGGGCATTTCTGTCAATAATATTGCCCCTATAAAAACTAAAAACTCTTCCACAAACTATGCTTTCGAAAACGTGTTCTTCTGTTTACTTCTTGTTAATCCGGGTACATTTTTGAATTCACAAAATTATATATTTCATTGTAATATATAGTACATAAAGAGGCGGTCAGATTTTTAAAACTGTGACAGACTTACCACTTAAAAATGTTAATAAGCATTTGAAAACGCAAACCAATAACAAGTTTAATTCAACAAAAAAGTTCAGAGAATTCAAGATAAACATTTATTTCATTTGCCATCCAATACCAACTCAAATGAAATGTTTTGTGTGTGAAGTTAACAATTTCCGAAGTATTCTCTACTTTTTTGTTTAATTTTTACTTCTCTACTGTGTATTTACAGCAAGGAGAGAAAATATTGCACTCCAACCATATAGGTATGTTTTAGGTCTTCTTGAATCCAAAGGAAAAATCATTATTAAAAAAAGGTCTATATGTGTGCGTGTATCTTTGAACAGCATAACTCAAAAAAAAGCAAAGTCCGTTATATATAAGTTCAGTTTTAATCCCCCATGCCAAACTACTCTTACATGGACAAATTCTCGAAAATTTTGATTTTCTAAAAAAATGGTTATAACGATTTTGACTAAATTACCACATTTTTAAGGTATTTTATGACCAACGAATGTATATCTTGAAATTTCTTCTTCATTCTGAAGAGTTTTGCATAACTGGTAAACCACAGGAAGGGGGAAATCTGATTACGTAAAAAATGTAAAGCGCACGAATAAACATGGTTTCAACTTTCCAATATTTATGAAAAATGGATAGGTAGTTACTGCCTTTCTTTCTTTTCGTTTTTATGCCAAGAGAATGAAATTTCAAAGTCGTCATATAGCTATCACTGATAAAAGATTTTATCACTTAAGCATACTGTATTATGCTATTTTCAAAAATAAGTAAATAATTTGTATGTTAACAAAGCTGTAAATTACCAAGCACAGTTAAAAGCCATCGGTCTGGGTAGGGTTTGAACCCACAACCTTGCTATAAGTAGGGTAGTCACCCATACCGACCCCCTATTCCCATTGTACCTAAAACCATTTCTGCACATGTTTATGTCGATTAACTTTGTTTAAGAATGCGCAGGGAAAGTCCTGTGGATCTTAAACAGCCGGCACAACGATGTAAACGTTGTACTAACTGTAGGAAGATTAATTGCATCTGTCAAAACGTATCCTTTTATGATAGTGTTGGCAAGGATCCAGATACCTTCTACTGGTGGATATGAATTGCTGCTTTTCGTCCCACATTTTCAAACTTACTTTTGCACACACTTTATTGACACACATTTGTAGATGTGGGAGTTGCCACGACGAAAGAAAGATATTCTAAACACCTTGATCTGGTTACTTTCTCGTTCAGAGGCCTCTTTATCAGTCTTTCAAATGGCGCAAATCTAAAACACGGCGCTACCGGCTTTACTTCCCTTCCCAAGGAAGCCATGCTAATAACATATTGCCCTCCGCCGGGTTTGAACCGGCGGCGTCATAAACTTGAGGCTAGCATATTACCCTAGAACGACGGGGATTCCCATAGTCTCCAAAAGAAAATATAATATTACATATTTAATCCCATAACCCAAACTTCAATCTTAACCCTCTAAATCTGTAGGTTTAGTCAACATTTTACAATATTGTAATAGTGATTTTTGTTATTATTCTAACAAATCACGTCTATTCAAATTATTTCCTTTAAGGTGTCTATGACAGACATACGTAAACTGGTGCAGCAATTAGAAAGCAAAATAATTAATGCAACATAGTCTACAAATATACGAGTAGTAAGCATGAAAACAGTGGGAATAGCTAGAGCTAGGAAGTTCATGCATTTGCATGTTTTTTCATGGGGGTTAAAATGTATGCTTTTACATTATGTATACGAATTATGGAATTTTCAGTTATTTGGACATGATTTTATGGTGCATATAACTGTATATTTTCCTGATTTTGATAAATGCATATTATTTCAATATTATAGCCCCTATATAACATATTTTAATGATCTTTATGGTTTTTTATTATTTTTTCCATCTGGATAATATTTTTCATATTGGTAGTATTGCACATGATGATGCAATACGCGAGGTGGCGAGAACTAATGCTGAGTTATGTTGTCTTGCAGTGAATCCCTGTTTCCATCCTTTCATTCTATCTATGTGCGTAGAGAATAATCAGTGCGTTATCTGAGAGGTTTATATTAACAAAGATAAAGTGCAGGTCAACGTTTTGAGCAGCACGAGCGCTTGCCTCTGCGTGGTCTTCAAACGTAACAGTGTTGTGAACTGGTTCCCAGCAAATTAAATTAGTTGTATAAAATGTTAAAAAGCTCTTCAAATGCAAAAAAAAAAAAAAAAAAAAAAAAAAAAAAAAAAAAAAAAAAAAGCAAAAAAAAAAAAAAAAAAAAAAAAAAAAGCAAAAAAAAAAAAAAAAAAAAGCAAAAACAACTTCCTAGATTAATTCATTAATTTACAGAAAGAGTTTTTGGGTGATTTAGTATCTGCAGATAATAGGGTACTATTTTGTGGAGCGTGTGACAAAAATATAGGGAGTGAGAAAAGATTTCAAATAGTTCAGCACATAAACACAGCAAAACATAAGGAGAATTTAATCAGAAAACTCGCAAACAAAGAACCTGTTTAAAAACAGCTAGTAGAGTGTTTAGGAAGTAGGGTTACTGAATTTTCCTATGAATTGTGCCAAGTACTCAAGTACTTTACGCTGCTGATATTCCCTTGTTCAAAATTAATAATCCGATATTTAAGAACTTTCTTGCCAAGTGTACTCAACAACATGTGCCTGAAGAAAGTGCACTGCGTAAGACTTGTCTACTGCAAAGGGACATTGTTTTATTTAAATACTGCATATTTCTTGGCATATTTTGAAGTTTTTAAGAGCATATTTGCATGCATATTTCAGTGTTTTTTAGGGCATGAACTTCCGAGCCCTAGTAATAGCGAATATTCTGCCCTCTATCCATAGATAACTAAAGCTGGTAGACTCTAGACCGTTAATGCCATCTGAGAGGCTGGTGTAGAAGCAGAGATATACCTGCCTCTGTGGTCACGTGGCGAAGCAATACATGTGTATTATGGTAGAGGGTGGAATTAAATACGTTTTCCACTTACTGCAGTAGACAAAGTAAAAATAACTCACTAAGAAATCTTTTATGTTTTAAAAACACATCAATGCAACATACAGAGGTGTGAAAATTAATAGACTCTAAGCAAACTTTTAGTTTACTGCTCGAAGTTGCGTCTTCAAGTTATAGAAGCTTTAATCTGACAAACCAAAAAGAAATGTATTTTCTTCAATGAAATAAGGTAAGCAGAATCAGTGTTCACCTCAGTCTTAGTTCAAAATTATATCTGGAAATTGGATCCATATTGCTAATACATTTTGAGGTTATGAGTTGAAAAACTGATCTTAGAGCAATAAAATTACTAAGCAAATGTTATTGCAGGAATGTGAATATATGCCCATAGGTTTCACGTAAGACTTTTACTTGATTGTAGATATTTATGAATTGTTTGCGAGCTCAGTAAATCAATCACAGTAAACTGGGAAAGAAGGACCTACCAGAGCCAATACACTAAAGAAGAGAATGACTACACGCAGTTCGATAGAAATCAGAACATCGGTGCTGTTGAAAAGGTCAGCACTAATCGATTTGTTTCAACCTTGGCTGAGACTACATTATTCAAAACCTGAAAGCAATGAGTTGAATCAGACCATGTGGAAAACAACCTGGCATGGCGATCTGTGCTTTGATAACGCGGCATACTTCTCTGGATATCTACATCACCTTCATGTAATAAACGTGTTCATCAGGAATCACAGCTGCTTCCAAAATACACAGCTTTGTGCGTCTTGTCCACTGCGAACTGTGGTCCTACTATTATATATTTTGCTTTAATGAAGGTGATTACAGAAACTCTAAATAGTTCTGTTAACTCTAGAAACTCTAGAAGTAAGATGCGTAGAGTAACTTATTTCGGTAGTAATTGTGTAACATCACACAGGGTTTAGAAATAATTAAGCACTTCAATGAATTGAAGGAATACTCTGAGCAGCTCTTTCAGACGTGAAGTAACTTGACAACGTTGCGTTGAGATTGGCCAGGGAATTCACCTGATTTGTGGATGTAAATGAATCCCGCGGTTTCGTGTAATGTTTTGGGAACTAATGTTTCTGATTGGCCTACACTCGCACAGTAAGTACGGAAGGACAAGGCAGGGTGTGAGTTTTTTTCAAAACGCACCGCTACGGTGTTTGTTTAAAGTGACACCCACACAACCTGCAGTGTTGCCAGCTTGTTTTCGACAAAACTAAAATATCTCCGTAGGAAATAGTCAGAGACAAAAATGTAAGATACAAAAACTGTTGCAAATACGGTGATCTACCACTGGTTTAAATTAATGTAATGACTTCCCTTCCACCAGGTATATGCCCCAAAATGCTTCATTTTTGCGTTATGTATTTATTAATGAAAGTTAACGTCCAACAGCTTTTCAAGTCTAACTCAATAATTTCATAGAAGGTTGTGACTCATTGAGTCTTACGTAGATGGCGATGTATTGTCCAATATTCTACTGGTGCAGATGTTTCTAGACGCAAGAGGAGGACATTTTGAGACATCTGTTATCAGTTTCTGTTGAACAAGCTGACAGCGCCAAAAATAGTTCGCATCACTTTAAATTTTTGTCATTAATAACACATTGAACTTTAATAAATCATAACAAAGGATTTTCTGACACATGTTTATATAAACTATTTTCCTTGTTTCAGTGTAATAAACCCATCCTCAAATTTTGTAATATTTGTTAATAAAATTGTCTTCATTATTACATGACGTAGGGTCTGCCCTTTCCCCTCCAGAGAGCAGAACACCCCTCAGAGTTTTCTCATCACACCTACAGTAAGAAAAGGCACATTTAAGGACTAAATAGCAAGAAACAAGGTACAACGCCACTGCTCGCCGCCTCGAGGAGGAAGAAAGCCATGTTAGATTTAAGATAGGTACTACTTGTTGCTTACTTTGGTCGGGGACGATAGAAAGCAAATAAAAAGAAGTATTTGCGATGGAAAGTCGAACGATAAACAGATCATTATGCTCGATTGGAAAATAAAATTTACTGTAGTGCATTGTGAACTCACTGCGTGTTTTTGATAACGATTTCCTCCTCAGCACTTTTATCGTGCTGAAGTTAAACATCTGATGGCATCAATACCTCGCGTACTGTGACCTACCCAGGAGGTAGGGATGAAGTGAAGGAATAACAGGAGGCTACAGGCACACAGACAACAGAGATGCGCGGAAGTCGCGGACAGTACCGCACCCGAAAACCCTAGACCAAGCAGCCTCCTTGTGCCCCTTTAGCAAACATCTCTGTAATCTATGTCCATCACCATAAATCACGAAACCTAGAAGATTATCTAACAGATGTAAAATCTGAACGAAATCGTGGTAGATGGCTAACCACTCCAGCATTGACCTAGAAACAGGGAAAACCACGAAAAAGTCAAAGAAGATCGATCCTGAAGTTCAGAGACGCGAACCATTTTGTGCAAATATTCTTATAAGATCTTATATTATTCTACCCTTTTGTTGATCGTAATAAACTTAGGATACATTATATTCTTCCTGACATAAGAAACACACTTGTACACTCACATGACTTTCTCTACTCCTGTACTAACCATTCTTACAAACTCTTATTGCTATATCTTCTTCGTGTTAGTTGAGATAAACATTTGTACAAATTATCTTATTGCTTATTTCCTTGTAAGTACGAGGAAAATATGGGAATACAGTAGGCTTTGAGTGTTAGTCAAGTGTTTTAAAGCTTTGCACGGCTAAGATATCAAAAACTGAATAACGATCTTCCAGTTGACGAAATTTTACAGCATTCCCAAACTCACATAAATAACAAGGAATATCTCCGAAATGGTTCACTCTACAAACATTCATTTGGATATAATTTGTGTGTTTTAGCAAGATCTACATTTTTTGTAGAGTAAGATTTGATCTTTTTCTTACGGTTTTACCAGTTATGCAAAAGTTATCCAGAGTAAACAAGACTATATGGGCACTAGAAGTGGCCGGGCATATTTGAAGGTGGTCTCGATCCATTTCCTCTTGCAGATCACATAGAGGACAGAGTGGTGAAGAATATATCCCAATTCTGTTCAAATGTTTTGCCAGACAATCATGTCCCATAAATAACACGCTGACTTGTCATGGCATGTAATACGTCCTCTGATTGGTAATCAGAGGATATGGTCGGTGAATTTATTTTGTTAATTCTCCCGGTCAGGTCGGTGAGACCCGTAAACCAACGACAGGTGTGGTCCTCCAGACATTCTAGGGGTTGTGAGAGAGCGATGTAACCGACAAAATATAAAAATATGGTGCTCTCTAAAAAGCGGTTACTTTTACTGCTAATTCTCTCCAATATCAAATTATAAAATAAAAAAAGTAGATCTTGCTAAAACACACAATTTATATCAAAATAAATTTTTGTAGAGTGAGCCATTTCGGAGATATTCCTTGTTATTTGTGTGAATTTCGGAAAACATACTTCCGTCAAATGGGACATCGTTGTTCATTTTTTATATGTTAATCGTGAATGTTGAAAGCTTTAAAATATTTGACTATCACTCAAAGCCTACTGTATCTCAATATTGCCCTTGTAGCTACAAGGAAATAAGCAATAAGATAATTTCTGCAAGTGTTCATCTCAACTAACACGAAGAAGATATAAGAATAAGAGTTTGTAAGAATGGTTAGTACAAGAGTCATGTGAGTGCATTACTCAGACAAGGGTCTAGAGTCAGGTAATACATATATCGAATACCTCCAAGTGAATACATTGAGTGTATCTACTACTTGACTTTGAAGAGCACAGAGTTACTTCCCCCTAATGACCCCCGCGTTACGCTGATGATCATCGCTCGTATTATGTAGAACTGTAGACATCAGATAACATCTTCACGCCAGTTTTCCTCTCTGCACTTCAGTTTAAACCCTCGGCTGGGCTCAGTGCAGGAGCACGGAAGCCAATCGTGGTTTTACCAGGGTAATTCACCAGGTAGTGAACTATTTTGTTTGTGAGAAAACTGTTAGACAGAGAGAAAAATAACTAACACGCCAAAGTGGCATATAAATATGCTCGCGAAGCAAACTGTTGGTTGGTGAATGAACGAGTAAGTCAGGGAGTGCTATTCTACGAGTGAGTTTGTCAGTTGAGTGTTGTTATTGCAAGGATTAGAGACGTCTTGTGTTCACCTCCCAGCGAGTGAACAATCCGGAGGAAGAGGCTACGTTGGGCTGGCTATTTTATTACGTCACAAGGAAGGTTAGGACAGTGAATACTGTAGTTAGTTCAGATTAATGAAGTAACAATGGGAGGTAAGCGAGGCTTCAGTGAAAGTTTAACTATGTCATTTAATGATAGTGAAAACTGGACAGAGCCAAAATATTTTATAAAAATTCGACAGTATGCGCACGCATATTGAAACCGCATGCTCCATCGTCGCTTTGTCTATTTGGATGATTCTTTATGGAGTAGTTATCTATTCTATCTTGTGACCAAGTCATCCTTGAACACTATGAAGATGGACGTTTCACGACTTGGTCTCGGACGTTTGACGACTTGATGTCAGACGCTTGACGATTTCTCGTTTTGAAAATTACGAAAAGCTTCAAAATTTGAAATTTTTTCAAAGCTAGGAATTTTTTGAAAATTTCAAATGTTTTCTAAATTTGAAATTTTATCGATATTGGAAATTTTTTTGAATTTTGGGTTTTTCCAAAATTTGAATTTTTTGTCAAAATTTGGAGTTTTATTAACATTTAAGAATTTTTCAAAACTGAATTCTTTTCAAAATTTGAATTTCAAATTTTCCATTTTTCGACGTTTTTATTTTTTTGAAATTTCTTAAATGTGACTTAAAATTTCAAATTTCAGGACTTGGTCTCGGACGCTTCACGAGTTGGTTTCGGACGTTTGACGACTTGGTCTTGTGACTGTTCAAACTCTCAGTACGTTAACATCAAGTGTCAATATATTTATTGTATGTAATGTGCTGTGTTTACCAAGTTTAAGAAAACAGGTTGGACCTACTGCAGAGGACGAGAAAATAGATCATTACAACGTTGCATTTGTGCAATTAATATTGTATGTATCTTTCAACTGTAAACACAAGTAAAGATTGGGTAAATAATGGTTTTACTGGAGGAACATTATCTTCAGAGTTCTAGCCGCGGACTCAGGCATGCTGCATGTTAACTAACGAGTGCGGTAACCCATATACTTACAACACAAGCCTCCAACTGAGAACTTATTGCTTTATGGATAATCAATAGTATGTTTTATTTAAACAGTTATAGTTTCTGAATACTAGAAGCGTCCATTGATACTTGCATTAATTCTTCAGGATCGTCTCCTATGGACAGATGTGCTAGTCAAAGAAATTAACTTTCAGGTGTGATAAATTGCAGTCGCAAGAATCGACTAAATGGAAGTCACGTGCAAGGCGCTTTGGGGCGTGTAAAGTACTTGATGCGAAGTCCTTCAAGCTAGTCAGCAGACTAGGTAGCAGATGGTATAAGAGTACCATAGAATTCCCTGCTTCTGATTGTTTGAGGGTAGGTACATATGACTGAATTTTCCAACTTCTATATTTTTTAATCAATTTTGATGAAATTTTGTGTCCATATTTATTTATGCTGTGCAAAGTTTCAACTCTGTATATTGCTTTGTTCAAGAAATATTGCAAATTATTTAAATTAATTAAGTCGCACTTAAAAAGTCCCTTGCGACAAAGTTTTCATCCAATCATTCTAAAATTTTGTAGAGATGCACTTTAAACAAGGATAAATTAGAATTGTACTGGGTTTTTGTATCTAGTTATTTGCTTGGCTTACAGAAAAATGTAAATATTTATATTTCATAATTTTAAAAAAATATGGAGTAAGAGCCTGTTCTGAAGGATAAAAAACACACTAAAATCCATCTGATATCAAAACCCAATACAATTTTTATTTATAGTACATATTACTACATACTGTGCAAGTTTCAAGCCATTCTGATAAGAAATGCTCCGCAAGGAGTATTTTGTATAGAGCAAAATGCTGAAAAATTGCAAGCTGAGAAAAAGGCAAAAGAAAATACGTGACCTCAGAATTGCCCTGGACTATATGTCATAATTATTTGCATAATCAAAATAGGAGTGAAATGGTACGGTAACAGTGCACAATAACATTTTATCCCAAAAGTGGGCGTATACGGACATTTAAATACCATGCACATGGAGTTAAAAATGGTTTCCGTTGGCTTTAAAAATGGTGGAACTGAAAAAATAATGGATGCATATGATAGAGGAAAGACTGTAATATTTTTAACGCTAAAATAAAAAAAATCAATTTTTTTTACCAAAAATGGTCAAAACTCAGTCATATGTACCCTTAACTTGTAACTGGTACAGTGTAGGTAGAGGACGATCCTGGTGAATTGTGGACATGCAGGAATGTAATGAACTACTAAGTATACCACACACCTGTTGTGAAAAGGACTATAGCTTTAAGGCAGCTGTACTCGGCCGAGTCGACGTGCAGCGCTTTGAGCTTTTCCACTTGCTCCTGGAATATCCTGATGTGGTCCATGAAGGCGACAACACGATCCGCCGCCATGGGGGAGGCATGGAGTCCGGCGGCGGCCAACAAGGGCGCCACATGGAGGGGCATGGAGCACTGGGATGCGTTCAGCACAAAGAGTTCGCTCCACACGAGCCTTAGTAACGCCACCTGGTCCGTAACTTGGAGGTCCGGGAAGAAGGGGATATTCCTGGCCCACTCGACGGCCGAGAAGAGAAGTCGCGCCGCCAGCTCGCAGATGTTGTCGATTCCCATGATGTTGTTGGGCTGCATGCACTGGCCATAGCGCGACGTGGGGTACGGCTCCGCTCGCAACAACAGCGAGATGTAGCTGGACAGGTAGGAGTGACCGTTGAGACCCGCCGCCGCAACTGCAGACGCCGCGTCGCCGTTAGTGAGCGCGAACTGGCCGGGCAGACCCGGAGGTTGCGACGGTGGTACCCGCCCTCTTTGGACGGCTGCAACACAAACAAAACTCTCTTAGAACCTTCTAGCCGAGACAGACAACAACCATACTCCGCATTCTGAACACACACATCAGCTATCAGCTTAAACAGGTGTCCCACGGTCCAACACTTTCTGTATCCAATGCAATTGCACACAAAAGAAACAGTGTCTGTCCCACTTTGGTCTAATACAAGTGACAGTCACGTAGCAAGCGTCAGAAATAAACATGGCGGACGCAAATATTAACTTAGCAATTGCTATATTAAGTATAGATTTGGGATATATTTCCACGAGTCTGTCTCAGTAGGAAGAAAATATATATTAGAACTAAAAGACGTTGCCAGAGTTACAGGACACGGGCCGAGGTATATTGGATCTACTACAAAACGAATTGAGGTTAGGGTATTCAGAAAACTATAGCAATTTTGTACGAATTGACGAAGATTTATTTCTCAACCTTTTACATCGTGTCGCAGGCAAATTACACATCAGCACACAAATATGAGACAGACGCGAAAGAGATAAGGAACAATTGTAATGGTTTTAATCTTATGGACAGGAAATCTGAACTCATTTCATAACCTAAAATTTAAACATACTGTTAACTGGATTTCTTATTATTCATGAAATATAGCTATGTAATAACCACCTAATGGTCACGAAAAATCATTAATGAATCTTCCAGAAAAATTGCGTTTTATTAAAATACCCATCACATTAAAAGTGAAAAACTAGGATAGAAATTGTATGGAACAAAATTGTATCCAAGTTTCGATGTCTGACGATGCACTTTTGTTGCACACAGTGCTTTGGACCAAAAAGTTGGACCGTGGGAAATCGGCATTACTCAGGAAATGGCTTGCACAACCATCAGATTTTAAACTACAGGACAATGCAGATCAAAATGATATTAAGAGGACAATGTATCTGAAAATACAGAAATTACACCTTACAAGGAAGTTACCATAAGTTGCGATCGTAATTGACAATACCGTTTGGTTTGTATGAATATATGTATTTGATGTGTTAATTGTTGACCATACCTAATATATCATGACTATTGTAATTTTAGTCTTCGTAAACTTATGTAGTTATTTGCAAAGGTTGAAATGACAGTAATACCAACGCTCTGGCGAATTACGTCCCTAAAGATAATTAATTAGTTCCAAATGTTGTTATCAGGCAAAAATATCACAGTTACTCATATCGATGCTATGAGACCTCAAAACATGTTATATATAGTCAAGACTATTCTCCTGGGTGAACAACTTTCATTCATCTGCTATTCTTCCAACAGTTCAAGGCGATGCTGAAAATCACAGCATCCTTAACGACTATCAGTTTGTTGAGGGATTTAATTTCATTGCTGGTGTGTATTCTATACAATAGATTTGTTCTCCAGTCTTCACTGCTCCTCAGAGCACAGAGGCTTCAAACACCTTCCTAACGTCTGACTGGGAAGACTGTTTAATGCAGGCATTCATGAAGATCTCCTACTGTGACAAAAAGCGCTGTTTTTAGTCGGCGACTAAATATGCGCAATTGCGATCGCAACTTGCGCTAATTCCCTTATTAGTGAATTAAATTACCACTGCTCTTATAGTAGTCAATTTTCCCTGACATTTTTATGAATTATTGTATAAATCGTAATAATTATTTCAAGCTGTAATTTGCATTGAGAGGTTATGTGGTTGACTCTATAAAAATTATTTCATCCACCAGAAAAATAATAAAATATAGTCTTAAAACATATAGATTCGTGAACCTCTTCCTCAGAAACTGCTTCAGTACAGAATCACACTTTTGCATGGTTTTTCTCAGTATAATCAGCTATCTTCAGACTTTCAATTATATATTAGAAATTAAAAATATATTTGTAAAATCAAAAAAGTAAAAATGTGTATCATTACTTTCTGGCCGCTCGTTGGGTGCTAGCATCTCATCCCTTTCCCCCATTTCTGATGTACGATGTCAGACAGACGATCAGAAATCAGTTTACTTCTCATCTGATGTGTATGTAATACTAGGTTCATAATCGTTTACATAATTGGAGTTTCTAACAACAAAATAATATGTTGCTTTTCTCAATAAATGTCAAATATGGTGCGAGTGCCTTGCTATAGCTTTCAGATCAAGTTGGCGCTAAGTACACCAGTTTTGTCTTGTTTTAGATAAATGACGGGAGATAGGGGACTTTACTGCGAGTAAGGGGTTTATCGGGAAGTGTGCAAAGCCTGCTCAGACTGACTCACGCACGTTTACGTCCGATGGCATCAGAATCCGTGACCTGAAACTCCACGCTCGTTCCCCTAGTAGACAAATAACAAGCATTAACATGTATTTAAATGTTTTCCATCATAAAGCACTGCAGTTGCTGCAACTACTTGCAACAGCCATAAACAATAGTGCATTTGAGATGAAAAAATGTGATGTGTTACACTCACATGACTTTCTCTACTCTTGTACTAACCATTCTTACAAACTTTTATTCCTATATCTTCTTCGTGCTTTGTGCGATAGTCAAATCTTTTAAAGCTGTGAAATTCCATTCTCTTTGGACGCTTCACATATAAAAAAATGAATAACAATGTTCCATTTCACGAAAGCTTTGCGTTTTCCGAAACTCACACACATGACAAGGAATATCTCCGAAATGGTTCACCCTACAAGAAAATTTATTGAGACATAAATTGTGTATTTTAGCAAGGTCTACATTTTTTGTATAGTATAATTTGGTCTATCTCTAACGGTTTACCAGTTATGCAAAAGTCGTCGAGAGTAAATACGACTACAGGGGCTATGGCCAGAAAATTCAAGATATACATTTCAGTTGTCATAAAAATGTCCCAAACATATAACATTTTAATCAAAATCGTTAGAGCCATTTTCAAGAAAATCAAAATTTTCGAAAAATCTTCCATGTAAAGGGTAGTTTAGGGTGGGGCTATTTTCTTCAAAATCTTCGTGTCGCATCCTTGAAAGACATTAAACTTAAATACCAACTTTGGTTTTTAACCGACTTTTCGTTTTTGAGTTATGCTGTCCACAGTCTGACAGACTGACACACAGACACACACGGACCTTTTTCTAAAAATGCTTTTTTCGGATTCAGTGGGTCTCAAAACATATATTTCCGGTGAAATCTCGTCATCGAATTTTTGGGTGGAATACAATACTTCCCCTACTTACCAGTAGAGAAAGTAAAAATGAATAACAATGTTCCATTTCGGGAAAGTTTTGAGTCTTCCGAAACTCACACACATGACAAGGAATATCTCCGAAATGGTTCACCCTACAAGAAAATTTATTGAGACATAAATTATATATTTTAGCAAGATCTACATTTTTTGTGCGGTAAGATTTTGTCTATCTGTAACGGTTTGCCAGTTATGCAAAAGTCGTCCAGAGTAAATACGACTACAGGGGATTTATCCAGAAAATTCAAGATATACATTTCATTTGTCATAAAAATATCTCAAACATATGGCATTTTAATCAAAATCGTTAGAGCCATTTTCAAGAAAATCAAAATTTTCGAAAAATCTTCCATGTAAAGGGTAGTTTAGGGTGGGGCTATTTTCTTCAAAATATTCGTGTCATATCCTTGAAAGACATTAAACTTAAATACCAACTTTGGTTTTTAACCAACTTTTCGTTTTTGAGTTATGCTGTCCACAGACTGACAGACACACACACACACATTTACCAAGAATACTATTATATTTAGAGAAAGCAAAAGAGATACAACATGCATGTAAATACGTTTGATTTCCTGTGACCGTTGATGCAATAATCGATTGTATATCAGGCAAGCGGTAGGTGGCCCGAGGTGGGTATTTCTGAAAGCTACAGTTATAGTGTGAACGGATTATAGCTGCAATTCTTCTTGACTAATGTCTTCAATCTCTCTCCAGCGCCGCCCACGTGTTGCAGAACTTGTTCGCAAGTACGTGCTTAGACAAGGCTCGAAACATAATTACAGAGTTAATTCCACGAAATCGATATAAAACTTGCCTAATTATTTTAACTGCGAAGATAACAGTGTAGAAGTATCGATATATCATATCGAGAAGCGCAGTCTAGCAACTGGTTTTAATTATTTTAATATTTCATTACTAATATTAATATCCATTAAAAGGAGTTGTTTAATGTCTCAAATATCGCCTACATTTAAATAACAGAAATTCGTCTCTATTTACCAACTCAACTGTACTTTTCTATAAAAAGTAATTATTTTTTTTTAACTTTCTCTACCTGGGTATAACAGAGGAGTATTGTATTCCACCCAAAAATTCGATGTCGAAATTTCACCGGAAATATATGTTTTGAGGCCCCCCGAACCTCTGGACAATATAACTCAAAAACCAAAAGTCGGTTAAAAACCAAAGTTGGTATTTAAGTTTCATGTCTTTCAAGGATGCGACACGAAGATTTTGAAGAAAATAGCCCCACCCTAAACTACCCTTTACATGGAACATTTTTCGAAAATTTTGATTTTCTTCAAAATGGCTCTAACGATTTTGATTAAAATGCCATATGTTTGAGATTTTTTATAAAAAATCTGATGTGTTGCACTCACATGACTTTCTCTACTCTTGTACTAACCATTCTTACAAATTCTTATTCCTATATCTTCTTTCTTGTTAGTTGAGATAAACATTTGTATAAATTATCTTATTGCTTATTTCCTTGTAGGTACAAGGGGAATGTTAGAATATAGTAGGCTTTGTGCGATAGTCAACTGTTTGAGATTCTGTTGACTTTGCACACTTGACATATAAAAAAATGAACAACGATGTTCCATTTCACGAAAGTTCTGAGTTTTCTGAAACTCGCACACATAACAAGGAATATCTTCGAAATGGTTCACCCTGCAAGAAAATTTATTGAGACATAAATTATGTATTTTAGCAAGATCTACATTTTTTGTATAGTATACTTTGGTCTATCTCTAACGGTTTACCACTTATGCAAAAGTCGTCCAGAGTAAATACGACTACAGGGGCTATAGCCAACAAATTGAAGATATAAATTTCATTTGTCATCAAAATATCTCAAACATATGACATTTTAATCACAGTCGTTAGAGCCATTTTCAAGAAAATCAAAATTTTCGAAAAATGTTCCATGTAAAGGGTAGTTTAGGGTGGGGCTATTTTCTTCAAAATCTTCGTGTCGCATCCTTGAAAGACATTAAACTTAAATACCAACTTTAGTTTTTAACCGACTTTTAGTTTTTGAGCTATGCTGTCCACAGACTGACAGACTGACACACAGACACACAGGGACCTTTTCCTAAAAAATGCTTTTTTATGATTCAGGGGGCCTCAAAACATATATTTCCGGTGAAATCTCGACATCGAATTTTTGGGTGGAATACAATACTTCCCCTACTTACCAGTAGAGAAAGTAAAAATGTAGATCTTGCTAAAACACACAGTTTATGTACAATTAAATTTTTTTGGAGAGTGAACCATTTCGGAGATATTCCTCGTTATTTTTGTCAAGGGAACATCGTTATTGTTTTTTTTATATGTTATCCGTGCAAAGAGGAGGAATTTGAAAACTTTAAAACATTTCACTATCGCTCAAATTCCCCATGCACCTACAAGGAAATAAGAAATAAGATAATTTGTACAAACGTTTATCTCAGCTAACACGAAGAAGATATAGGAATAAGAGTTTGTAAGAATGGCTAGTACAAGAGTAGAGAAAGTCATGTGAGTGTTGGTGGTGCCCTAGAAATACTACGAACGTTCAGGCAGGGCATGCATGCATGTTTCTTTGAGTTGTCGGTGGAAGGCAGGAATGCCGAGGGGAGGCGTGAGCCAAATGACCCAACACGTAAATCTGCCATCGTTAACTTGGCCACTAAAGGTTGCTGCCCCATAAATTTTGCAGTGGAAGAAATAGAATTCGACTGCTTTAATTTTTCCCTTGTGTTCTTTAAGTATTCTGGCCATTCCTCGCTGGTTGCTACTGATGGAGATATTTCACAGAGTTTAACGCAAACAGCTAACGATTTTAGACTGCTCAACATAAGTAAGTGCAAACTATATACGCTAACATATGCTCTATAGTGCACTAGTTGAACTACCCGGCAATGCCAGTGCTTTGACAATTTATCCCTACAACTTCTGCAGCTATTGCACAATAGCCTTACGTTTCTTTGGAAAGATACTAAAAATGTATTATTTAAGATACTTAAACACATACTTAATTAAAACTCTGAGGACACAATAAAGCTGGCGCCGTGACCGAGCGGCTAGACCGTTCGCCCATCACCTAGAACACCCAGATTTGATCCCATGTATTCGTGATGGACGAAGCGGCGTCTGGGCGGATTTTCCACCAACTGCTCCATCATCACCTTTCCAATCGTTGATTTCGCCTGCATTTCATTTTCTCCCTCTCACACCGACCATCCACTTTCAGCTCTTCACTATATGTTTTGAAACCCTCTGAATCCAAAAACAGCATTTTTAGAAAAAGTTCCACGTGTGTCAGTCTGTGGACAGAATAACACAAAAACGAAAAGTCGGTTCAAAACCAAAATTGGTATTTAAGTTTAATGTCCTTCAAGGATGCAACACGAAGATTTTGAAGAAAATTCCTGCACCTTAAACTACCCTTTACATGGGAAATTTTTCCAAAATTTTGATTTTCATGAAAATTACTAACGCTTTTGATTAAAATGTCATATTTTTTAGATATTTTTATGACAAATGAAATGTATATCTTGAATTTTCTGGCTATAGCCTATGTAGTCCTGTTTATTCTGAATGACTTTTGAATAACTCGTAAACCGTAAGAGATAGATCAAATCTTACTATACAAATATTACTTGCTATTTGTGTGAGTTTTGAAGAACTTATATTTCTGTCAAATGGAACATCGTCTTCATTAAAGAGAACTTTAGAAGAATTAACTGTACTACTGTATTCCCACATTTCCCTTGCACTTACAAGCAAATAGGTAATTTGTAAAAATGTTTATCTCAACTAACACGAAGAAGATATAGGAATAAGAGTTTGTAAGAATGGTTAGCACAAGAGTAGAGAAAGTCATGTGAGTGCAACACATCAGATTTTTGTATTTTGTGGTTTAACTTTCGCTACTACGTATCGTAGGTAGAGGAAGGATTGTATTCTACCTAAAAACTCGATGTGGAAATTTCACCGGAAATATATGTTTTGAGACTCCTGTATGAGTGTGTGTGTGTCTGTGTGTGTGTGTGTGTGTGTGTGTGTGTGCACTACAAATGTTTATTTAATATAAACTGTATGCTTTAACTAGATCCACATGTTTTATAAAAAACTATTTTATCTCTTTAGTTTTTTGGTTTAGTAGTTATGCAAAAATCTTTAAGAATAAAGAGAAATTTACAAAAAATTAATGATATACATTCCAGTTGCCATTCAGATATGTTAAGCAGCGGTATTTTGATCAAAATCATTGTCATTTTTGAGAAAACCGAAGATAACGAAAGTTTTTTCCTAAAAATGTGAATGAGTCATTCTTGGAAGATGCTGGTATTGAATATGAGAGTTAGGTGGCAGGAATCGAAGCTGAGTGCTTTTGCACCTGCTGCTGTGAGTAAGTGACTTCCTGCAAGACCGGTGCTGGACTTTTAATTACCACGAGCAGAGTTGAAACCAGAGTGGGCTGGCTGGTACGCTCAATGAACGGAACCAACCAGTCCATAAAACCAGACACTACTGCCCTTGGCTTGGCTTGGCTTGACTTGCTTCATTTAATGCTATTTGAATCTCCGGTATGTATGTACCTATGTGCCTTGCAAAGCTTGCTCCTTCCGTATACAATCACATGACTTTCTCTCCTTCTTCAACAGACTATAGTTATAAAAGTTTATATCTACTTTCTCTACTGGTAAATAGAAGTAGTGTATTCCACACAAAAAGTCGATGTCAGATTTCACAGGAAATATATATTTTGAAATCCCCTCAATTTAAAAAATAAATTAATTAATAAATAAATAAAAAGTATTTTATGCTGTCTGTGGACAGCATAGCTCAAAAACGAAAAGTCCGTTAAAAACCAAAGTTGGTATTTAAGTTTAATATCTTTCAAGGGTGTCACAAGAAGATTTTGAGGAAAATAGCCCCACCCTAAACTACCCTTTACATTGAAAATTTTGATTTTCTTGAAAATGGCTCTAACGATTTTGATTAAAATGTCATATGTTTGAGATATTTTGATGACAAATGAAATGTATATCTTGAGTTTTCTGGCTATAGCTCCTGTAGTCGTATTTACTCTGGACGACTTTTGCATAACTGGTAAACCGTTACAGATAGACAAAATCTCACTACACAAAAGTGTAGATCTCGCTAAAATAGACCATTTATGTCCAAATAAATTTTTTTATAGTAAGAACCATTTCGGAGATATTCCTTGTTATTTGTGTTAGTTTCGGAAAACAAAACTTTCGTGAAATGGAACATCGTTGTTCATGTTTTTATGTGTTAAGCGTGCAAAGAGAACGGAGTCTTAAAGCTTTTAAAAATTTGACTGTCACACAAAGCCTACTGTATTCCCATATTACCCTTGTACCTACAAGGAAATAAGCAATAAAATAATTTGTACAAATGTTTATATCAACACCATGAAGAGGATAGAGGTTTAAGATTTTGTAAGAATGGTTAGTACAAGAGTAGAGAAAGTCATGTGAGTGCAACACAGATTTTTTAATTTATCTACTAGTTATAGTAGGTAGAGCAAGTATTGTAAAGGGTAAAGTGTGTCGACACAGAGGGAGACACATGGCTCACCTCGACTTACACAGGTCACAGAGACGCGTGGAAGTCCTTAACTAGTGCTCAGATCTCCTCATCACAGCGCCAGGAACCACCCTGCAGCCATCATTAAAGCACAATGATGTACATTTTTGTACCGTTAACCATTTCCGCAATATTCTTGGTTTTGCTTTGAAAAACAAGTGAAGGATGGCATTACTACTAAACAGAAGTCGGCTGTTTCATGCCACCTGTTGAGCATCATTATTGCATTTTTTGAATGCATGAAAAGCAATTGTGTGCGTGGAGAATTCGTCATTATAGCACGTCATTTGTTTTACAGTTTCCATGGTAGTTATGCATTGAACGCAACGCGCCAAAGTCGCAGGTCGAGCCGCTTGGCCTAGATGTTTGTAGTGCAGTTAAGGGAGTTGTTTGTATGTCGTTGTCGACTTTAACGACCCTCAAGAATTCACTTGGCTGCAGCCGCAAAGAATGTGCACTTTTTCTTTAGTTTTCTAAACCTTTATACCTCAAAAATAAATCGGCTGAACATTTTTGCTTTGAACATACAGGTTTAAGTGTAATTTAGGGAAGATATCGTGTGAAATATTTTATTGGGGGACAATTTACCCTTGTTTCTTTAAAATAAGACCGAGTTGAAGAAAATAGTGTATTTTACTGGTGAACACCCCAACATGCAGGTAGGGGAAGAGTCAAACCCCTTATACATAATGTAATTTAATAATTTCCCAATCGTCTTAGCCTTCTGTTTTATTACTTTCTCTACTACGATCCAAAAATTCGATATCGAGATTTCACCGGAAATATATGTTTTGAGGCCCCATGAATCCAAAAAAAGCATTTTAAGAAAATGGTTCGTGTGTGTGTGTGTGTGTGTGTGTGTGTGTGTGTGTGTGTATGTGTGTGTGTCTGTCAGTCTGTGCACAGCATAACTAGAAAACGAACAGTCGGTTAAAAACCAAAGTTGGTATTTAAGTTTAATGTCGTTCAAGGATATGACACGAAGATTGTGAAGAAAATAGCCCCACCCTAAACTACCCTTTACATGGAAAATTTTTCGAAAAAAATTGATTTTTTTGAAAATGGCTCTGACGATTTTTATTAAAATGTCATATGTTTGAGATATTTTGATGACAAATGAAATGTATATCTTGAATTTTCTGGCTATAGCCCCTGTAGTCGTATATACTCTAGACGACTTTTGCATAACTGGTAAACCGTTAGAGATAGACCAAATTACACTATACAAAAAATGTAGATCTTGCTAAAATACACAATTTATGTCTGAATAAATTTTCTTGTAGAGTGAACCATTTCGGAGATATTCCTTGTTATGTGTGTGAGTTTCGGAAAACAACTTTCGTGAAATGGGTCATCGTTATTCATTTTTTATATGTTAAGTGTGCAAAGAGAACAGAATCTCAAAGCTTAAAAATATTTTAGCACCGCTCAAAGCCTACTGTACTCTCATATTCCCCTTGTATCTACAAGGAAATAAGCAATAAGATAATTTGTACAAATGTTTATCTCAACTAACACGAAGAAGATGTAGGAATAAGAGTTTGTAAGAATGGTTAGTACAAGAGTAGAGATTTTTTTTAGATTCGCACGGTTTTGGCCTCTGGTTGATTCTTCTTCCAAGAAGAGGCTAAGAGCTTGGTTGGTTGGTTGGTTGGCAGTTCTTTGGCGGAATGTTCCAGTTACCTGTCCCAGCATCTGGCTGGTTGATTAAGTGCATTCTCGTGCTGCATCCCGCTGCCCAGGGGCGGTGACCCACTTGGCGGCTGGGGTCACCAGGGCACGGACCCCGAGGACGGACTGACGGACACGAATTTCGCGTCCCCGTCATCTTCACCGAGATGCACTCACAGATACCTACCGACGTAGCCTAGAAATGTATAATTCCCATCTCAGGTCCATCATTTGTATTCTTGCAAGCGAAACGGCACCGTTTGAACCAACCGTGCATTACAAAACGCTTGTGGCACAGAACTGCTCTTGTCAGGGGATTAATATTACATGACCGATTAGGCAATACGGAACAACATTTTGGAACCCATATACATCTAGTCAAAGTGATTCCTTAGAAAACAATACAAAGAATGGCTGCAGCATTGATAAAAATCTGATGCGTTGCACTCACATGACTTTCTCTACTCTTGTACTAACCATTCTTACAAACTCTTATTCCTATATCTTCTTCGTGTTAGTTAAGATAAACATTTGTACAAATTAACTTATTGCTTATTTCCTTGTAGGTACAAGGAGAATATTAGAATACAGTAGGCTTTGTGCGATAGTCAAATGTTTGAGATTCTGTTCCATTTCACGAAAGTTCTAAGTTTTCCGAAACTCACACACATAACAAGGAATATCTCCGAAATGGTTCACCCTACAAAAAAATTTATTGAGACCTAAATTGTGTATTTTAGCAAGATCTACATTTTTTGTATAGTACGATTTTGTCTATCTCTAACGATTTACCAGTTATGCAAAAGTCGTCCAGAGTAAATACGACTACAGGGGCTATGGCCAGAAAATTCAAGATATACATTTCATTTGTCATCAAAATATCTCAAACATATGACATTTTAATCAAAATCGTTAGAGCCATTTTCAAGAAAATCAAACTTTTCGAAAAATGTTCCATGTAAAGGGTAGTTTAGGGTGAGGCTATTTTCTTCAAAACCTTCGTGTCACATCCTTGAAAGACATTAAACTTAAATAACAACTTTGGTTTCTAACCGAGTTTTCGTTTTTGAGTTATGCTGTCCACAGACTGACTTCCCCTACTTACCAGTAGAGAAAGTAAAAAGCAGAACCGTTTTATTCATATTATTATTGTTTATTGTATTACTATTGCGTATGTATTTTTTTGTAATTTTAGTTTATACATTTAACTCTGCTACCGAGTAGTTAATACTTATTTTTAGTGAATAAATACACTCGTATACACATATGACCCTAAATTAATACTCGATATGGTAAGAAATTTTGGTAAAGGCGTTAATGACTGGTAATATTAATAATTTTTTAAAGAAATAATAGGGAGACAGATAAGTAACTTAAATCAAGCACCGCGTCGCTTTGCCAAGTAGTATTTATAACATTCGTAAATTTTCTTTCGTGCCTTAGTCTGTGATCAATTATACAGTCTCTAACGCCGCGGGTTGTACTTATATAGTTGGCGGTCACCGCGAGGGAACTTTCCGCTTAATATTTCAGCGACTCGCGGCAACTTATGCTTGTCACTGTTATTACAGAAAGTTATTTTAAATCCTAAAGCTATTGATGTCAGAAGTTTGAAGAGATAATACTTGATTAGTTCATGGTAAAATTCAAGAACAATATAATTCTAGCTAGTGGTAGCAGCAGATTCATCAAAGTACGAGGGCTTTTACTTTGAACACGTTTCATTCACTGGCGCTTAGATTGCACTGTAAGAATACATCGTCTTCAGTCAATATAAAGTAGTAGAAGTGACCAACTGAAAAATGGATTTCTGGATTCACACTAGCCCAATGCAAACTTTTAAGTGTTGGTAATTGCTACCTTTAGCCTTGCAGAAGAACCTGTTTTTGCAAGAACCAAAAATAGTAGTTGCAACGTTTCGCTCGCCTTACTGGCCGAGATCGGTCGGGCATGACGCTTCTCTGGTTTCAAACCCGGAAGCACCATCTTAGCCAAATGTGGCACTTTATGAGAAATATCTTCTTCCGTGCAGCTAAAGTCAGGAAATGCCTCCAGCAGACTCTCGACTCTTCTTTCACTGATCAGTAATTAGCGCTGTATTTTCCAGCAAGTATTGCACTCACATGACTTTCTCTACTCTTGTACTAATCATTCTTACAAACTCTTATTCCTATATCTTCTTCATGTTAGTCTGGAAAAAAATTTGCAGTAGACTTTGAGCGATAGTCAAATCGTCGCTAAATGAAGAATTTGAAATGTCATTATTTTGCATGACTAAGAGATAAAAAGTTAATAACAACTTTCCATTTGAGAAAAGTATGGTTCAGTCCACAAAAAATGCATTTGGACCTACATTGTGTGACTTTGCAATATCTAAATTTTTTTTGTAGAGTAAGATTTGGTCTATGTCTTACGGTTTACCAGTTATGCATAAGTCATTAAAAGCAAACAGGACTATACGGGCTATAGACAGAAAATTCAAAATATACATTTCATTTGCTATAAAAATATCTCAAATATGTAGTATTTTAATGAAAATTAGAGTGGGGGAATTTTCTTCGTGTCACATCCTTGTTTTTTAACCAAGTTTTCGTTTTTGAGTTATGCTGTTCACAGACACACAAACACACACAGACCTTTTTCTAAAACAGCTTTTTTTGGACTCAGGATGCCTCCGGGAAAATTTCAATATCGAAATTTTTTGTCGAATACAATAGTTTCCCTGCTTATTACAAGTAGTACATAAAGTCAAAATGTATTTGACAAATTATGTTTTAAACAGACCTACATTTTTTATATAGGAAGTTTTATCTATCTCTTACAGTGTAATAGTAATAAAATATTGATTACAAATAAAGACGAATGCAGAGGTGTTTAAGGAATACTCAGGACACATATTTTATTTGTCATGAAGATATTCTAAACATAAGATAATTTAAACAAATTCGTTAGTCGTTTTTTAAAAATGTAAATTTTTGAAAAACCTTCCATAGAAAGTATAGTTTGGGATTAGTATTTCTTAAATGTTTTTTGCACACTTATGAAAATGCACCCCCCCCCTCCCCTTTTAATTCGGAATGTATCAAAATATGTGAAATCTCGATATCGAATTTTTAGATGAAATACAGTACTTTTTGTATGTGTATAATAGAGAAAGGATTAAACTGTGTGATCCTTATGGGAGACATAAAGAGAGCAGATATAAAATGTATCTACGTAAGGCTATTTCGAGAAGATATAAAGTAAGTAAGAGTGAAAAGCAAGCCCAGTTGTTAGAGACGATATTTCCTGGTAGGGTCGGTAGATAGATAGATATGTATAAGGACGACCTTGTGCTGCATCCTACGGCGAGAAGATGGCACCCAGCAGCACAGCATCAGGCACCAAGGCCGAGCGAGCAGGAGACCCCCCCCCCCCCCTACTCCCCCCAACACCATCACTTAATTGGAGGACATTTAAATGCAAGAGCACGGGCTTGTCTCCCCTCCCCATGCAACACGACTTTCTTCTTGTTAACGTTTACCGTAAAAAATAATTAATTGTATTTTGCATTACTTAAAAACGCGTTGTTAAGATCCAGGTGTGCCTGTGTTTGTGATGCAACCCTTCCTTCCTTCGTTCCTCCCATCAGAGTACCTGCCTGCCTGCATGCATGGCACAGCCCTTTAATTGTTTCCTTCTCCGCCTCTTCTTCTCCTTCTTCTTATTCCACTACTTCTTCTGCTTATTGGTTTCTTCTACTTCCTTCTCTTCTTCTCCCTCTGCTTCCTTCTCTTCTTCTCCCTCTGCTTCCTTCTCTTCTTCTCCCTCTGCTTCCTTCTCTTCTTCTCCCTCTGCTTTCTTCTCTTCTTCTCCCTCTGCTTTCTTCTCTTCTTCTCCCTCTGCTTTCTTCTCTTCTTCTCCCTCTGCTTCCTTCTCTTCTTCTCCCTCTGCTTCCTTCTCTTCTTCTCCCTCTGCTTCCTTCTCTTCTTCTCCCTCTGCTTCTGCTTCTTTTTCTTCTGCTCCTTCTACTTCCTTCTCTTCTTCTCCCTCTGCTTCTGCTTCTTTTTCTTCTGCTCCTTCTACTTCCTTCTCATCTTCTCCCTCTGCTTCTTTTTCTTCTTCTCCTTCTACTTCCTTCTCATCTTCTCCTTCTGCTCCCTTCTCCTCTCCTTCTTTTTCTTGTTATTCTACTTCTTTTTCTTGTTTCACTACTCCTCCTCCTTCTTCTACTATTTGCCCTTCTTCCTCTATTCTTCTGCTACTTCTTTTTCTTCTCCTTCTTCCAATCCAAACATCGGTACAATGCTATACTACAAATATACGTTTTGGAATTGCCTGCCCACGTTTATCCTGAGATAAATATCTCATTGTTCATCACTGGAGCAGCTGGTAGCAGATACACTGGAGACGTTAACCTCAAAAATTTACCAAAAAGCTGTCAGCACTCGTGGTGGGTATTACTCTAAGTGCTTACTTGAGTAAGAGGATAGTTGATTACGAAATAGACTCGAGTCACATAAACATGCAAGTTTGTGAAGGAGGGAGAAAGCAGTTTTGAAGTTTTGCCGCTAGTCCCCGTATCTATCATCCATCAGCATTGCGATCCATCTTTGTCAGGACCACTCCCCGTTATTTCTGTGTCATCACTGCTACGTACCTATGAGTTTTTAAAAAGTTTCCCAAAGGGGGGACTCAACAATCCATCTGCCTCACTGCTGGAGCATTGCTACAAACTAGGGGTGTCCTGTACACACACTTTCACACACATTTACATCCTTTGATTATTCACCCCTGGTTGTTGACGGTGTCGTTCCGAGATAAACATTTGTAGACATGTTTTTATAAATGCATATTTTGTGTAGGAGAGAGCTGGTCGCTATATGTTGGCTTTGAAATTCACTTATCTTTGTATGACCACGAGAAGAAAAAAGGACTAACGACTTTTCATTTGAGAAAAGTAAAAAAGTATAACCAACAACCAGAAATATCCCAGAAACGCTTAGCTCCACGCAAAAAGTTATTTAACAAAAAATTAAGTGCTTTAACTACATTTTTATGTAGTACGATTTTGTCTATCTTTTAGGGAACGGACTTTTTCGGATGTTAGTGGACGTGTGTTGTAGACGCTGTGAATTAGAGCAGTTAAAAAACGTTCTGATGGTTTACCAGGCATACCAAGTCATCCAGAATAAAGACGACTTCTATAACTAGATATTTGGGATGCAAATATCTTAAACAGGTGCATTTTAATGAAAATTGTTAGAGGAATTTTGAAAGAATCTTGCAAATTTTTCCATGAAAGCATGGGAATTTTTATTTTAAATCTTTAATTGCACCCTTGGAAGATGTTGGTAATTAACGACTTTTCACTTTTGAGACAGATCCTTTTCTAAAAATGTTTTTAAAAAATCTGGTGTGTTGCACTCACATGACTTTCTCTACTCTTGTACTAACCATTTTTACAAACTCTTATTCCTATATCTTCTATTGCTTATTTCCTTATAGGTACAAGGGGAATATTAGAATACAGTAGGCTTTGTGCGATAGTCAAATGTTTGAGATTCTGTTGTCTTTGCACAGTTAACATATAAAAAAATGAACAACGATGATCCATTTCACGAAAGTTCTAAGTTTTCCGAAACTCACACACATAACAAGGAATATCTCCAAAATGGTTCACCCTACAAGAAAATTTATTGAGACATAAATTGTGTATTTTAGCAAGATCTACATTTTTTGTATAGTATAATTTGGTCTAGCTCTAACGGTTTACCAGTTATGCAAAAGTCGTCCAGAGTAAATACGACTACAGGGGCTATAGCCAGAAAATTCAAGATATACATTTCATTTGTTATAAAAATATCTCAAACATATGACATTTTAATCAAAATCGTTAGAGCCATTTTCAAGAAAATCAAAATTTTCGAAAAATTTTCCATGTAAAGGGTAGTTTAGGGTGGGGCTAGTTTCTTTAAAATCTTCGTGTCGCATCCTTGAAAGACATTAAACTTAAATACCAACTTTGGTTTTTAACCGACTTTTCGTTTTTGAGCTATGCTGTCCACAGATTGACACACAGACACACACACACACACACACACACACACACACACACACACACACACACACACACACACACACACACACGGACCTTTTTCTAAAAAAAAAAATTTTTTTGGGATTCAGGGGGCCTCAAAACATATATTTCCGGTGAAATCTCGACATCGAATTTTTGGGTGGAATACAATACTTCCCCTACGACTCATTTGTGACGAACGGTCGTGATTTCGAGTCCGCCTGCAGCACAGGTGAATTGTTACAGCACGTTCTTGGTTTTGCCCAGTTGAAGGAGGTCATGCAAAACACTGCCCACAACTTTGCAGTTAGTCCCGCTAGCTAGGAAGCGAAAACTCGCCTGCATTTGTCTGCTTAGGCGTCGCTATTTGCTATACTCCTGGGAGGAGTTTTCTTTCAAGTAATTTTCTTCTACGTACAAGGGGAATATAGTAGGCTTCACGTGACAGTTAAATGTTTTAAAGCTAATCGCTATGTGATAGCTTTAAAATTATGTTCCGTGTGCTTTAAAGAGTTCTACAGTTTTTGTGTAGTAAAATTTAGCTATCTCAGTTTTGCAAAATTCATTCATAATAGAGGTATTTCTAGACTATTACGAAAAAATTCAACTTATGTACATACCAGATATCATGGAAGTATCTTAAACACACGGTAATTTAATCAAACTCGTTAGAGCGATTTTAGAGAAAATTAAAATGTTCAAAAAATTGTTTCATATAAAGACTGGCTTGGGGTGGTGCGATTTTCCTATAAATCTTCGATGTAGCATGTTTCGATGATCCTGAACTTAAAAAAGTTGGTTTCTAGCCGACTTTTCGTTTTTGAGAGTTCTTTTTTGTAGGGGAGGGGTTGCTAGGGTCTCAAAGCAGATATTTTCGGTGAAATCTCGACATCATAATACCTTCATCTACGGTCGGCTGCCACAGTGGTGCACAATGAGGTCTTTATCTCAGGTTATGCGTGGGTGGATGTTAAAATAGACATCAATGGTTAAATATACTGGTAAATTTAACTAAAAACTGACTCTGCGGCACAACAGCCCTATCCGAGCTAAGGCCTACCGCCCGGCCGTTGCGTCCTCTGCCTCTGACCACCACAAGTGTCATGAGTGGGGTGCAGTACTGGAAAGTGGTACGTGGTTAGCGTTCCGATCCTTCCCGGCCGGTTATTCGGTCTTCACGACCTGGGGCCACAACTTCTTTATTCAATCAACTGCTCAATTGGCCTCTGAGGTAGTGAACGAGGCTGAGTGCACCCGGGCGCAGAAAACTCTCATGCAATTAACGGGGTCGAAGCCGAATCCCAAAGCAGGCGCGCTACCATTTCGCTACTGAGGGTAGAGAATTAAACTGCTTCTGAATCTAACCACTAGAATCTGTAATTATTAAAGTATAATAGCTATGGTAGCCACAACATTTAAAGGCGGGTGGCTCAACATAAAATCCAATCATATCGCGCTGTACAGCCAATGGTATGAGTATTAATTGCGTTTACAAAATGTATTTGTACAACAGGAAAATGTAGATTTTTATTTGCAGCTTCAGATTCACTGTGTTAACATCACAAGCCAGATAATTAAAGTATTTAACAAGAAGCGTCAAACACGGAATTATAACGCGAGGTTTCCGATAGATTGTCAATAATGTAGCCGCCCCCGCCCGCACCACCATTTTTTTATTTTTATTGTTTAAATAAGATGGGTAACAATAATAAAATTACAATTACACTTTAACAATTACTCTAAGATTAAATGTCAGCATACAGTTTGCAGTTTATTGTTCATGAAATATTTCTCTATAGGACCTCGAGGACATGGAGGGATGAATATTTGAGCAGTGGTTATCGGAATATCTGACATTTATGTGAAAGGATAGTGATTTGGGTACCCCTGAGTGACCTTCAGCGGTTCGCACCGCAGGGGGGCAACATTCCTCCTCCTCCCCCTCCCCCTCCCCCCTCCCCCTCGCCGTGCGTCTTCGCCATCCTGGTTCCCAAAATGAATACATAGCTAGGTATGTAGTGTTGGACTCCATCTTGCATATGATGGTAAAGTTAACCTTCCACCACTCGCCGAATTACTGTATTAATATCCTTCATGGTTCGATTGCTTATCACTAAAATCTAGGTTTGCTTTTTCGCCTATCACAACCGTTCCGATCCAAAGAATAAAGATAGTCGAACAATGGCTTTCTCCTTTTCTTCTCGGAACAATAATTATACGAAATATTCTTACAAAATCGAAATAACCTTTCATCACACACTTTGTTTTAGAATGCAGTAGGCTAGGGGTGACTGAGATTTTTAAATCGCAGATCCATATATGATGGCTTTAAAATTTGACTAACTTTGCAATTCTTCATGTTAATACAGATAGACAATTGCAAAAACGATCTCATTGCTAATTTTCATGTAGGTGCAAGGGGAATATGGGATTACAGTAATGTTTTAAACCTGGCCACAATCCCAGAAACGGTTCACCCCACAAAAAAGTATCATAAGTAGGGCTAGGAAGTTCATGCATTTGCATGTTTTTTCATAGGGGTTAAAAATGTATGCTTTTACATTATGTGCACGAATTGCGGAATTTTCAGTTATTTGGACATGGTGCATATAACTGCATATTTTCTTGATTTTTGATAAATGCATATTATTTCAATATTATTGCCCCTATATTGCATATTTTAATGATTTTTATGCATTTTTTTTATTTTTTTCATCTGTATAATATTTTTCATATTGGTAGCATTTCTGAGACAATGATTCTTTCCCATTGGTAGACAGATTTGTGACTAGTACGAAGATAATTTTTGTTAAATCTCCTAAAAGAGTTAAGTTGTTTAGATCAACAGCACCTAATATCTGACTTCCTCCTGCACCAGTGTAAACTCGATGGGGAACATGGATCGATGCAGTTTTATATTATGCTGAGCATATAGAAATAGCCGAAGATGTTATTAATTCATTGGACTTGAAAAATGCTTCATCAATAGAAACTGTGCAATAGGTATATTCTGTCAGACACTGGGTTAAAGAAGGATCTTGGTTTCATATCTGCCCATTTTTCTTTCTTACCAACAGCCATAACGGCATTGGAAGCTGTAGGATCTCCTTTGTATGAATCACTTACTGTCTTTGAAAAAAAAAAACAATATGTGATCTAAGTTCGATTCCTGTCAGCATAGGACAAAAAGTGAAAGAGAAAGTGAATTATGTAATTTCAAAAAATTCTGGTTATAAACAGATGAGCGATATTCGAGACATTCCCGAAAGAAAACCATCTGTCACACCAAGAGACTTGACTCTCTCTCTGTGAAGCAGTTAACATCATTTAAATATGCCCCGATAACATCTTGTGACGTGGAGAGAAGTTTTTCACGTTACAAAAGTGTTTTGCGAGACAACAGACGATGTTTTACAGTTGAAAATTTGTGCAAAGTGTTGGTTATGAACTGCAATTTAGCAGTTAATACTAGCAGCGGGACCACTTCTGCTTCAACCTCTAAGGAATAAGATAACTTTATTTATTATTTATACTAACTCGTCTTGTCTACTGCAAAGAGACATTAATTGTTTTAATTCAATAGTGCATATTTTTTGGCATATTTTCAAGTTTTTAAGAGCATATTTGCATGCATATTTCAGTGTTTTTTAGGGCATGAACTTCTGAGCCCTAGTCATTAGACATAAATTGTGTGTAGATTAGAACCACATTTTTTGTGTAGTAAGATTCTGTCTACGTCCTAGACATGCAAAAGTCTCCCAGACTGCAGAAAACTTCTGAGGAGATTTTCAACAAATTCAGGATATACCTATGTATCTACGTTTTATCATAAATATATCTTAAACATTTCCATTCATTCCTTCCTTTATTTGATTACCCTCTCCTTATGGAGGACTAAAGCGTTATCCTTGACAAATTGGTGTAATAATTTAGCAATGACGCTTATTTTAAATTAAATACTTGATTAATAAGAATGAACAAACCAGAAATGGTCTAACAGAGGCGTTACCGGCTTAATTGTAAGCAATTTCTGCATCTCACCAACTTGTCGCAAACTCAAGAAGTGTCCATATATTTCAAGTAACGTTAACCTATGACCCAACGCTTGATGTCCCGGTCACACCAACGATCAACTCAGAAAGGGCTTCCCTCTGGTGGAACCGGGGAGAACTTGGACATCTGGTAGGACTCGGTAGAACTTTCCAACGAGCAAGGACAGCCCCTAAGCCTACCATAAACATGAAAGGGTAAAGGAAATGATTGGCCAGGAACGGTTATTTTAGATGAAGTGTCTGAAGAGTCCAGAAGAGAAATGGGCTAACAGATGTTGCAGGGGGCGTCACCAACACCAATTTCGCGAGTCTCATCAACTTGTTGCAAATGTTCGTCTATTTTAAGTAGCGCTAATCGGAGGAGTGGCGTAGCACATTGAAGATTTAGAAGAATCCAGGACGGCGGTTCTTGGAACTAGCGACTGGCTTTGTTTAGCACCAATTTAACGCTAATGGAAGAGTGACGCTGTGACGTAAGCACCCCCAGGTCACACTTAGTTTCAAGCTTGACGTTTTAATTGCAGTCGGCAAGCCAGATGGCCATGCTGATCTTAATAAACTTGGCGTTGGAACCAACCATTCATCTTGCTTTATGGGCCAATTACAAACTAGATTCTTTCAAACAATAGGTAGTGTTCCGGTGACAGTGTCAAACCCCCACTTGCATAAAAGTTAATCTGAGTTCAACAATCTGAAAATGATCTTCAGTCAAGTTGAACTTAAAGTGTTGTTTGTATAAACCCTGATCTAAAGTCATAGCAGCTTGATCTTAGGTCAAAGCTGACCAGTGTATTTTCTAGAGTTAAACTGACTGAACTTAGATCACCAAAATTGCATCAAGAAAAAATAAATAGTACCTACAGCTTTAAATAGAATAATAACATGTTAAGTAATGCATTTTTGTAGTTGTTCATATAACAGATACATTGTTGTGTGTATGTCGTATTTATATCCAAAAACACTTTTTATGGAAGTAGGAATTCATTACTCCTAACCTAGAAGAATATTCACAAATGGAAAAATGTACTCCAGCCGCAGCCAAGGCCACGGAGGAGTGCAGAATGAGGGTGGCGGGAGTTGAGCACGCTGACTACCCTGAGCCTAAGGCGAAGTATCTAATATTGAAAGTAACAAATAATGAATAGTAACTTTGAGGTTTTAAAATTGCATAAAATATTTAACAATTCGAACCAACGATAAAGAGTACCTCAAATGTCATAAAAAAGTTATTTGAAATAAATTGTCAGTTTTAAACTGTTATAGGTAGCAAGATTTCGTCTATTTATTATAACTTACCAGTTATACAGAGTCCATTCCGGGACTTCAGAGAATGTTTTCATAAAAGTCAACATATATAATAGTGCTACTCTAATAGTTAACATGTGGGTGTCAACGCCAAGTGAGAAGATGGTCACGAAAGCCAACGCCGCAACGTTTTTTCCAAGTAAGCGTTCGCACTTCACACGTGGACATTTGGTATTTAGAAGATCATTGTGGCAAGAAAACTAATAGAATGATATATTGTCTGTCACGTGGTTTCATTGGCTGAAGTGACAAGCTCATTGGTGCAATGTGAAACATCATCGACTTCCGAAAACAAACAACACACGCGGTGCCTGTTACCTGAGAGGCTTCTGATGATGAAAGATAAAGTGTATGTTAACGTTTAGAGTACCACAGTAATACATATTATGTTTCATGTAAATATCTTAAATATATACTATTTTAACCACATTCGTTAGAGCCATTTTTGGGAAAATATAAATTTGTAAAGTGTTTCAATGTAAACATATACACACATACACAAAGATAAACGAATCTTTTTCTAAAAATGTTAAGTGTTGCGCTCATATGACTTTCTCTACTCTTGTACTAACCATTCTTACAAAATCTTATTCCTATATCTTCTTCATGTTAGTTGAGATAAACATTTGTACAAATTATCTTATTGTTTATTTCCTTATAGGTACAAGGGGAATATGGGAATACAGTAGACTTTGAGCGTTAGTCAAATCTTTTAAAGCTTTCAAATTCCGCTCTCTTTGCACGGTTAACATAAAAAATGTGTAGCGATGTTCCATTTGACAGAACTATAAGTTCTCCAAAACTGACACAAATAACGAGGAATATCTCCGAAATGGTTCACTTTACAAAAAATTTATTCTGACATAAATTATGTGTTTTAGCAAGATCTACATTTTTTGTACACTAACATTTGGTTTATCTCTTACGATTTACCAGTTATGCAAAAGTCGTCCAGAGTAAATACGACTACAGGGGCTATAGCCAGAAAATTCAGGATATACATTTCATTTGTCATAAAAATATCTCAAACATATGGCATTTTAATCAAAATCGTTAGAGCCATTTTCAAGAAAATCATAATTTTCGAAAAATTTTCCATGTAAACGTTAGTTTTGTGTAGAGTAATTTTTTTTTCAAAATCTTCGTGTCGCATCCTTAAAGGAAGTTAAACTTAAATACCAACTTCGGTTTTTAACACACTTTTCGTTTTTGAGTTATGCTTTTCAAGGGACCTCGAAACATATATTTGCGTTGAAGTCTTGACATCGAATTTTTGTATGGAATACAATACTTCCTCTACTTTACGTGGTAGAGTAAGTAAAAATGCTTTTGAAGGGAATCCAGAAACCTTAAAATGTGTTTTGAGGGAGGGGGTTGAAATGTCGATATGAAAATTAATGGGTGAAATGTTATATTTCGTGTACCAAGTATGCTGCGGCTTCAACACATAAGCCAAATAAAGGAGAGTTAGGTATACTTTGATGGAAGTATTTTCAGGTTGTGTAGGTATAAATGGCGGAGGTTCCGCTTGGTCTGTGCACTGCACTGTTTCCTAAAGCCGGTATATAGCATATCCTTAGTGCGCCAGAAAAGATTCTGTCCCATTCATCAAGATTTCGCGTCACGTCAGCACGTGCTAAATTACACGGGAGGGCAGTAGCCGCCAAGTGCATACTCTGGTCCTCCCGGCCAATCGTTCGTTCTAAGTACGCTCGCTCGCTCCTAAGATTTATATCTATCCAAATGCAGATGTACATTCCTGCTTGCCTGCATGGCTGGCACCTTGCATCTATGCACAAATTCATCTCATTCCTTAACAAACTATTATTGCTTTCTCTACTACGTCTAGTAAGTAGAGGAAGTACTGTATTCCACCCAAAAATTCGATGTCGAGATTTGACCAGAATTATATGTTTTAAGGTCCCCTGAATCCAAAAACAGCAACTTGTCACTCTGTGGACAGCATAACTCAAAAACGAAAATTCGGTTAAAAACCAAAGTTGGTATTTAAGTTTAATGTCTTTCAAGGATGCGACACGAAGATTTTGAAGAATATAGCCCCACACTAAACTACCCTTTATATGGAAAGTTTTTAGAAAATTTTGATTTAATCGAAAATAGTTCTAAGGATTTTGATTAAAATACCATATTTTTTTAGATAGTTTTATAACAAATGAAATGTATATCTTGAATTTTCTGGCTATTGCCCCTGTAGTCGTATTTACTTTGGACGACTTTTGCATAACTGGTAAACCGTTAGAGATAGACCAAATTATACTATACAAAACATGTAGATCTTGCTAAAATACACCATTTATGTCTCAATAAATTTTCTTGTAGGGTGAACCATTTCGGAGATATTCCTTGTTATGTGTGTGAGTTTTGGAAAACTTAGAACTTTCGTGAAATGGATCATCGTTGTTCATTTTTTTTTATATGTTAAGTGTCCAAAGACAACAGAATCTCAAAGCTTTAAAACATTTGACTATCGCACAAAGCCTACTGTGTTCTAATATTCCCCTTGTACCTACAAGGAAATAAGCAATAAGATAATTTGTACAAATGTTTATCTGAACTAACACAAAGAAGATATAGGAATAAGAGTTTGTAAGAATGGTTAGTACAAGAGTAGAGAAAGTCATGTGAGTGCGACACATAAGATTTTTTTAGATATTTTGATGACAAATGAAATGTATATCTTGAATTTTCTGGCTATATCCCCTTGTAGTCGTATTTACTCTGGATAAATTTTGCATAACTGCTAAACCGTTAGAGATAGACCAAATCATACTATACAAAAAATGCAGATCTTGCTAAAACACAATTTATGTCTAAATAAAAATTTTTGTAGAGTGAACGATTTCGGAGATATTCCTTATTATTTCTGTCAGTTTCGGAAAACTTAAAACTTTCATCAAATGCAACATCGGAATCTCAAAGCTTTAAAAGGTTTGACTATCTCTCAAACTCTACTGTATTCCCATATACAACAGAAAAGTCATAACCAGGTTTTGTTATCTCAGATATTATAATAGGTTTACAGTGCACAGTGATCATCTCGGCCACAGAGGTCATAGTGTTGTTGGAGAGCTGAAAGGAGTTTGGTGTGACACAAGTGGACGATAATCGCTCCCAGTTTTTTTGTCTTCTCCCTGGTATTATATCCGGTATTAGTTAATTGTGCTTCTTGTGAACGAGCGTTACATAAGCTGCCTTGTTAACTGCTAATGTTTATCTCTGTTCCTAAACTCTTCATCGCGAGCCTTTCTTGGTTCTGTTCACCACACGCATCCAGTTACAAGATGACACAGTTATAATGCCCAATGTGCAATAACAGAAATCGACCGTCGTTCAACAGTGGGGCGCTCTTAAAATCCATACTGTCTCCATGACATCGCGAGAAACAACTGAAGGTGGTCAGACACTATCTTACACATTGTACTATAATACAATATTATGCAATTTTCATACAAAACCATTAAAGTTAGTTTCATACGACAATTTATGCTCGACCATATACCTAATTGTATACTTGAAATATTCTAAAATGTCGCACACTCACCAGGGACAATGACCTACATAATGTATCAGCTGATATTTGGAGTTCTGCGCAATCGCTAAATGATCCATTCGTTTCCAGCACATCACAACTACATGATGAAAATGATAACCTTGGAATGCCAAGTAACATTGAAAAATCTGATGTGTTGCACTCACACGACTTTCTCTACTCTTGTACTAACCATTCTAACAAACTCTTATTCCTATATCTCCAGGCTAGTTAAGATAAACATTCGTACAAATTATCTTACTGCTTATTTCCTTGCAGGTACAAGGGGATTAACATATAAAAAAATAAACAACGTTGTTGCATTTCGTTAAAGTTCAAGTTTTCCGAAACTCACACACATAACAAAGAATATCTCCGAAATGGTTCACGCTACAAGAAAATTTATTGAGACGTAAATAGTGTATTTTAGCAAGATCTACATTTTTTTGTATAATATAATTTGGTCCATCTCTAACGGTTTACGAGTTATGCAAAAGTCGCCCAGAGTAAATACGACTACAGGGGCTATAGCCAGAAAATTCAACAGATACATTTCATTTGTGATCAAAATATCTCAAACAAAGGACATTTTAATAAAAATCGTTAGAGCCATTTTCAAGAAAATCAAAATTTTCGAAAAATCTTCCATGTAAAGGGTAGTTTAGGGTGGGGCTATTTTCTTCAAAATCTTCGTGTCACATCCTTGACAGACATTAAACTTAAATACCAAGTTTGGCTTTTAACCGACTTTTCGTTTTTGAGTTATGCTGTCCACAGACTGACAGACACACACACACACACACACACACACACACACGGACCTTTTTCTAAAAATGCTTTTTTTGGATTGAGGGGGCCTCAAAACATATATTTCCGGTGAAATCTCGGCATCGAATTTTTAGGAGGAATACAATACTTCCCCTACTTATCAGTAGAGAAAGTAAAAAAGTGTTGGCAAATGTTCACGTAATTTTGTTCTGTAGGACTCTCTTCTAATTCCCAGAGAAAATTACATTTTCTCTTCTATTTACTTTATAACATAACTTTCCTTCACATAAACTACAATTGTTATGTATTTTCTCATAGCGTAGAGCCAAAATATAATTGTTTATTGTCTGTGACCAATTGTGTAATTAAAAGTCACATTAATATTACATCTAAGACGTCAATTGTGTTATTAACACCAGATATGCTTGCTACATTGCTACATCTCCCGACAGAGCGCCTTGACGTCACTCGCTGAACTCGTCTTCAGTGCCAGCATGCTCAACGGTGTGAGCTGACGTCACACCGGCACTACTTGTGCTCCTCTGAAATAAATACTAAATTACGAACCAAAGATAACATAAAAGATTAATCGACCGTGAAATCAGTATGGCCTGCAGCAAAATGGTTTACTTTTAGCTTCTCAATCACTTGCCATCTAATAACACTTATACATGTTCATGCTTAAAAATCTAATGTATTTCATTCACTTAACTTTCTCTACTCACTCTTCTACAAACAATGTTTACAAAAGCTCATTCCTCTATTTCTTTCATATTTACAGATACATTGTACGAACGGTGGCTAAAGCGACAGTCAGGTTTTTTAAGAGATCGTTGCTATATGATGGCTTTGTTACTCCATGACCTTTACATGGCTACAGGAACAACGAGTAACGACTTACAGCTTGAAAAAAGCTAAGTATTTAAAAATTCAGTGCAATAACAAGGAATAACATCACTAAAAATATTTGCTTTGTCTATTTGGGTGTTATCAACCATAAGGAAAAAAAAAAAAAAATAATTCAGCATGAACTTCACACGCTCTTCCCAGAAAATTGAAGATATACGAGTACATTTTAATTAAAATTGTTAGAACCATTTTTGTGAAAATAAAAAATTTCGAAACTTTCCTCATATAAATAACAGTTTGGTGCGTGTGTGGATTTGTTAAAATTCTTTGAAAGACGCTGAATTTATAAATATCCCCTCAATATTTCGCTTTTGAGTTATACTGTTCAAAAACAGATGCACAAATAAAAGTTTTTTTTTTTTTTTTTTTTTTTTTTTTTTTTTTATTTCTAACAGGACTTTTCTTAATTCAGGGGATTTCAAAACTTGATTCCATATGAAAACCGGTTATCGGGCATGCAATACTCCATCTACCTGGCATGTAGTGCAATTAAAAATGCTAAAAATCTTTTTTCGCTATAGAAATTTTTCTGTATATGTATACTTTTCGTTCAAACTAGTCTATAGGTATATATGTGCTCACAGAAAAGTAAAAAGATCAAAATAATATTAAAAAACTAACCTCGCCGCGCAAGAACCCTTTTCTACCGTCCGGTCGCTGCGTCCCCAACCTCTGCTCACCACAGGCGTCATAAGTGGGGTGCAGTACCGGAGGGTGGGGCGTGGTCAGTGCACTGCTGCGGACTTCGCAATCGAAATTTTGTTGTTAATATTAATTATTATAATTATTATTATTAATTTAATTGCTTTAGTTGTTTTAACCCATAAGAATATGTGTCCACGTAAGATATAAACGCAAAATATTAATTTTAGAAATAAAAACAGCCTACTTATTATCCCTAGATATATATCAGAGAAACTGCAATTCAGAACTATTCTCAAAAACTAAAGTTTTGCACAAGGAAAGGGTGGAACAAAGGAAAAAGGCATGGCTACGAGATAATGTCACAAAATTATGTATTTTAAAGGTGTTTTTCTTTAATAAATCTGGAATCTATCTCAAATAAGATGTCTAAGCGATTTTTTAACAAACAGATGTTTGAGTAGTTTGGTGGACAATGTGAGCTGCACGAGATAGGTCTATCCCCAGCAAAAGAACACGGTTCGAAACCTGTCTATGAGAAGTTTCTAACTTACCTATGGGTAGCGTAGAGGATTCTGGTCCCCGAACTGAAATACGCAAAAATGATGCATTATTGATAATACTCTTTACTTTCATCGCCCTGAAAATTTATGAAATCTAGGACATTAATAAGTATATAAATAAAAAAGAAACGCAATACATTTTGTCGACTAGAATCGGGCCCTTATCAGATGGGAACCAGTACATATAAATTTTGCAAGTTTAACAGTCCATAAAAGTTGGCACAAGGAATGCAGGCAGAATGACCTACTTGTTGTAAGAATTCCACATCGTGTGGAACGGCGATCTACCTCCGCGCGCGCGCGCAGCCGGCGACTTGATCGTAGATCATCTTACCGTCGCACGGGGACAAAAAAGTCGAGAATTCGAGAGAGACTCCGTTTATGAGTTATATCTGTTGCAGCAGTAGTATATGTACCAGTCTGTGTCGACTACCGGTAAAAGCTATTTGGAATGATGTGACTCAAACAGGGCTGCCCAAAGTTCCATCAGTGAGCTTACAGTTTTCAGGAATGGGATGGAAGGCAATGATATAAGGATATTTATAAATTATTAAATACATTAAATAAATTAATGATATTTATTTTATCTGGCTCTTACCTATAGTTGCATTTTGCCCCCCCCCCCCCGAAAAAAAAAAAAAAGGATTTTACCGGAAATAAATATTTTGAGTCTGAATCAAAAAGCAGTTTATTAACTCAAAAGGACGGTTAAATACCAAAATTGGTATCTAAGTTCAGTGTTAGAAAAGTCGCTCACCCTAAACTACCCTTTCTATGGAAACTTTCTCAAAAATTTTATTTTCACAAAATGGCTCTAATAATTTTGATTAAACTAACTTATTTTTGAGATATATTCCTGATAAAATATGTACCTTGAATTTTCTGGGAATAATTTCTGAAGCTCCTCTTCATTCTAAATGCATTTTGTGTAACTTGAAACCGTAAGAAATTGCCAAAAATATTGCACAATCTCGTTAAACATATCCTTATTGTAGAAATAGCCATTTTCGAGATATTCTTTTTCATTGGTTTGAATTTAACTGAGAAATTACTCGTTTTACTTTCTGTGCTACGTATAGCAAGTAGAGGAAGTATTGTATTGCATCCTAAAATATGTTTTGAGACCCCCAGAATAATTAAAAAAAAAAAAAGCATTTTTAGGAAAATGCCCGCGCGCGCGCACCTATGTGTGTGTTCCAGATATCTCGGAAATGGCTCCAACAATTTTAACAAGTTTTGTATTCAGATAAGGTTTACCTCTTTAACATTATCTACATAGGTGTCTTTCCTGAAAAAACATGATTTTACACAAAAAAAAAAAAAAAGTTATTCCCTCTTCTACAAACACTTCATTCGATTTTCTGTATGATTGAAATAGAAATGCTACGTATTTCATTTACACCATTTTTCTACTCACTTTTAGGTAACACATTCGCATCTCTTTCTCTACTCACTCTTCTACAAACAATAATTCATATCATCTACATAGGTATACAAAATGGATGTTTGTATATATATATGTAACTATTAATCTCGAAAAACGCTTGACCGATCACCGCAAAATTCGGCACGTATATTTCTTTCATATGGTTTTCTCTACTCGCTTTTCTTTTACGTAACATATTCATATATCCTTCTCTACTTGTCCTTCAACATGCAATTCATACAGTTTTCTATGGTTGAAATAGAAATGCTACGTATTCCATTCACATGGTTTTCTCTACTCTTCTTTTGCGAGACATAACACTTTTTTCTCTGTTGGCCTTTCAACATATAGGTAATTTATACAATATCCTATATGTTTGAAATAGAAATACAACATATTACACTCACACCACTTTCTCTACTCACATTATTCTTTATTCACTCTTTAACAGACAATATATAAAGTCCTAGAGGGTGTTAGTCATTTGTAACAGAGAAGGTAATCTGGCTGAGTTCGTTATACTTGTGCGTTTCAAGTTTATCTAAATATCTCTGAAGAAGCGCGACTTTACAAAAAGAAAAGGAAAAAAAAAAATCGCAGAGCAATGCTAGGTCGTTAATAACTATACAATTTTCAGAGGTATCTAAGAGCTTGTAAGTCGTGGAATTCATTTTGTACAGCCCTAGTCACATTCCCTGACTGAATTACTGGTAGCAACATAATCTTTTCCTTCCTTCTAGTACGTATCATTCTATTTTATAAAGTTCTTTTCTTTCCAGAAAAGGCTGCGTGTCCCTGTACATGTTGGTTAGTTGAACCATAACTAACAGCGCCTCTAAGCACATGGTCGGGCCGTCGGCTCGAGGTTGAGTCGTTAGTAAACCTTGTCCAGGGCAGAAGGCATTATCACTAGATAGTGGCAAAGTATGAACACAAAATCATCTTCACTTCATGGATTAGATGCATTATCTGTTGCGTTTCTCAGAGTAAGTCGTTCCATCTCTTCCGCGGCCTACCCACGTATCTCCTACCTCCTGGTTTGTAGTTTAGAGCTACTTTGGGAAATCTGTCACAGTTCATCCTCTCCACATGGAACAGCCAATTGTTTGTATTTCTTCATTTATAGATTTTACTTTCAGCTCTTGTTCTATTCAAGTTATTATTTATGTGGCCCAGCTTTGGTTTTCTCAAGAGCTTCAAATCTTACTTTCATCTTCTTATTACGACCCATGCTTCACTTCCATATAAAATCACTGGCTTTGCCATTGTTTTATAAAAAAATTAATTATTGTAGTCTTGTCTTTTCTAAGATGTATTCCACATAAGGTATGATATCTTGGTAAGGCTCATAATATGACAATTTGAGCAAGTTCACTTCCTAAGTACCGAGCACGAGGAGTCAGTTGGGGTTCAAACCCGTGACCTGATGAGTCTAACTGGAGTTTCTTTCAGTCACTAAAGTAAACACCGGATTGGATGTATATTACCACGACCCAAAGTTCCACTTTAAGTCTAAAACAACAGTAAAAATGAAAACTAGATGGTAATATTGAATGTAGTGCCATCTATCCACAGATTATGAAAGCAGAAGCACCCTAATGCCATCTCCCGTCACAGAGGTGGAACTGCAGTTATAAGTAACGCCTAATAGATCCGTCGTGATATGACTACATAGAAAAGAAATAGGAAAAAGTTTCCTGTGTTTAAAACTATCGGCTTTATAGATTTCTGATCATATTTAATAATAAAATATTACATCAAATACGTACAACAAATAACGTGGAGTTCATAATGATTGTGAGCCCCTTAAAACAGTTACTGATGCCCTTGTTCTTGCTTAGTACTAATTAAATATTACACTAAAAGCATTTGTCGGGGAAAAAAAATCTGATGTGTTGCACTCACATGAATTTCTCTACTCTTGTACTAACCATTCTTACAAACTCTTATTCCTATATCTTCTTCGTGTTAGTTGAGATAAACATTTGTACAAATTATCTTATTGCTTATTTCCTTGTAGGTACAAGGGGAATTTTAGAATACAGTAGGCTTTGTGCGATGGTCAAATGTTTGAGATTCTGTTGTCTTTGCCCACTTAACATATAAAAAAAATGAACAACGATAATCCATTTCACGAAAGTTTTCCGAAACTCACACGCATAACAAGGAATATCTACGAAATGGTTCACCCTACAAGAAAATTTATTGAGACATAAATTGTGTATTTTAGCAAGGTCTACGTTTTTTGTATAGTATAATTTGGTCTATCTCTAACGGTTTACCAGTTATGCAAAAGTCGTCCAGAGTAAATACGACTACAGGGGCTATAGCCAGAAAATTCAAGATACATATTTCATTTGTCATAAAAATATCTCAAATATATGGCATTTTAATCAAAATCGTTAGAGCCATTTTCAAGAAAATCAAAATTTTCGAAAAATGTTCTATGTAAAGGGTAGTTTAGGGTAGGGCTATTTTCTTCAAAATCTTCGTGTCACATCCTTAAAAGACATTAAACTTAAATACCAACTTTAGTTTTTAACCTAATTTTCGTTTTTGAGTTATGCTGTCCACAGACTGACACACAGACACAAACACACGCACCTTTTTCTAAAAATGCTTTTTTTGGATTCAGGGGGCCTCAAAACATATATTTCCGGTGAAATCTCGACATCGAGTTTTTGGGCGGAATACAATACTTCCCCTACTTACCAGTAGAGAAAGTAAACATAATAAAAACACTCATAAATCCGCAGAGTAAAATTTTAGAAGTACTTTATATAGTTCGGAAAAATAGTGCGCGCACCACACACACCTTTTAATTGTTTATATTACTGCAGATATAATATAGATGCCCTACTAAGGTAGATTAAAATACAAAACATCTACAGACAGACACACATCTGCGTCCCTGATATAAGTGTACATATTTGTTCTCCCCTTGCATCAGCTTTTTGCGTTACTAACTAGATGGCAGTAAGGTTCCTTACGGTCTCCCTGGCTCAGCTAAGGCAAGACTTGCGCCCTTCTGCTGAAACACCGGGATTTTTTTGGTCGTGCAATTTCATGCCGTTTTTTCTCTGTATATCTATGTATAAGACCTTCCGCATATAAGGGCCAAAAGTAATTTTTGATACCTGCTTTTGGAATAACTTGGAACTGTCTTATTTTAAATTTAAATAGTAATTTTTATTTTCTCCGCTATGTACTTACAGTAAACGGAGACCACCCAGACATTCGATACCAGAAATACACGTTTTGAGGACTCTGAATTCCAACAAAAACATTTTTGGAAACGTGCCTGTGTGTATAACATAACAAAATTGAAAAAAGTTTAAATACGAAATTTGATATTTAAGTACTACTCTTCAATGGAAATTTTTTCAGTAATTTTGATTTTTCAACAATGGCTTTAAATTCTCATATGTTTAAGATATAAGTTGTCTTCATTCTGCATGACTTGTATAACCGACAAAGATAAGAGATAGACAAAATCGCTCTAGACAAAAAATGTAGATCTCGTGAAAGCACACAATTTTTTATTTTTATTTTTCTATTTATGTAGTTCACCATTTCCAAGATATTTCTTGTTATTGATTTGGATTTTCCAATACTTATACCTTGCTAAAATAGGAAGTCATTATTCAGTGTTATACCTGAATGGGATGTCAAAGGCTTCATATAGTGACCAGCTCTTACTTTGCTACGGTAAACCGTAAGAGATAGACAAAATGTTACTGCACAAAACTACAAGTAGATCTTGTTAAAACACAAAAGTTACTTAAGTCATTTTTTGTGGATTTAGCCATTTCCAAGATATTTATTGTTATTAATTTGAATTTTCCAATAGTGATACTTCTCTAAAACAGGAAGCCGTTATTCATCTTTTTATGCGTTGGCCATGCAAAGAGAATGGAATGCCAAAGTTATCACAAAGAGAGCAGCACTTAAAACTTTGAGTATCGTCTACGTCTTACTGGCAAGTTGGCCATGGTAGCTTAGTGGTTAAAGCAGCTGCTCGATAAGTGGAAGATCCGTGGTTCAAATCCCGGGTATGGTATTGACTTTTTCAGTCCTGATTCTACCTCCTGTGTCTACAATAATAAAATATGTATGAAATGAAACAGGAAAGTTTAAATTTATCAGACAACAAAAAATGATAGTGTTAAAATGACATTATCTACCATTTTAAATCTCTCCTAAAAGATTCCTATATAGTGTTCCTTCCACACTAAACTTTTTGACAAATTACACACCATTTTGCCCTAGTAATGCAGTCAGTCCTGTTTGCGAAGCCCATAAAACTAAAGAGGAACTTTGGAGACATCAAACTTGAAGCAGTTTCAGTTTTTTTAACACGCTGTTTAAGTGCTATTATTTTAAATGCCAATTTAAAAGCGAAAGGGCAGGGCCGTCAAATGTTGCGTGTCATTTTCCTATAAATGGCGGCGCGTAACTGTACCAACCCAACATAAGGTAGCTGCCCAGGTAGGAGTACCAACCTAACGGTTAAGACAGTGAGGCGCACGTGTTCCCTTCCTCATACGCCTCCAGCACAAGAGGCTGTTCATTACACTAAATGGGTAGTGCGGGTCTAGTGTGTCCTCAGGCATGCGCATGCGCATAATTATAAACATGATACATTTGTTCCTTGAAACAAGTCGCAGAATAGCGCTCGCTACATGAGTGATGAAATCACAGTGTCGGGATTTTATCCTACACGTGCTTCTATCATTTGTTCTTCAATTTCCACTTACATATTTACCTGTCATTTGTTCCTTTCTACTTGCTCTACTACGTATAGTAAAGTAGACGAAGTATTGTATTCCACCCAAAAATTTGATGTCAACATTTCACCGGAAATACATGTTTTGAGGCCCCCTGAATCCCCCCCCCCCCAAAAAAAGGCATTTTTATAAAAAGTTTTGTGTGTCTGTCATCCTGTGGACAGCATAGCTCAAAAACGAAAAGTCGGTTAAAAACCAAAGTTGGTATTTAAGTTTAATGTCTTTCAAGGATGCGACACGAAGATTTTGAAGAAAATAGCCCTACCCTAAACTACCCTTTACATGGAAAATTTTTCGAAAATTCTGATTTTCTTGAAAATGGCTCTAACGATTTTGATTAAAATGTTATATGTTTGAGATATTTTGATGACAAATGAAATGTATATCTTGAATTTTCTGGCTATAGCCCCTGTAGTCGTATTTACTCTGGACGACTTTTGTATAAGCGGTAAACCGTTAGAGATAGAACAAATCGTACTCTACAAAAAATGTAGATCTTGCTAAAATACACAATTTATGTCTCAATAACTTTTCTTGTAGGTTGAACCATTTCAGAGATATTCCTTATGTGTGTGAGTTTCGGAAAACTTAGAACTTTCGTGAAATGGATCATCGTTGTACATTTTTTTATATGTTAAGCGTGCAAAGACAGCAGAATCTCAAACATTTGACTATCGCACAAAGCCTACTGTATTCTAATATTCCCCTTGTACCTACAAGGAAATAAGCAATAAGATAATTTGTACAAATGTTTATCTCAACTAACACGAAGAAGATATAGGAATAAGAGTTTGTTAGAATGGTTAGTACAAGAGTAGAGAAAGTCGTGTGAGTGCAACATATCAGATTTTTTTGCAGAGTGAACCATTTCGGAGATATTCCTTGTTATTTGTGCCAGTTTCGGAAAACAAACTCGTCAAATGTAGGATCGTGATTCAGTTTTTTTGTTAGCCGTGACACTAAAAACTGACACAAATAACAAGGAATATTTCCGAAATGGTTAAGTCTACAAAAAATTTGTGTTTTAAGGTTTACCAGTTATGCAAAAGTCATCCAGACTAAACAGGACTACATGGGCTATAGCCAGAAAATTCAAGATCTACATTTCATTTGTCATAAAAATATCTCAAATATTTAAATTTTAATCAAAATCATAAGAGTCATTTTAGAGAATGTCAGAATTTTCAGAGAAACTTCCATGTAAAGGGTGGTTTATGGTGGAGCAATTTTCTTTAAAATCTTAAATACCAACTTTGGTTTTTGAACCGACTTTTGGTTTTTGAGTGATACTGCCCACAGAGACAGACAGACACACGGACCTTTTTTTTTTAAAGGGGCCTCAAAACATATAAGTCTGGAGCAATCTTGCCATCGACTTTTTGGGTGGAATACAATACTTCCTCTAAACGTAGTACAGAAAGTAATTATCTTTTATAAGAATAAAGGGTAGTGGGTAGAGAAAGTTATGTGAATGTAACACAAAAATAATCTTTGTTGTATTCGTTAATGTACAAATATTTCTTATAAATGTAACAGGAAATCAAATGAAACCCTTTTAGAAAAGGAAAAAGCGTGGATTTGAAACAACAATGCAAATGTAGGCATGTGTTGTTACGTCAGTAAATATTGGCGTGTGGATTAGAACGCATTATAAAATGCCAAGGTTTACATTTTATTCTGGTCGTTCCGTCAATATGTTCTGTATCAGTTTTCGGTCATGTAATTTTTGGCATGTTGGTTTTGAACAGTGGTGATGATGGAGCGTCTCTGTTGATATATTTACCGATACATCTACCTTGTAAACCAGCTTTTAATTTTATTAAACTCTTTCTACACCCCTCTGAAATCTGCACACCGTTTAAATTCATTAAACTTGATTGACAGAGAGAAACAGATCAGCGATCTCTTCACTTGCTTTCAGGGCTTCTGTTAGTATCGCTTTCCATCGCTAGGGGCGTCAAGGCGCACGACATCTAGCTGTGGTTCTTGCAAATACTTTTGGAAATGGTCAATTTCCCAGACTTAAACCAAAATTAATTAGTATGTTGTATGACTCAGACCACAAAATATTAGGAGGAAAAACTGCAAGAATTACTTTTTGTATAAAAAAAACTGATGAGTTACACTCACATGACTTTCTCTACTCTTGTACTAACCATTCTTACAAACTCTTATTCCTATATCTTCTTCGTGTTAGTTGAGATAATCATTTGTACAAATTATCTTACTGCTTATTTCCTTGTAAGTGTAAGGGGAATATGGGAATACAGGAAGCTTTGAGCGATAGTGCTATAGAGCGGCTTTGTAATTCCCTTCTCTTTGCATGCCAAGAGATAAAAAGTGAATAACGACTTCTCATTTGAAAAAAGTTTAAGTATTGAAAAATATAGTTCAATAACAAAGAATATCTCCAAAATGGTTCACTACAAAAAAATGTACTAGACAAATTGTGTGTTTTAATGAGAGCTATATTTCTTACGTGCAGATTTTGTCTCTTTCTTACAGTTTACGAGATATACTAGAGCCATTGGAGCCATTTTTGAGAAAATAAAAAAAAAAATTCCATGTGAAGGGTAGTTTAGGGTGGAGGAATTTTCTTTAAAATCTGCGTGTCGCATCCTTAAAATAAACTTAAATACCAACTTTGGTTTCTTACCAACTTTTCGTTTTTGAGTTATGCTGTCCACAGATTTACTCACATCTTTTTCTAAAAATGATTCTTTTTTTTTTTTTTTTTTTTGATTCAGGGGGCCTTAAAACATGTATTTCCGGTGAAATCTCGACATTGTAATTTTGGGTCGTATAAAATACTTTCATTGCGACACCGTGGCCGAGTGTTTGGAGAGTTCGCCTACTACCTCGGCGGCCCTGGTTCGATCCCAGGGGCTTGCATGTGGTATTCGTGGTGGACAAAGCGGCGTCTGGGCGGGTTTTCTCCAGGTTGTCCGGTTTTCCCCGCCACTCATTCCACCAATTGCTCCATTGTCACCTTTCGAATAATCGATTTCGTTTGCATTTCATATCATCATCTTCCTTACTGACCACCCACTTCCAGGTTCCTCTGCTCCCCGACAGGTGTCTGACTTGTAAGTCCTGCATCTACTATATGTAGTAGATACCTGTTATATAAAGGGTCCCGGGTTCAATTGCTGGCTGTGGAGTGAGCATTTTTCTGTCTTTGATGTAGAAAAAAGTGTAATGACTCAAAGCCTACTAAAAAGGAGTTAACAGTTAAACAAACAAAATAAAAATAAAAAATAAAGACGTTATGATAGACTTCCGTAAGATGGGACATATATGCAAAGTCTACGATTGTGAAAGTAAGCAAATAAGCAAACTTGCAGATGCCTGATCTCATTACTGTGGTCCTGGCGCTGTTAAAAACCTCGCTAGTCTTGTTGACAGGTTATCAATGGCCTTCTCGTGATATTTGACTACCCCACATAAATCCAGGGTAATTCGTGACATTACTTATGCTAATTTGCTCGCTCACGCCCGCGTATGCATATACCGGATTATGTTGTTGTTCAGCGATTTATATATACACAATATAAACATTATTACTGTGGGAATGTGAAAGTAATATTTCGAAAAAGCAATTGCAAATAGTGTTCTTATTATCGTGGAGGCGCTTGACCACGCCCGGGAAAGATGAATACATACTTTCTACGCGAGTTACATAACTTCATCTGCATAAGCCGCGGGGCGTTTGGGGAGGGGGTGGCAGTAGAACAAGCAGCTCATAAATCCTCTTGTTAGGTTTATTGGCAAAGAGCCTGATTGTAATAGATACGGGCGAAATGTTGTTAGCGGCCCGTGAGAACAAGCACAAACTGTACAAAACACACATACACACACGCAGGTGAGTTGGAACACTAATCCCTACAAGAAATAGTGCCACAGATTCGTCCCTGCACCTGCACTGATGGACCCGCCGATAAACACGACCCCAAATATCGTCTTGTAATTGTTTTATCTTTATCCCACTTTCTATGAATATTTTAAAAGGCCGGAAATAAGCTAGGTACTCGACACAAGCATCAATTTGATTGGCTGTTCCGGTTTCAGCCAGTGTGCACCACTATAGCCTTCCATCTTTCATTCTTGTATCCATGACGATGTTTCATCAAATTGTCTTTCTTTGTTTCTATACTCTCTCTCTCTCTCTCTCTCCCTCTGTGTGTGAACAGCATAACTCAAAAATCTGATATGCTACACTCACATGACTTTCTCTACTCTTGCACTAACCATTCTTACAAACTCTTACTCATATATCTTCTTCGTATTAGTTGAGATAAACATTTGTACAAATTATCTTATTGTTTATTTCCTTGTAGGTACAAGGGGAATATGGTCGACTTTTTGAAAGCTTTCTAATTCCGTCCTCTATGCACGGTTAACATACAAAAAAATAAATAACGATGTTCCATTTGAAAGAAATATGTTCTTGGTTCACTCCATTAAAAAACTGAAAGAAAGAAAACACAGTTACATTGTGTGTTTTAGCGAGGTCTACATTTTTTGTACAGTAAGATTTTGTCTAACGCTTAATTATTGAAAAGTCATCCAGAGTAAACAGGACTACATAGGCTATTGCCAGAAAATTCAAAATGGGCATTACGTTTGTCATAAAAATATCGCAAATATATGGCATTTTAATCTAAACCGTTAAAACCATTTTAAAAAAAGTTTAGGGTGGATCAATGTTCTTCAAAATCTTCGTGTCACATCCTTGAAAGACATTGAGCTTAAATATCAACTTTGTTTTTTAACCGACTTTTCTTTTTGAGTTACGCACACAAAAACAGGTGCGCGTGCTCGGACCTTTTTCTAAAAATGCAGGGTCCTCAAAACGTATATTTCGAATTTTTGGGTGAAATATAATGCTTTTTCTACTCGGTAGTAGAGAAAATAAAAATGTAGATGTCCTTAAAAACTCACAATTTACATCCAAATGCTTTGTGTGTGTGTGTGTGTGTGTGTGTGTGTGTGTGTGTGTGTGTGTGTGTGTGTGTGTGTGTGTGTGTGTGTGTGCGCGCGCGAGTGTGCGTGTGTGTGCAATGAACCACTTCGGAGGCATTCCTTGTTATTTGTGTGGGTTTTGCAATACTTAAACTTCTCTGAAATGTTTATCTCAACTTACACGAAGAAGATATAGGAATAAGAGTTTGTAAGAATGGTTAGTACAAGAGTAGAGAAAGTCATGTGAGTGCAACACATATGCAAAACATGCTGTTTCTAAAATACCCCATACACAGGCCTGCAGTGTTTTAAAGGAGTCTACAGTATATGGGTATTAAACAATTTTAACATAAATAATATATAATATATATAATACCCTTTATCGTATAATTATACATTTTGTACTTTACAGTGGAATTTTCATTGTTAAATATTTGACGAGTCTCCGACTTCGAGCGCATGCGCAAATTTGTGTTATATGCTGAATAAAGCTATTATTATTATTATTATTATTATTATTATTATTATTATTATTATTATTATTATTATTATTATTATTATTATTATTATTATTATTATTATTATTATTATTATTATTATTATTATTATTATTATTATTATTATTATTATTATTATTATTATTATTATTATTATTATTATTATTATTATTATTATTATTATTATTATTATTATTATTATTATTATTATTATTATTATTATTATTATTATTATTATTATTATTATTATTATTATTATTATTATTATTATTATTATTATTATTATTATTATTATTATTATTATTATTATTATTATTATTATTATTATTATTATTATTATTATTATTATTATTATTATTATTATTATTATTATTATTATTATTATTATTATTATTATTATTATTATTATTATTATTATTATTATTATTATTATTATTATTATTATTATTATTATTATTATTATTATTATTATTATTATTATTATTATTATTATTATTATTATTATTATTATTATTATTATTATTATTATTATTATTATTATTATTATTATTATTATTATTATTATTATTATTATTATTATTATTATTATTATTATTATTATTATTATTATTATTATTATTATTATTATTATTATTATTATTATTATTATTATTATTATTATTATTATTATTATTATTATTATTATTATTATTATTATTATTATTATTATTATTATTATTATTATTATTATTATTATTATTATTATTATTATTATTATTATTATTATTATTATTATTATTATTATTATTATTATTATTATTATTATTATTATTATTATTATTATTATTATTATTATTATTATTATTATTATTATTATTATTATTATTATTATTATTATTATTATTATTATTATTATTATTATTATTATTATTATTATTATTATTATTATTATTATTATTATTATTATTATTATTATTATTATTATTATTATTATTATTATTATTATTATTATTATTATTATTATTATTATTATTATTATTATTATTATTATTATTATTATTATTATTATTATTATTATTATTATTATTATTATTATTATTATTATTATTATTATTATTGTTGTTGTTGTTGTTGTTGTTGCTATTATCGGATATAAAGTTGGTTCATTGTGATGTCAGTATAGAAAAACTCCATAGAACATTTTCGTATGATGGTTCCTCGTTTAAAAGTTTAAATAGATTTTATTTCAGACTCCTCTGCACATGCTACGTCGTATGCTTTCGCCAATTATTTTTTATCTGTCATCAAAAGCAGAACGAGCCAAAGCGAGGAGTAGTGTGAACAAATGAAGAGACCTTGGCCAAAAAGTGATATCCTGCCATGGAATATTTCACTTTATTTCTGTAATTGCGTGACAAGAAAAACGAAGTCCATTATGGGATGTAATTGTCCGTGGTTTCCTTTCGTTTAAATGTTGCAGGAATGCAGTTTTGCTAACTGGAGACAATGAATCTGCCGAAGTACAAACAGGTATCCAAGTACCGTTTGTAAACACGCTACAAGGACTCCCAACTCAACTTTTTGCCTTTATTTATGTTTTTATCTCCTTGCGCCCTTGACTTGTACAGCATTACTTGTTAGCGACTGACAAAACTGTTTTAACCAGACTTTAACCATCGAAAAGTGACAACAATGACATTTTAGCTTTTTATGAAGTTTTATTAATTATAATTATTTCTTTAACTTAATATGTTCTTTATCATTGTTGGCAAAATAATATTTTAAAGCACCCAAAAAAATAAATATGGGCTTTTCACCGCATATATATGTTTTGAGACCCCTGAATCCAAAACAAAACAAAAAAGAAATTTTAGAAAAAGGTTTGTGCGAAGAGTATAACTCCAAAACGAATTGTCGGTTAAATACCAAACTTGTTATTTCATTTCTGTGTCTTCCAAAGATCTGAGACGAAGATTTTAAACTAAAATCTTCAAGCAACCCTTTACATGGGCAAATTTTCGAAAATGTTCTCAAAAATGGCGCTAACGATTTTTATTCAAATACCTTTGACCGTTTTTATGGCACATTGAATATATATGTTATACTTCTGTCTAAACAATACAGATAGTTTGATAGCTTACAATAATTAACTTTATCTTGAGTTGTTGTTATTGGTTTCAAGCGGGACTTACTACACCATTCTTCGAAATCGTTTGTGCCTATGCCCCTGACGGCGACCGCAGGAAGGAGGAATGAGGTGAGAGGACACTAAGAATGTTCGGACCTGAGGAGAGACAACAGCAAAGCTCTGTGTCTGTAACAGCTCAAAGTCTCCGGTGGTGCATATAAAACCATCTGGATTTACACATCCCCTGAGGCTTGCCCCGATCCGGAGAATGAGGACTTACAGAGAGCAAAAGGAAGGAAGGAACGCAGGCTTCTGGTGCTCCTGTCCTCACCTTGGAGCCTCAACAACGCCGAAGGTCGCACTTACACGCCTCCGCTGTATTAATGATACACTACAAAGTGACATACATACACCTGAGTGAGTAATAAGTCCGTCACTTGGCAGAAAAGGTCACGTCTCTGTGGTCAGTCAGTAGTATTGTGAACCTTATTAGGGAGCAACCTATAAAAGAACTACGGTTACGTAATGGGTATTCTCACACTGACGTTTACGTAATTGTCTTTCCTAGTTATAATTTGCTAACTCATATCTGTATGGCTCCTTTGTTGTATTAGTGGCGTGTAGAGATTTTAATTCTATCAGAGGATGTGATACGTTGCAACAATGTTTGTCATGTTGGTTTTCTAAAAGAATCTGCTTGTACTAACCATTCTTACAAACTCTCATTCCTATATCTTCTTCGTGTTAGTTGAGATAAACATTTGTACAAATTATCTTATTGCTTATTTCCTTGTAGGTACAAGGGGAATATTTGAGCGACAGTCAAATCTTTTAAAGCTTTGAGATTCCGTTCTCTTTGCACCTTAACATATAAAAAATGAATAACGATGTTCCATTTGACGAAATTTTAAGTTTTCCAAAGCTCACACCAATAACAAGGAATATCTTCGAATTGGTTCACTCTATAAAAAATTGTGTGTTTTAGCAGGAACTACATTTTTTGTATGTTCTCAGGTCCCATTGTATATTAGACGTGAAAGATCAATTAATTTTGCTAAGAGGCCTGTTTATCAGGCTTGAGGTTGGTTTACATGCTGTAAATCTACGACACGGGACCATCGACTTTACTTCCCTTCCAAGGGAAGCTTTGCTAATTCAGGCGAACTAGACAACCAGGGATAGTGTGTTGCCCCTAAACCGAGGGCGACATGGGACCGCGGGAACCGAACCCACGATCTTAGTATACGAGTCAACCTCGGTTATATTTCTGTATAGTGTTGTATTATTGCTCTAATCTAATGGTTAACATGCTTGATCATCAGAAGCCTCTGGGGTAGCACACACCACATGCATTGCTTGTTCTCGGAAGTCGCTGATGTTTCAAATTGCACCAATGAGCGTGTCACTTCAGGCAATAAAATCAAAGAAATCACAAGTGACAGAGAGTTTTAACTCCCATGGAGTAAAACACAACGTTGCAGCATTCTCTTTGATTCTATTAGCTTTCTCATGATGTTGGTCTTCTAACAACCAACGCTGGAGTGCGAACGCTTACTTGGAGAAAACGTGACAACGTTGCTTTTAGCAACACTGGGCTTTGATACGCCACATGTTAACCATTGGAGTGGGACAGCAATAAATGTTATTTGAGTGATCAAATCAACAGTTTTAATGGCTGTGTCTAGGAGGAGAGAGAGAGAGAGCTGACGGACAACGGTATACCTGATAATAACATGTGTGAAGTGGACATCATGAGCTCAGCGGGAAGTACCAGACCCACATCACAAATCCCACACCTGCAACACTCTTGTTGCAAACGAAAAACACCTACTCCACAATCCAAATTCCTTGAAAGTGGTTCCTGTTCTCCAATGAAATAAATTGTGGCTTTACTGCAGCTGATATTACAGATATCAACTTTATCTTACAGAGAAACTGTTTAATGTCATTTGTCACAAGTCACACAAATAACTAGGAATGTCTCCAAAATGGTTCCCTCTACATTTCATTTGTCATAAAAATATTTTAAACATATGACATTTTAATCAAACTCATTAGAGCCATTTTCAAGAAAGTCAATTTTTTCCCGAAAACTTTTCCATGTAAAGAGGGTGAAACAATTTTCTTAAAAATCTTTGTGTCACATCTATGAAAGACGTTAAACTTAGATACCAACTTTGGTTTTTAACACTTTTCGTTTTTAAGCTATACTGTCCACAGACACTGAACCATTTTCTAAAAATGCTTTTTTTCTGATTCTGTGGGTTTCAACACATATTTCCGGTGATATCTCGCGATATGTTTATCTGCACAGCACCTTCAAGTTCAAGTTCAAGTTATTTATTAGAAAAGTGTTGGCCTGGTGCCGGTACATTGGGCCCGGCTTACAGGCTATATTTAACATTTTTTTACATTTGGCTTTGTTTATATATACACTTTTTCGGTGTCTACAAAAAACCCATACGGTGACCATCTGTAGGACACGAAGAATAGTTTTCTTTTGTCTTTTGTCTGTTTCGTCTTTGGGTTATATCTACATATGTACATATTTACAAATTATATACAGACACATACACGCACGCATTCACCCACACACACACTCGTACACACATACACACACATCTTCACTGGGCACACCAGAAATATGCGTCCCAGCGCACTACACTATTTACACTATGTACACTGTCCCGCGGTGGCAGCTCCTGAATATTTTCCGAGGCGAGGGCCTCTGCCGGAACATGTTTGTGGCTTAGGGACGAGGTTGCGTGGACGCGCATTAGTCGGCGAGCCAAGCCGCTTCTAGAACATTTTTATCCTAGTATGTTTGCGGTGCTTCGGCTCGCCTTTGCCGATGTTAGCGATCACGTCATTTTCGTGGTTCCTAATGCGCGTCCATGCCGCCATTGCTCTTTTGTCTATTGCCTCCGGGATGAACGGGATATGAGTTTCGAGGTGAAGAGTTTGGGTGGTGGTGAGGAGTGGAGCAGAGAGGATTTTTCTGAGGGAGAGGTTTTGGAGGGTTTGGAGTTGTTTGAGGGCAGTTTTGGAGGCATTAGCCCAGGCCACACATGCATACAGGACCACCGAGAGAATAAATGACCTATATAGTATAAGTTTTGACTTTAGTCGCAACTGTTTACTACGGAAGATGGGGGCGCACAACTTTAGCCGCTGTCTGCCTTTATTGGCGCTATTTTTTATGTGGGTGGACCAACACATTGTGCGGTCCAAGGTGACACCTAAGTATTTAACTTGCTGACGGCAGTGCAATACTTGACCACCGACCGTTAGGTCCGTTGCCAAAGTGTGACGCCGCTTAGAGAAATGAATCAGCTGGCATTTGTCGGGATTAATTTTGATTTTCCAGTCATGTTGCCATGAGAGGAAGTTGTTCACATAACGTTGCATTTCTGCAAGGCCGAAACGTGGATTTCTATGGTGGTTGTATATTGCAGTGTCGTCAGCATACATGGCGACCTTGCATCTGGCGTCCACTGGGAAATCATTGGTGAATAATATATACAGAAAAGGGGACATTATTGCCCCTTGTGGGACGCCAGCCCGCATCACTCGCTCCCGTGAGGAGGAGCGGCCCACTTGGACGTAAAACTGCCGGTTTTCTAGAAAATTGTGCAGCAAGTATAGATAATTTTGAAGAGCCGGGAAATTGTGGTGCAGTTTATAAATAAGGCCATTGTGCCAGCACCGGTCAAATGCAGCTTCTACGTCCAGAAATAGCGCCAACGTTGAAGCCCCATTGTTAAATTGCTCTGTTACGTCATCAGTTAGTCTGAGGAGCTGTAGTTCAGTGGAATGTCCTTTTCTAAAGCCAAACTGTGAATTTGAGAGTTCATGTGTTGCCGAGACTTGTTTTTGAAGTCGAGAAAGGATACATTTTTCGAGCAGTTTACCAATAGTAGACAAAAGACTAATGGGACGGTAGTTTTGCGGTTGTCTGGTGCTTTTCCCTTGCTTTGGGAGCATGATAACCTTAGCTCGTTTCCAAGTAGAGGGGAAATAGCCTTGCTGCAAACAGGCGTTAAATATCTTTGTTAGTTGCACCAGAGCTTTTCTCGGGAGATGCTTAAGTTCCTCATTAGTCACTTTGTCTGGACCGGCAGCTTTCCCATTAGGCAATTTCCTAATGAGCTTGTAAATTTCCTGCGGTGTTATGGTGAGTAGTTGTTGCTCTTGCTTCTGCGCCACCCAGGTTTGTACCCATGTCTGGACCTCCCGTTCTATTTCACAGTTGGTCACTGGGTTTTCGGTGAATCTGTCTTGGAGACAGTCAGCGAAGACCTCGGCTTTCTCCTCTGCGGAGAAGTGCAAGCCGCTTTGAGTGTGCAGCGCCTCAGTTGCGGAGTTGACGCTCGTGGAAACTTTGAAAGCCTTGAGTAATTTCCACAAAGAAGAGTCCGAATGTGTGGTACTCAGCATTTTGTTTTCCCATTGTTCAGTTTTATTGATTTTAATTTGTTGCCGAATGATGTTGCGTAGCCATTTTGCTAGCACTTTATATTCAGGCTGACGGGTGTATCGCCACAGTTTTGTCAAGCGTCGTCTCCGCGCAATGAGTTGCTCTACCTCGGGGTACGTGCAAAAACCGGGTGGTCTTGTGGTGTATGTGGTAGCATTTCTCTTGGCTGTGTGTAGCGAGGCAGTAAAGTTTTCAATGGCGACATCTATGTCTGCCTCGCTATAGTATGACAGTCCGGGTTGCGCCATCCCGTGCATTTCCATGGTGAACTTATTCCAGTCGGTTTCAGCTCTACTTTGAGGGCCAGAGGCACTGGCTGAAATGCCACCCTGGATGTCGAAATGCACAGGAAGATGGTCGGAGTCCAGGCTGTGATAAACAGTAAAGTTATTTAACAGTGTCGCATTTTTTGTTAGTACGATGTCCAAAATCTCAGCGTCAAAGTGCCCTGATCGAGCACAGCACCTAGCCGCTTATTGCCACTTTATCTGTTTAGTATTGGCTCCACGATAACGTATGAGACCCGCATTCAGGAAGTAACGGGTTTGAGCCGACCAATCTGACTCGGTTTTTTTTTGTGGTTTCTCAGTCGCCAGGGTAAATACCGCATTGGATATTTAATAGCGCGACCCATAGTTCTACCTGAAGTCTAAAATAATAGTAAAAATAAAAAATAGATAGTAATAGTGAATGCTGTGCCATCTATCCACGGATAGTATAATCAGATAGACTTGATAGCACCCTAATGCCATCTGTCGTCATACAGCTGGAGGTAAACTGAACCTTCTGTGGACCTGTGGCCTCACACACACTGATCTACAAGTCGTCTCCTAACATATCCAACGTGATATGACTACGTAGTTAAAGTAACGTAAAATAAATAGAGAAAAAAGAGTTTCTTATAAAGCTTTATAGTTTCTCTACATATGAGGTAAAAAAAAATTATTTTCTTATTTAACGACGCTGTCAATTGCCAGGATCACATCAGCGTCGCCGGTGTGCCGGAATTTTGTCCCGCAGGAGTTCTTTTACACGCCAGTAAATCTACTGACATGGAGCTGTCGTTTTTAAGCACACTTAAAAACCATCGGCCTGGGCCGGGTTTGAACCCGCGACCTTGGGATCACTAGGCCAGCGTCTAACCAACTGAGCCACCCAGACCGACACATATGAGGTAGAGAAAGTATAGTACTCACAGAAACTTCCATTCAGAGATCTTAGTGGAAATACTCGTTTTGAGATCTGCAGAATACATTAAAAAAAAGCACTTTTACAAAAAGTTCCGCGCGTCTTTGTGAACAGGATAACTCAAAACACGAATAATCTATTACATATTAAACTTGGTATCCGAAATGCGGTACAAAGATTTTCAAATTCCTTCACCGTCAAGAACCCATGAAAGGGAAAATGTTTTTATTTATTTTATAAAACACGAGTCTGAATAGAATGCTAACTATTTGAGATATTTTCATGAGTCCTCTTCGTTCTAGAAGACTTTTGTATAACTGGTAAACCGTAAGAAATAGACCAAATCTTAATATACAAGAATTGTAGACCTTGCTGAAACACACAATTTATTTCCAAATATTACTTTTTGTAGAGTTTTTTCGGAGATATTCCTTTTTATTTGTGTGAGTTATGGAGTACTTAAACTTTGTCGAATTAGAACATCGTGATTCATTTTTTTTTATATCTTAGCTGTGCAAATAGAATGGAATCTCAAAGATTTTAAAGAGTTAACTATCGCATATGTATACCCGCACTCCCTTTGCAGCTACAAGGAAGTAAGAAATAGGACAGTTCCTTTAAATTTGTATCTCAACTAACACGAAGAAGATATAGGAATAAGAGTTTGCAAGAGTGGTTAGTACAAGAGTAGAGAAAGTTATGTGAGTGCAACACATAGATGTTTTGTTGAAGAATGGGTGAAGAAACCTATGAGAATGTAATACTTCAGATTTTTAAACCTCAGAAGTCACTGTTTATTTTGTTTTTCTGTGACCATGCAAAGAGAACATCATCTAAAGTGATGGATACGATTATTGCCCTTGTACCTGCATGATGTATAAGATCGGGCAGAGAAAGTCATGTGGATATAATAGTTAGGTATATATGGTCCTTATGGATCAGGCAGCACAGCACTTCTCAGTCATTTTGCAGGAATCAGGCTCGTAGATGTTGTTCAAACACTTCGAAATCGAAGCTTGGACATTTTGCTTATAGATCCGAGATATGTCCATTTAGCAGAATGGTTTCTTTGCTTCTTTACTGAGAGCAGAAAGAAGCAAGTGCGTACTTGAGAGTTTGTTTGAAAACATTGGCGGCTTGTGTATACCAACATCTTCAGAGTTGTTTTCTCTTAAAGAACTGGAATTGCTTCTTCGCGGTCGAACGATAATCAACAAGTTTGGCAAACTACTAGAAAGAAAATTCTGTACCTCTCTTGAGTAGCATTACTCCTATTTACTCTCCCGCCAAGCACATTGCTCGTCTGTGATTACCTACCCGATAGCATCACGGTTTCCCAGTGATCACTAGAGTTCGCCTTTCATCTGTTTCAGCGTTGTCTTTGTGTTGCATGGCAGAGAAAAAGGATGCTAAAACTTAACATTTAACTACAGTTTTCAAGGATGCCACACAAAAGTTTTCAAAGGGAAAAAAAAGAAAAACAATAGAAAACCCTCCTCATTCCAAACTATCTTTTAAATGAAAATTCCGAAAATGTTAATTTTTAATTGTATTCCACCCAAAAATTCGATGTCAAGGTTTCACCGGAAATATATGTTTTGTGCACCCCTAATTCCAAAAAAAAAAGGGGTCCATGAGGGTATCTGTGTCTGTCTAAACTGCATAACTCAAAAACGAAAAGTAGGTTAAAAACCAAAGTTGGTATTTAAGTTTAATGTCTTTCAAGAATGCGACACGAAAATTTTGAAGAAAATAGCCCCACCCTAAACTACCCTTTATATGGGAAATTTTTCGAAAATTTTTATTTTCTTGAAAATGCTTCTAACGATTTTGTTTAAAATGCCATATGTTTGAGATATATTTATGACAAATGAAATGTATATCTTGAATTTTCTGGCTATAGCCCCTGTAGTCGTATTTACTCTGGACGACTTTTGCATAACTGGTAAACCGTTAGAGATAGACAAAATCTTACTATACAAAAAATGTAGATCTCACTAAAACACAATTTATGTCCAAATACATTTTTTTGTAGAGTGAACCATTTCGGAGATATTCCTTGTTATTTGTGTGAGTTTTGGGGAACTTATACTTCTGTCAAATGGAACGTCGTCAAAGTCTGTTGTATTCTACCATTCCCCTTGTACCTACAAGGAAATAAACAATAAGATAATTAGTACAAATGTTTATCTCAACTAACACCAAGAAGATATAGGAATAAGAGTTTGTAAGAATGGTTAGTACAAGAGTAGAGAAAGTCATGTGAGTGCAACACATCATACTATAGGACAAGTGCAACCTAAGTGTGAATGTTGTAGCAATAAATGGTCAAACCACGAGCAACAGTGGGTATTTATCTAGTTTTAGATAATTTTACTGCTGACCAATGCCATGTGAAATGTAAGTATGGCCTATGATGTGAAGGAGGATATTTGACACAGTAAGTACCTGCAGCCAGGCCAGGCCAGGCCATGCCAGGCTAGCCAGCAGCGACCCTGAGGGCCTAACTCCAACGCCCACCATCTCATCTCCCCTTCCACTGTCTAGCCCCAGGCAGTTTTTGCTCCCTGCATCTCAGTCACGACCTCTGAGAACAGGTGGATTACAAGCTGCAGGAGACGGAGATGTAGCTAGGTACCAGGTTTTCTTCCTATGTCCTACAAGCCATCCCACAAACATCAGCCTCAAACTGACCACTCGTTTCGGACACACTCCAGGACACACATACCACTCTTACTCCTTTCTGCTTCTTTTTAATCAACATACACTTTCCTTACGCATTTATATGCAAGTTAGGTGAAGTACCCAGCGTTGTCCGTGGTTTAACTTTTTGTCCCTAAATTTTAGACCGGTTTCTACGGAAATATTTTAAAAATATTACCTAACACACTTAAATAACTCTAAGATAGCATAAAAACAAAAATAAACAGAAAACACTAATAAGACACAGTGCAAAAGCACCACGACTATCACAGTGAGTAGGGAAAACCGTGTGAATCCACTACATTACATTATTTCAATCTTTAAAAAAAATATAAGTTATTTGTAGAGGTGGGAGTAGAGAAACACATGTAATTGTGTGAGTAAAGAAAATCTTGCAGACGTAATACGTTGCAATTCTATTTCAATCATAGAAAATTGTATGTTAAAGAGCGAGAAGGATATGTGAATGTGTTACGTAAAAGAAAAAACATTGTGAGTGTAATACGTTCTATAGTAAAATGCACACCATAAATTTTTTTTCTATAAATCTTCGTTTCGCATTTTTAAAAGGTTTTGAACTTAAATACTATCAAGTTACATATTTTTAGGTATTTTGTTTCTGAGTTCAAAGACAGACACAGAATCAAAGGGGCTCAAAACATGTATTTTCGGTAATATCTGGGTATTTGTTGCTGAAGTGCAGTACTTATATCTTCAAGATAAGGACTATAACATTAACAGCATAAAAGTAATACAAATATTGTTCCATACGAATTAAAAGTTTTCAAGGGACTAAAGGCTATAAGTTTAATTTCCCTTTGCAGGTAAATAGTACTCTAGTAATGCAAATATTATGCTCTGATGAAGTCTGTTTTTACTGTTCAAATATACACTCGTATCCGGTTACTTTACTGTCTTATAGATGAGGTACATTCACAGTATCTGATAGCGAATTTTTACACTCAAAATCACATTTCGAGATTTCACCAGATATAAATGTTTGGAGGTCCCATGAATACAACAGAAATATTTCTAGAAAAAGGTCTGTGTCTGTGTGTGTGTGTCTGTGTGTGTGTGTGTGTGTGTGTGTGTGTGTGTGTGTGTGTGTGTGTGTGTGTGTGTGTGTGAGAGAGAGAGAGAGAGATAACTGCATAACTGTAAGAAATAGACAAAATTTTATTACATAAACATCTGATGTGTTGCACTCACATGACTTTCTCTACTCTTGTACTAACCATTCTTACAAACTCTTATTCCTATATCTTCTTCGTGTTAGTTGAGATAAACATTTGCAGAAATTATTGCTAATTTTATTATAGGTGCAAGTGGAATATTTTAAAACTTTGAAATTCCGTTCTCTTTGTGCGGCCAAGAAATAAAAAAAGTGAATAACAACCCTCCATTTGAGAAAAGTTTAGGTATTGCAGAACTCACCCAAATAATAAGGAATATTTCGGAAATGGTTCTCTTAAAAAATGCATTTGGACATAAGTTGTGTGTTTTAAAGATATATACATTTTTGAACAGTAAGATTTGGTCTATCTCTTATGGTTTGCCAGTTATGCAAAAGTAATCAAACAGGAGTACATAGACTATAGCCAGGAAATTCAAAATATGCATTTCATTTATAATAAAATATCTTAAACATATGGTATTTTAAGCAAAATAGTTAGTCATTTTTCAGAGTCAAAATTTTCAAAAAAATTTTAAGGATAGTTTGGGTTGGAGTAATTTTCTTCAAAATCTTAGTGTTGCATTCTTGAAAGATATTATACTTAAATAACTTTGGTTCTTAACCGAGTTTTCGTTTTTGGGGTACGCTGTCCACAGACACAGATACCGTCACGGACTTATTTCTAGAAACCTCAAAACATATTTTCGGTGAAAAATGTAGATCTTGTTAAAGCTCACAATATACTTCTTCTGGGATATTCCTTTTATTTGGTTTGAGTTCACAAATACTTTGTTCAAATGGTAAGTCGCTATTCGTTTTTTCTCGTGGTCACGCCAAGAGTACGGCGTGACCTGCAATGAAATGTATACATGTATAATAAAAGTGCATCTCGATTAAGAAGTGGATAAAATAATTATTGTAGAAAAGTGAGTAGTGAAACTCACTTGAAATCAACACATCACATAAAGTATAATTCCAAAGGTAAGATGATTTTCTGAAATAGCGTATTGCATTTGGCATAATGAGAAGTTGAACTATTTGCAGTTAAAGTACGCAAGGACCCTGAATATGGACGGTGGGACTGTTGGATGTGAGAAAGTTTTATTTCTATAGGTCGTATTGCCCTTTCCTTTTGCTTGTCCGTGCTTAATCACGACAAACGGTGAAGGTGCTTGACAGGGTCTGCAAAACGAAAAATTATGACTGTGGACTTGTTTACAAAACGTGCTTTAGTCGACGTTAAAATCCATCAGCGTTTTTATGGGCACCCTTCTAATATTCGGTTGGTCTTGCTTGACCACGCATTACGAAGGGAAAAAGGGTGAGACAACCATAGGGGAATGTCGATGAAATTATATTCCATACGTCGAAAGGAAGGATTAAATCATCGGAAGGGGTGTTCGTCCCGTGTGAATACGGGCCGGCCCGGACCGGAGCGTCCCGTTCCGATAGTTAATTGCCACTATCCGATGGCCGGAATGGGGTGGCATACAAAACACCCGTCCCGGAACCTGATTACTGTCCCGTTGGAGTAATATCACCCTTGCTTGACCTTTGGCCAACTTGAGGACGCGAACTGACCGGTTCGCATCGCCGATGGTCACCGTTATTTGCTTCAGCTGGACACTAGCTGCAAATCATTCACTAGCTATATTACCTACACACTATTTAAATCAACGGTCGTTCCCATCGGAAATTCTTCCAAGCACAAACGTGTCCTGAACAAACCTCCACAGTTCTCTTTGCACGCCTAGGATATAAAAAAATGAATTACTATCTTCCATATGACGAAAGTTTGTTTTCAAAAACCGACGCAAATAACAAGGAATATCTCCGAAACAGTTCACTCTATAAAAAAAAATATTCAGACATAAATTGTGAGTTTTAGGAAGATCTACTTCTTTGTATAGTAACATTTGGTCTATCTCTTACGGTTTACCAGTTATGCAAAAGTTATCCAGAGTAAATGGACTACATAGGCTATAGTCAGAAAATTCATAATATACATTTCATTTGTCACAAAATATCTCAAACATATGGAATTTTAATCAAAATCGTCAGTCATTTTCAACAAAATAATTTTTGAAAACTTTTCCATGTAAAGGGTAGTTTAGGTTGGAGGTATTTTCTTTAAAATCTACGTCCGAATCCTTGAAAGACATTAAACTTAAATACCAACTTTGGTTTTTAACATACTTTTCGCTTTTGAGTTATGCTGTCCACACACACACACACACACACACACACACACACACACACACACACACACGCACACACACACACACACACACACACACACACACACACACACACACACACAGACAGACTTTTTTCTAAATATGCTGTTTTTTGGGTTTAGGGGGCCTCAAAACATATTTCCGGTGAAATGTCAAGATCTCATCATTTGGGTGGAATACAATACTTCCTCTACTTACTAGTAGACAAACTAAAACTACTATCAAATCTTGATGTACCAAACAGAGGCATTAAGAAGTCTTGCTTCAATTGTCGAATGAACAATTGCAACGAAAAATGGACTTGTTATAAATTGTTTATCGGATACAGATTAAATAAGCAACAACAAAGAACGTTTCAATAACCTTAATAACTTAGAAGTTTGCCTGACAGAAACTAAAGATTTGAACGGACATGATAAATGAATTAATTATTGGAATTATATCTTATCATGTTAAGCAATAAACTAGAAGAATTCGTGTAAGTCCTACATCGCAAAGATTTGATCAAAACATCGCTAATACCGCGAATTGCGCTGCTCTTTTGAGTTAGAAGTCGCCATTGCGCATGTGCTGTAGCGGGAAGATGGTCATGTTTGTTGTGGTTACCTGATTATATTACAGCACCTATAAGAAAACGTACTTCGAAGTCTCTAGCACAATTTTCACAATGTATATTTTTTAATTATACTTTAAAAGCTTACTTCAATAAATAATAATGTATGGAATTTGTAAGTTAAGCTTAATTGTGATAGAATACAGTGTATACATCATTGGGACTCTTGAAAAATCATGTCAAATACGCAGCACCAAATACGGAAATTCTAAAACGCAATCGCAGCGCTGCTTATAGGTCCAACTGTGAAGCTAAGCTATCCAAAGATCAACAACACATAAATTAATTAAAAATAACATGTTCTATCGGGTCAAATTCTGAGTTTAAACCATTCTCGAATCATTTATTTCTCTCTCTCACACACTTACACACACACACACACACACACACACACACACACACACACACACACACACACACACACACACACACACACACACACACAAACATATGTTATAAAAATCGATCCAGCCGTTTAGGAACAGTTAGAAGATGTTAAATTCTCTAACAAGATAACCTAAAACATATTCATTTCGATTAGTGCAGTTGACTTACTTAGCGTTACCAACGGAGGAAAACAAAACCCAAGAATTACATGTATTTCGATCTTCCCTTGTTGTTATAACAAAAAACCAGTTTATAACCTCAAATAAACCTCACTGTAGTTTTAACACTAACAAATAACCTTTCTTCTGGAAAAATACATTAATTATTAAAAGAATAACCTGGAGAATATTCGTACAAAACAAAAGAATGACAATTCGTGCATGAGAATTTGTGAAATGGCGTGCGTAAAGCGATGAATGCAACAAATAATTTGTGTTGAGGTTAGGAGCGACACACCTGACTGGCTCCTTCCTCTACCTGGTGAATCTGTCTGTCCCGTTACGGTAATTTGGCCGCTTGCTTTTCCATACTTTGTTATATGTAAATAAAGCTAGCATGCAATCCCGCGTAGTGTTGACTGATATTTTCATAGTTGGTAGTAGAGGTCACGGCCTTAGACCCGAGGAGGAGAGAAGAGAGGAAAAAGAAAGAAACAAGATACGAGCAGTCCAGTCCAATGTGCACACTTATGGCCTCCCACACTCTCGCCTGAGTAAATACTCAACACAACAACGGAAGAATACATACATACATACATACCTTCCTGCACCTTTCCCATCATCGCAATACAAAACTTGCTCTTTTAACATGGCCTTGCTTTCGCAAAAATAAATTAAATAAAAATAATCTGAGTGTTACACTCACATTACTTTCTCTACTCTTGTACTAACCATTCTTACAAACCCTTATTCCTATATCTTCTTCGTGTTAGTTAAGATAAACATTTGTACAAATTATGTTTTTGCTTATTTCCTTGTAGGTACAAGGGGAATATGGGAATACAGTAGGCTTTGAGCGATAGTCAAATCTTTTAAAGCTGGTTGCGATATGAAGGTTTTGAAATTCGCTTCTCTTTGCACAACCAACAGATAAAGTGAATAACGACCTTTCATTTGAAAAAAAGTATAAGTATTGCAAAAGTCACAAATAACAAGGAATATCTCCGAAATGGTTCACTCCACAAAAAATGTATTTGGACATAAATTGTGTATTTTAACGAGATCTACAATGTTGTATAGTAAGACTTGGTCTATCTCTAATGGCTTACATACAGGACTACATAGGCTACAGCCAGAAAATTCAAAATATACACTTCATTTGTCATAAAAATATCTTCGAAAATCAACAGTTCCAAAAAATTTTCGTTTTTTAGTTATGCTGTCCATAGACTGACAGACACATATATACGTACTTTTTGCTAGAAATGCTTTTTTTTATTCAGGGGGCCTCAAAACTTATATATCCGGTGAAATCTCGACATCGAATTCTGGTTGCTTTGAATACTTCGCCTACTTAATATAGTAGTACAGAAAGTAAAAAGTAGAAGAAAAAAATCCGCGTGCACGCGTTTGACTATCTGTGGACAGAAAATTCGAAAACGAAATGTTCGACGAATATACACATTTGTATTAAAAATCAATATATTCTAATGATTTTCAATATAATCGCCGCGCCGCAAGTTTTTCTATTTTATTTTATCACGATTGGTTCTGAACATTTTGATTCAAATACTATGCATTTAAAATATTTACACAACAAATAAAATGGATATCTTTAATTTTCAGGGAGGGAACTTTAATTACCTGTGTAAGGATTAAACCAGAAGGGATAGAGGAAAAATTACATCATAAACTGTAATTATCTTTATCTTATCATAGCGTACTTCAAATGAGTATTTTTATAGTATTACCCATTTCCGATATATTCGTTGTTATTGGATTGAACTTCTAGCACTTCATCAGTTTAGTTTGTTTACCACATAGGAGGCAGGTAAGAGAAAATACTGTATTCCATCCAAAAATTTGAACTGATTTCACTGCGAATATATGCTTGAGGGTTCACTGAGCTCAAAAAAGCATTATTGAAGAAAAGTACATGTGTGTGTGTGTGTGTGTGTGTGTGTGTGTGTGTGTGTGTGTGTGTGTGTGTGTGTGTGTGTGTATGACAGCGAGAGAGAGAGAGGGACAATGCGTGTCTGTCTGTCTGTCTGTCTGTCTGTCTGTCTGTCTATCTGTCTGTCTGTCTGTGAGCAGGCATAACTAAAAACCGAAAATCGGATAAAACCAAATTTGGTATTTATATTCAATATCTTCCAAAGATATGAAACAAAGATTTTTAAAAATATCTCCCCACCCTAAACATGTAATATTTTTTTGTTGATTTTTGCCTCGTCAAAAATAGCTTTAACATTTTGAATAAACTATAGTATGTTCAAGATATTTGCATGACAAATAAAATTTATATCTTAAAATTTTCTGTGAATAGCCCGTGTACTCATCTTCATTCTGAATGAATTTCGCATATCTATTATTGGAAACTGTATTTTAGTAGACAAAAATGTAGGACACCCAATTTATATAGACCTTTTCGTAGAGTTAACCATTTTCGAGGTATTTTTATTAATGTTTTGAATTGTGAATTAATAACAAGAGCTCTTATTAATAATCATCGCCGTGAAAGCTTAAAATCCTTATCAATTAATACTCTATACTTTGTTCAGGTGCTATTTTGCTATTTGTTTTATCTTGTGGTCTACAAAGAGAATGCAATTTCAGAAACATCACACAATAACATTTTAAAAATGTGACTATGGCTGCTAAGAAATATGTAAATATATACACAGAGGAATAATCTTTTCTAAGAGTAGTTTAAGTATAGAAAGTCATGTGAATGTATAATTTTCTAGGGAGTGTAGATATCAGATTTCCAGTAGGTATTTATTTGAATGACAATGTTAACATTTCTGAAGTGTCATGTTTCATAAAAGTGAAATTTCTGAGGGTTTACTCAAATGTGTACCTTTGTCCCAAGCACGTTTCAGGTTAGCAGAACGCCAGGTGCTATAGGGGTGCTGCATTTCACTACCTTGAACAGCTCTTGATTTGTGTTTTGGGGATTCGTTTCTAATAAAGCCGGTTTTCCTTAATTTTGTTGGGCAGTAGACCAAGCAGGAGCTAGGTGCCCCGGGTAGGGTTCCCACGGCCCGGACCGGACCGGCCCGGCCCGTCCCGGACAGTGGACACTACACTTGACTCACACATTAGCATGACACAGGGGTTTGTTTGTGAAAATCATTTACCTTTAACCGCTCATAATTACAAGCGACCCTTTACAAAACCTGCACCTCAAGAAAGGTAGCCAAGGGGACAAAAAAGCCGAAGGGATGTATAAACCAGAGTGATGAATGTTGGGGGACAGTGGGATGGGAGTGAGGAAGAAAAAGAAGGGCCTCGACCATCAAGAACACGATTTACGTGCTGGGATTGGGCTATAAAACTAGGAAACCTCTAAGGTTTCCGGGTATGACATAAAATTCTGGGTACAATGACTTTTATTATTATCATAAACCAGAATGGCTTCATCTGGAAACCTTCAAGTTAAATGTACGAAGGTCGTACTAATGTGAGAAAACCAACTTTAAAAATCCTAATGAACCACATGCGTAAAATCATAGTCAATTGTTTTGGTACAATTTTGGAAGGAAATGCTACAATCACGTACATAAAAACCTAGTATCTGTTTTTCCCCTTAGCAAATCATCGATCTACAGTAGACCGTGCATAGGCTATACCTCTACCCTCTCTGAATAAACTATTACTGAGTTTCTACGGGGAATTAAAATCGATCTGAGTTCTCTTTTCTATAACCTCAAATTGTATTCCTCTCAAAAACATTCACTAAAAAAGTCGGTCTGGGTGACTCAGTTGGTTAGACGCTGGCCTACTGTTCCCAAGGTCGCGGGTTCAAATCCGGCCCAGACCAATGGTTTTTAAGTGTGATTAAAAACGACAGCTCCATGTCAGTAGATTTACTGGCATGTAAAAGAACTCCTGCGGGACAAAATTCCGGCACACCGGCGACGCTGATGTGATCCTGGCAATTGACAGCGTCGTTAAACAACAAAATAATTTTTAATAACATTCACTAACCTCAAAACCTTGTTAAAATGCTCAGAAAACATATGTTTACAGGTTCGCCAACATAAACCAAGTGACCAACATAAAAACTTGAATTATTTATGCTTGAGTCTTGCACATTCATTCCCGTATTGGGCTCAAATAATTATGATTCACCGTGAAACCGTAATTTATTATTGTCATGCATAAAACGTAGGAAAACAGTTTGTTTTACAGGCAATAGTATGTTTCTCCCCAGGCTTCACTTGTTTAGCAAATGTCCATAATAAAGTAAAATGGCTGCATTTCAAGTTCAGGCATAAAGTAAAGAAAGATTAAGTCCTAGATATTCTGACTCGAAAATATTACATCTACTCATAAACAGGAATGTTGAGCAGTTAAGTATTTCACGAAGTTCACGAACTGTATTCTGCTTGTATCTCATATTCCACTGACATTTGCATACACAGGTTATGTTACTGCAAGAGTAAGCCACCTTCTATAATGTTTCAGAATAACCAAGGCCGTGATGAGAATGGCCGAATAGCAGCGGAAACGTCCGATTAAAAGGAAATCGATTATTTATCGAAAGGTTAAACATAGCATAAAGTATAAACTTCTTAACATTAGCTTATCGTTTATACATACGAAATGAAGTGTATATTATTTCTTCGAGCTTATTCTATAGCTAAAGCAAAATATTTATGCATATATGTTGGACTTAGATTAAGAATGCCAAAATATTTCATTTCTACGCAAACTAATGCATTATCTTAATCTACAGACTCTTTTGTTGCTGTTCAAACGTCTTCATTTCTTTGCAAACATTTTTCTCACCGTTCTACAAGTTGAAAAGTACCCTTGCGATAGAACTCCGTTTCAAGTAGTGCCATACTGTGTTCTTTTGTTTCATTTTTGTCTCATCCGTATACCATATCATCTTGCTTTGTCACGAGTACACAGAGGAATCAGTGCAGGGCAACTGTACCTCCGCTCTTAGGACGGATGTCACAGCAGTCGATATTACTATCTAGACTTAGACTTAAAGTGGAACTTTGGGTCGTGGTATTAAATATCGAATCTGATATTTACCTTGTCAACTTTTGGAAACCAAGAAAAAAAAAATATCAGCCAGAATAGCCGGCCCATGGGATTTGAACTCCAGACCTCCATTTCCCCTGAGCCATCGCACTCGGTATTATTTTTGTTTTTCGCTGGTAAAACCGTTTTCTTTCATGGAACCTTTTAAAAAAGTCGAAATGTCATAAATGTTTTCCTCTACGTAATAATTAACACTTTTCCTTATAGGATGTGTTCCTCGCTTGATTATAGGCCTCACTGAGTTCCAAAGACGCCCCCAATTTCCTGCTGAACTTCCAACACTTCGATATGAGGAGTTTTCTGCACCATCCTCTCAAATAAAACGCTAATCTACTGAGCAAGAAGATCAAATATCTTAAGTCGAGTTTCAGAGGTCAAACATTTGGTATCAAAACTGTCCCAAATTGCAGCGTCAGTAATTTGAGTTCCTCTGATTCTTAAACGAACAATAATTTCAGCTTAGCATTTATGCAGCATTACAGGTAAAATTATTTGTTATGTACTTTTGATGGTAATTGCAAGCTTGATTTAAAATATGCATTCTTAGTTTGTGAATACATTAATTTTCATTACATTAAAATGTATTTTTGTATACATTTGCATAGTTTAAAATTAATCTTTTCGTATGATTTTTTAATAAAATAACATGCTTTCACAATATCAGGAATATACTTAGAGATATTCTTTTGCATTTTTTAAAAACCTAAAATATATTTGTTCAACTAGTAGGTACACATTAATAGAGTTAAACGTTTGTAGACAAGATTTTATTCTACATTCCCTTATAGATACAATGGGATTAGGAAAATACATTAGGTTTTAGGCGATTGCTAAGCCTTTTAAGAGCTGGTCGTTATGCGATGGCTTTGAAATTCCATTCCTTTTACCTGGCAGGTCACTATTTGTTAAAAGTGTATGTATTTGAATACTCAAGTCAATAACAAAGAATATCTCGGAAATGGTTACTTCTACAAAACAGTGTATTTGACATAAATCGTATGCTTTAAGAAATCTACATTGTTTATGTAGTAAGATTTTGTCTATGTGTTACACAGTTTACCAGTTTTGCAGAAGTCAATCAGAATGAGGAAGACCTCAGAGGTTAAAATTCAAGAGATGCGTTTTATTTCTCACGAAAATGTATTTTAATGAAAAACTTTAGAGCCATTTGTTCATATAATCAAACTTTTTAATATTATTTCATGTAGGGTAGTTTAGGGTAGGAGGATTTTGTTGAAAATCTTCGTAAACGCCAGGTTTAGGATTTAACCAAAGGTATTTTTTATTACTTTCTCTACTGGTAAGTAGGGAAAGTATTGTATTCCACCCAAAAATTCGATGTCGAGATTTCACCGGAAATACATGTTTTGAGGCCCCCTGAATCCAAAAAAAAAGCATTTTTAGAAAAAGGTCCGTGTGTGTGTGTGTCTGTGTGTCAGTCTGTCAGTCTGTGGACAGCATAACTCAAAAACGAAAAGTCGGTAATAAACCCAAGTTGGTATTTAAGTTTAATGTCTTTCAAGGATGCGACACGAAGATTTTGAAGAAAATAGCCCCACCCTAAACTACCCTTTACATGGAAATTTTTTCGAAAATTTTGATTTTCTTGAAAATGGCTCTAACGATTTTGATTAAAATGTCGTATGTTTGAGATATTTTGATGACAAATGAAATGTATATCTTGAATTTTCTGGCTATAGCCCCTGTAGTCGTATTTACTCTGAACGACTTTTGCATAACTGGTAAACCGTTAGAGATGGACCAAATCATACTATACAAAAAATGTAGATCTTGCTAAAATACACAATTAATGTCTCAATAAATTTTCTTGTAGCGTGAACCATTTCGGAGATATTCCTTGTTATATGTGTGAGTTTCGGAAAACTTAGAACTGCAACAACATTGTTCATTTTTTTATATGTTAATCGTGCAAAGAGAACGGAATCTCAAAGGTCAAAAAGATTTGACTCTCGCACAAACCTTCTGTATTCTAATTTTCCCCTTGTACCTACAAGGACATAAGTAATAAGATAATTTGTACAAATGTTATCTCAACTAACCTGAAGAAGATATAGTAATAAGAGTTTGTAAGAATGGTTAGTACAAGAGTAGAGAAAGTCATGTGAGTGCAACACGTCAGATTTTTTTTATTTTTTTTATTTTAGTTTTCATGATCACACACACATACGCACCCGAGGTAAATAATACAATATACTTCAGGAATGGGGAAGATTTGTCACCTTTTTCTTGATACAAATCAAGTCAAGAGCAGATTTAAAGATAAATACTCCAAGTTCAGTCCGCTTTTCTTTTTTGTGAACTTTTATGCCTTCATAATTTTACGGGAAGTCCAAAAATGCTTATAAAACCGGAAAGTTGTTTCAGTTTTGCTTGCAAAATATTCTATGTTGATGTGCCCTTGTGTACGTGACAAGATTGCCGAGTGTTGACAGGGTTAAGGCCCTTTCATGGCGGTGATTATGGTAAATGTTTATAAAACATCACATGCAGATTAAAACGGCAAAACGCTATTGAAAACTAACCTAAAATATGCGCAAACAGCATGTAAAAACTATCAACGGCAGCTATCTGGATGTAGACAAAATGCAAAAACTTGACCGTGGAGCGAAGTTAGCGGTTTGTTAGTGTTTTTTAAATGAATATGCACGTTAGCCTACTAACAACCTAATTTCGCAGGTCCTGATATGTTCGTGCCATGTTTATTAATGATTGCAGGAGTGAGTATGTATCTTAATGAAGGCCGGCTGCCCGCCGCCTCGGGGGTAGAAACCTGTTCCTTCATCCGCGACGGGCGACGTTCGAACCATCGAGCATGAACCTAGTCAGTCGCTCGACTAAGCTTTCAAACCAGGAAGGTGGACGGACCTGTTGATTGATTAATTTCACAAATGGATTCTGGCTTGATATGCATCAATAACAACTGAAAGAGCCTTTTCGTACGTCAGTTGTTTTACCAAAGACGGCTTCGTCACTTTTCTTTGTTTTAGTAAGGCTTGCCATTCCCATTAATTAAATTCCCTACCACGCACCTTGTAGGTAGAAGCAGTATTGCATTCCGCCCACAAATTCATATAACAACCACAAATGCACGTTTTGAGTCCCCTTACCAAAAAAGTAAATAGAAAGAAAATATTTTTACTTTTTCTACTACGTATAGGAAAGTATAGGAACTATTGCATTCCACTCAAAAATTCGATGTAGAGATTTCAACAGAAATATATGTTTTGAGACCCCTGAGTCCAGAGAAAACATTTTTAGAAAAAGGTCCGTGTGTGTACATATTTAAGTTTAATGTCTTTCAAGGATGTGACACAGATTTTGAAGAAAATAGCCCCACCCTAAACTACCCTTTACATGAAAGATTTTTCGAAATTTTTATTTTCTTGAAAATGGCTCTAGCGATTCTGATTAAGATGTCATATCTTTGAGATATCTTTATGGCAAACGAAATGTATATGTTGAATTTTCTGGCTATAGCCCTATGTAGTTCTGTTTACTCTGGATGACTTTTGAGTAACTCGTAATCTTTTTTTGGTAGAGTGAACCATTTCGGAGATATTCCTTGTTATTTGTATCAGTATCGGAAAATCGTTCCACGCAAGCTTCTGGTTCCCAGAGTCAAAGGTTTGTACCCGGCGGAGAGTGATTAATTTTTTCGGGAGTAAAAATGCTTAGCATACTTCCTTTAGAAGGAAAGTAAAGCCGGTAGCCACGTAAAAGAAACTCAGGTTAAAATAATGACCCATTTTTCACTTGAAGGTTAGTTGGAGAGATGAATTTGTTTGAAAATTTAAGGCTGGGTTGCATAAATAGCACTGACGAGACATCAGATTTAACCTAAGGTCAGAACATAAACTTAGATTAGAGTAGAATCACGTTATATAAAACTAAACCAACATTATCGAGTTTGACTTTAGTTAATAATATACCGAAAGTCTGGCAACATCGGAAACCATTGTAGCATTTTTGAAACTTTTCTAGCTTAGGAGAAGCTAGAAGCTTTTGCTTCTACTGCAAAAACTTTTGGACATAATACTTTTTGAAACAATGTTGTTACTATTCAAGTAACCACCACAATTTATTGTTTACGATTTTACTATTTTATTTAAATCATTCCTTATTAAGTTCTGCTGATCTAAATTCAATGAAGTTAACTGAAGAAAATGCTCCAGTTAGATTTGATCTTAGATCAAGCTGACATGAACTTAGATCAAATTCTAAGTTTAGCATGAGTGGTGGTTGAACTCAGATTAACTTTTCTACAAGCAGGCATCCTCTGGATTACCCTGTTTGTAATGTTTTGTACCTGTAACAGCGTTAAGTCAGGGAAATCACTGATTATCTTTTTCAGAACCGAACCCAGGAGCTGTACAACTAGTAGCACAACCTTTGCTTATCAGATGCACTCACTGAGTCAGTCAGTCTCTTTTCTCTTTGCACGTGAAATTTTGGGATGTAAGTGGTAAGCGGGATGAGTAGAAGATACACCCACTGGTAAATCTGGTCACGACTTCCATGTTCGATATCGCTGCAGCAGTTACAACCGAACGATTTGTTTCTCGAGGTGAAAAGGTGAAGGAACAAGTGCTTCAAGAGCAAGTAGGTTAATGCCCAAGACAGGTACTCAATCAACCCTTTAACTATATCAACATCGTTTAGTATCATCAGTAGAACAAGTAATTTGACTGACTTCACCAGAAACCATTTAAAGAACATTAACTGACTCGACTAAGAACTGCAGGAATCAAACACACAGCCCACATTTATCTCTACCACGTATAGTAAGTATTGTATTTCACCCAAAATTTCAATGCCGATTTTACCGGAAATATATGTGCGTGTCTGTAACAGCATAACTCAAAAAATCTGATGTATTGCACTCACATGACTTTCTCTACTCTTGTACTAACCATTCTTACAAACTCTTATTCCTGTATCTTCTTCATGTTAGTTGAGATAAACATTTGTACAAATTATCTTATTGCTTATTTCCTTGTAGGTACAAGGAGAATATTAGAATACAGTAGGCTTTGTGCGATAACTTAACATATAAAAAAATGAACAACGATGATCCATTTCACGAAAGTTCTAAGTTTTCCGAAACTCACACATATAACAAGGAATATCTCCGAAATGGTTCACCCTACAAGAAAATTTATTGAGACATAAATTGTGTATTTTAGCAAGATCTACATTTTTTGTATAGTATAATTTGTTCTATCTCTAACGGTTTACCAGTTATGCAAAAGTCGTCCAGAGTAAATACGACTACAGGGGCTATAGCCAGAAAGTTCAAGATATACATTTCATTTCTCATAAAAATATCTCAGACATATGACATTTTAATCAAAATCGTTAGAACCATTTTCAAGAAAATCAAAATTTTCGAAAAATTGTCCATGTAAAGGGTAGTTTTGGGTGGGGCTATTTTCTTCAAAATCTTCGTGTCGCATCCTTGAAAGACATTAAACTTAAATAACAACTTTGGTTTTTAACCGACTTTTCGTTGTTGAGTTATGCTGTCCACAGACTGACACACAGACACACACACGTACCTTTTTCTAAAAATGCTTTTTTTGGATTCAAGGGGCCTCAAAACATGTATTTCCGGTGAATTCTCGACATCGAATTTTTGGGTGAAATACAATACTTCCCCTACTTACCAGTAGAGAAAGTGAAACGAAAAGTCGGTAAAAAACTAAAATTAGCATTTAAGTTTAATATTTTTCAAGGGTGCAACATGAAGATTTTGAAGAAAATTCCCTTACCCTAAACTACCCTTTACATGGAAAATATTTTAAAAAATTTTATTTTCTCAAAAAATGACTAACAATTTTGATTAAAATGCTATTTATTTGAGATATTTTTATGACAAATTAAATATATATCTTTCCCATATTCGCCTTGCATTTATGTACAATAAAATTATCAGTAAGATAATTTCTGCAAAATTTTATCTCAACTAACACGAAGAAGATATAGTAATAAGAGTTTGTAAGAATGGTTAGTACAAGAGTAGAGAAAGTAATGTGAGTGCAACACATCAGATTTTTCTGTAATTGTTTTCTTGTACCGGTATTTTTTCTTTCCTTTCTATGTTTTGACTTTTTAATGTTCTTTCTTTAAAAAAAACAGTTCACAGTTAAAAGTGTTATTCCTTCTAGGTGAAAATAATTAATACAACATTGAATTTCCCAACCCTAATCCTTCCGTTTTAAATGACTAAACACAGTTTTGACTATCGAAATCCTTTCCGCACGAAAGCTGAGCAGACGTTCGTTATCTTGTAAAGTTGTTTTACTTTCTAACCGCAATTGTATTTTTCACTTGATTGGTGATGCATGGATCATCGCCTCTCCAGCCAATAATGGAGTAAGTGGCGAGGAACTGATTTACTTTAATAAATATTGCCGTATCAGTCGGGTTATTGTCTAGCTTTTGGCAGCTTACTTAGTACTTCCTCTTCTGCACTTCAACATACAGGATGGAAAAAAAGTCATTACATTCCTTGTAATATGTGTTTCATAGAAGCATTACAAACAAAAAAGTCTAATGGCATTTTGTTCTTTGATCAGCCGATTTCGAAAAATAAATTGTTTTGTTCCAAATCTACGAAGATAACAGTTTGTTGCTTGTAAGATGCGTAGAGTAACTTATTTCTGACATAGCTTCGGTAGTAATTATTATTATGGGACATAACACACGGTTTCGAAATAATTAATCACTTAAAATACGTGAAGGAATACTCCGAGCAGCTCTTACAGACGTGAAGTAATTTGGTTTAAATTAATGTAATGACTTCCCTGCCACCCTGTATATGTAGAGCTATACTCATTCTTATACACACTATTTTTGCAAGTGCTTATTTCTCTATCTACTATATTTTAATCGACATAAACATTTTCTGAAATTACCTTATTGATAATTTTCTTGTAGGTGCAAGAGCAGTGTGGAAATATAGACCCAGATATAAGAAAACGAATAACATATTCCTAATTGAGAAAGTATTGATAAGTTGAAACAAATAATAAAGAATATCTCGGAAATGGCTCAGTCAAAAGAAAAAGAAGCATTCGACATAAATTGTGTTTTAACCACACAGAAAGATGGCGGCTAATTACGTAAGTGCCTCACTGATCTATCTACTGGAGGTCTCTCTTCCTAAGCCTTAACCCAAGGCCGCGGGCTCAAATGGACTTTTTTTGGAGCGTAAAATCCGTAGCATAGCTTCTTTCGGCTTGATGGTCCCATGTAGATTTACCTCGTACTAAAACAATCTCAAGACTGATAAACAGACCTCTGAGCAAAATTTAGCGGATTTTCACGTCCAGAATGTCATTCATTTGTCATAATAATTGTAATTAAATTACCTTAAGTTTAAGATACTTTCAAGACAAATTAAATGTATATATCGAATTTTTAAATGCTTAGACTTTATCCAACAGGAAATCGTCATCCGTGTCTTTTTTGTATGTTTTGTAATCCAATTGTAATTTGCTTTTTAAAGATTTCACTATCGCTAAACTCCCCTAATCACACTGTACCTACAAGAAAATATATAATAATTATGGACCAAAGTTCCTTACAGGAAACGAAAGTTTTCGGAGTTTGGACTACAGGAAGTGGGAGTGTCAGTCTGTCACATGATCACAACACAGAGAAGGCAAGTTACAGTCCAAGCAGAAACTTATAAAGTTTTTGCGTAATTTACATTCTGTAGGCATTTTACTGTATTGAACACTATGAACCGTAGGCAGTGTGTTTTGTGCTGTCACTGTACTGGGGCAATGACGTCACGCTCTGCCCATGTGGCAGGTGACTTCCGATCATCAGTTTCTTCAAATGCTTATATCGGTTAATAAAGAATTAGCTTTTATACGAATAAAGAAATACATATGAGTGCAACAGAACTTTTAGGGGATTCTACCTTTCTTTCCATAACAATGTTTCTAAAAGTAGTAAGTATGGACGTACTTGATAATATGTCACTGCGTTGTTATTATTTTGCTGGATTTTAAGTGCAGACCAGGGCTCGTGTACCTGAGAAGACCAAGCATGCGTTTCCGCCCATACAATGGGCGCTACGTACCGTGACCCCCCCCCTCCCCCCTCGTGATGGGACCGCCGACCGGACAAGACCGGTCCGACTGAGAACATATCCCCCGCAAGAGTGGGCTACATACTCCTATAATATCGATATTATGCCACGAGAGCATAATGGCAGTAATTAAGATGCAGGTACATTTTGTCAAACCAGTTAGTTCACACGAATATTTATACCCAAGTTTCATATGATTATTTATCCTCGAACGCATGTCTAGGTTTAAAACATTTATAAAATGTTCTAAATATTCTACACTGCATGTTATTTTCACTGGTATCCAACATTTTTATCATGTATTTGTTATTCGATTGTACACCGTGGACAAAAAACCTGATGACTTTCTCTACTTTTGTACTAACCATTCTTACAAACTCTTATTCCTATATCTTCTTCGTGTTAGTTGAGATAAACATTTGTAGAAATCATCTTATTGCTTATCTTCATGTAGGTACAAGGAGAATATGGGAATACAATAAATCTTGAGCGATAGTCAAATCTTTTAAAGCTTTGATATTCCGTTCTCTTTGCACGATTAACATTTCCGAAACTCACTTAACAAGTTTTGATGGAGAAATTGATGCAATTTATACATCCTTACAAAATCTGTTCACCTGGACAAATAAGTTTTTCAACATAGTCTTCTTATCAGATTCCAAAGCGGCTATTCAAGCTCTTATTTCAACTGACTACCCTAAAATGGGTAGAATAAAAGAAATTCATAGTATGATTAAACATCTCCAAAATTTAAATAAAAGTATTATTTTCCGATGGATCAAGCAAACATGTTGGCCAAGAAGGGTTCCAAAGTTGCTCAAACAACAAAACAAAACATCCCCTATGAAGCAGTTAAAACGTTAATCAAAAACATCTTCACAAACATATAATGAATATGTTGCTTCTTCTGAAAAACTTAATTCGAAGTATCTCCAAAATAAACCTAAAACAATTCCAGATCTGCCAAGAAAATCATCAGTTGCAATTTTCAGATTAATATCAAGCCATGATTGACATTTGTTCAAGATTGGATTAAAAAACTTCCACACAGTGCTGTTTATGTGGAAAAAATGACTTAATGAACATTGATCACCTAATTTTATGTGAAATTCTCCAAAATCAAGAAGATCTAGTCTCTAAATATTGGGAGGCAAGAAGAAGAATGATTTTACTATCAAATTCTGATCATTAGACACACATATACAGATTTCCGAAGCTGACACACATAACAACGAATATCTCCGAAATGGTTCTCTCTACAAACATTTTAGTCCAACATAACGTGTGTGTTTTAGCAAGATCTACGTTTTTTGTATAGTAAGATTTGGTCTATCACTTACGGTTTACCAGTTATGCAAGAGTCATCCAGAGTAAACAGGACTACATAAGCTATAGTCAGAAAATTCAATATATGCATTTCATTTGTCATAAAAATTTCTCAAATGTATGACATTTTAATCAAAATCGTTAGAACCATTTTCGAGAAAATCAAAATTTTCGAAAACTTTTCCATGTAAAGGGTAGTTTTAGGTGGCGGAATTTTGATCAAAATCTTTGTGTTGCACCCTTGAAAGACGCTTGGTTTTAAACCGACTTTTTTTTAATTATGTTGTCCACAGATTGACAGTGACACACCTTTTTCTAAAAAGACCTGTTTTTGGATTCAGGAGGTCTCAAAACATTCGCGGTGAAATCTCGACATCGAATTTTTTAGTGGAGTACAATATTTCCTCTGCTTATCAGTAGGGAAAGTAAAAATTAGATCTCGAAACAACCGATAACAATTAAGAATGAGGCCGTCGAAAGATACTTACATGGACTATTTCATGAATAAAGTAAGAGTTTGAACATTTATCCAGAGAATGTTAAATTACATAAAAAGTAACCTAAAATATGATCATTACTATTAGTACAGTTCCACTTACTCGGTTTTGGATATTTAGTTCCATGACCTGAACTTTGATCTCAAGTTTAAAACAACAGTAAAAATGAAAAAATGATGGTAATTTGGAATACTGTGCCATCTATCTGTAGATAATGAAAACAGATAGACTGGATTGCACCCTAATGCCATCTGTCCGCCACAGAGGCGGAGTTACAGCTGCCCTGCATTGTGTGGACTTGTGATATAAGAGGGATAAGATCTTGAAGACTAACTGTCCACCAAACACTGATCTACAAGGTATCTCCAAACAGATGCGCCGTAGTGCTGCCGTTGAGGTGCTTCCTTGTAGATGTAATCATGGAAATGATGGACTGCTAAGTGAGGTTATGTAACTCAGATTTGCCCGATGTTCATTCATGTAATATGAGAGACGCCTCAAATCAAATTGGAGAACTGGATACTGCAATTTGCAAGATCCGCATACTTGATGCATGATCTGCTCCAAATACTGCTCCAGGAACAAGGGGAAGGAGTGGGGGAGATTTAATCAAACAAAACCGATGGATGGTAGCGATTAGCGATTGGTTCCACTTCTTTGAGAAGCAGAGTTCCGTGGCCGTTACGCGCAATCAGCCTGGCCGTATTGTGTGTCATTTCGCTGTTAAGTATACCGGTCGGCCCGACCAGGTTAGGTTAGGTGTAATGAAAGCTCTATTACGGCTATTACAGCCTTGGAGATCATGGGAATGCCTTACATCTGGGCAACCTTTCATTCTTAACACACGTATCGATTGTGCATGGGAACCTCGTATCAGAATTAATCGATGTTGCATAAATTGAGCTTTCATTTATGGGCCTTGTTATAGAGGAAACAGTTTCGTTCGTTCGTAAAATATACCTAACCATGGTAAAGCTACGGCCATAGTTGGTGCTATTGCATCCGCCATAGAACCCGTTGCAGAGAAGCCAACCCATAGATTACAGGAAGTATTGTATTCTACCCAAAAATTGCATGTCGGGATTTCAACGGAAATATATGTCTTGAGGCCATCTGAATCCAAAAAATCTGATGTGTTGCACTCACATTACTTTCTCTACTCTTGTACTAACCATTCTTACAAACTCTTATTCCTATATCTTCTTCGTGTTAGTTGAGATAAACATTTGTACAAATTATCTTATTGCTTATTTCCTTGTAGGTACAAGGGGAATGTTAGAATACAGTAGACTTTGTGCGATAGTCAAATATTTGAGATTATGTTGTCTTTGAACACTTATCATATAAAAAAATTAACAAAAAGTTCTAAGTTTTCCGAAACTCACACACATAACAAGGAATATCTCCGAAATGGTTCACCCTACAAGAAAATTTACTGAGACATAAATTGTGTATTTTGGCAAGATCTACATGTTTTGTACAGTATGATTTGGTCTATCTCTAACGGTTTACCAGTTATGCAAAAGTCGTCCAGAGTAAATACGACTACAGGGGCTCTAGCCAGAAAATTCAAGATATACATTTCATTTGTCATAAAAATATCTCAAACTTATGACATTTTAATCAAAATCGTTAGAGCCATTTTCAAGAAAATCAAAATTTTCGAAAAATTTTCCATGTAAAGGTTAGTTTAGGGTGGAACTATTTTCTTCAAAATCTTCGTGTCAGATCCTTGAAAGACATTAAACTTAAATACCAACTTTGGTTTTTAACCGACTTTTCGTTTTTGAGTTATGATGTCCACAGTCTGACACACAGACACGCAAACGGACCTTTTTCTAAAAATGCTTTTTTTGGATTCAGGGAGCCTCAAAACATATATTTCCGGTGAAATCCTGACATCCAATTTTTGGGTGAAATACAATACTTCCCCTACTTACCAGTAGAGAAAGTAAAAATGAAATGTATATCTTGAATTTTCTGACTATAGCCCAGTCGTATTTACTCTGGATGACTTTTCCATAACTGCCAAACCGTAACAGATAGACCAAATCTTGCTATACAAAAATGTAGATATTGTTAAAACACACAATTTAAGTCTGAATACATTTTTTTGTAGATTGCACCATTTCGGAGATGTTGCTAGTTATTTGTGTGAGTTTTGGAGAACTTATACTTTCCACAAATGTAAGACCGTTATTTATTTTTTTATCTTAGCTGTGCAAATATAGTTATTATTGGCTGGAGTGCAATAGTGGAGGTGGATAGCGAGGTGGTTGGAGTATACCTTGAGGCTATGTGATGGTACATATATCATTGTTGCACGCAGGCGCTGTGTCCGACAAATGAAGGCTCGGCGGCGGTGGAGGAGGTTCGCCCCAAAGAATTCTCCCACGAAGCAAGCTTATGGGTACACCGTGTACGTACTAATATAAACAACTCGGGCGGGCGAGGTGCGTGGACAAATTATAGACGAGGGTGAACACACCCGTTTGGTCTCCTCATGATCCAGCGAGAGATACCGGAAAATCACCATCTCAGCGCATTTGCCGCCAAAACTTCTTTTTGTTTGCTTTAAAGAACTAGTTACAGTGTTTTTAAGTACCCGAAAATTGTAGTGTAAACGTTAGGACATAACCACCAATCACATCGTATATCACGTGAACGTGTCGCAAAGTGCCTGGGCGTCATCTTACACGTTGCCAAACTTGCAATTTTCTGTGTGAGCGTGGAGTTTAATTTCCCGCGGATATATTGTACCACGTGGTGCATGGACCTAGTCGAACCCCCTGCTGCTTAAAGTCATCTGAGAATAGTTGTTAATGTGGGCTGAATTGACATATGTGGGCCTTAACCCTCTAAGTCTACTGCACAGTATTGCCATTTGATAATAGCATATTTAGACAACATTTTAGAAAATTCTAACAGCATTGTTTAGTTATTTTCATATTAGCATTTCAGAATAAAATAAAGGCATTGATAGCTATCAATTTATTTCAGTATTATTGTAGTTCTTTATTTTCCTTTATTAAAATGCAATTGTAGTCTAACGTAACCCTGTAATCGCCCACATGTAGTGTCTCACTGTTTATTTTACGTGGGGCCGCCCCATCCTTTACTGCAGTCTATGGTATAAGGTATATAGAACACCAGAGGCATGCTCTTTGACCATGGTGAACCATTGTATATACATTTGTAATAATATTTACTAAAGTTGCATTTTTTGCTATTATTATATCATTATTTAGGAATGATAAAGATCGAAATAATATAATAAGGGAAATTATACGAGTTGACAAAAACACTTTAGAAATTGTAGAAAAAAAAGACGCCTGAAATGGTATGGACACGTGCTTAGAATGTCAGAGGATCCAATACCCAAGAAAATTCTGAACTGGGAAGTTGAAGGAAACCTAAGGAAAATGCTATGGACAGGGACTTTTGGAGGCAGAAGATCGTTTTGGGATGAAAATATTATTATAATTATCATAATCATTATTACTATCATAATTGTGTCATTTATATCTAATTTTCTAAGATAGGTATAATTGTTTAGCTAACCCTCTTTGTTGATATATTTTTTAAATTTATTTAGTTATTTTAATTAATATCCTGTTTCTGTGTTTTAATAATTGCAAACAGCTAGAATACTTTGTTTTCAAAATTGATTGTAAAAAATATTAAAAAATTGCTCAAATGTCGATGTATTCTGGATTCTTGTGGTCAACTTCACTGGAGGGCAGAATTCTGATGTTTATTACGCGTGTAAAGGTTACACAACGATTTTCTTCCTTTCAATCTTACATTTTCTTTCTAAATTATAGTTGAAATAAGTCACAATTTTTCTTGATTACGGTTTAGATTTTTTGCAAAGGCAGACAACGTATAGTTACGGCAATCTTTACCCCATGCCTAGCTCAGAGTTAATCATCCCGTGAGGGACTTCTAAGAAAAGCTTCCAGTGAAAATAATGAATGTTTTAATGGCAGAGTAGTATATTGCGATACAAGTGCGATAATACACCCTTGCAAAACGAGGAATAAGATTGGAAATGCGAGACGAAGTCGAGGTGACTGAGTGGGGTTTAAGGGCCCCTCGACACCTAGGTCATTTGAGCCCCAAATCAAAAGATAAAAATAGTAAAACCTAGAAACTTCACAAGTAAGACAGCTAAAACTTAAAAAAGTGAGAGCTAAAATCGTAAAACGTTCAAAAACTCAGACTTCCAAAAATGTAATGTGAATTAAATACTAAAAAGTGAAAGTAAAAACATTAAGTTAAAACGCTAATAAGGTTGAAAATCTCTCTACCAGCAAAGCGTGCTTCGCGAACCCAATAGCTGACTAACAACTGAAGGTGAGAGGGTTGCTTGCTGCACGAATTAAATTGTAAGTGGATACTAACGAATAAAGGAAAGTAAAGGCGGCAAGATTTACCTTTTCAAATTCAGTATCAAATATACAGGTTGGAGGTTTAAATACATTTCATTAACACCTGCAGTAAAAATCCTAAAAGCACGCAATACAGGCGTTTCAAGACCCCAAGCAAGAAGTGGGTGAAATGTCTCATTGCAGCAGAGAATACAGTATATGGTAAGGGTAAGGTTAAGAGCATGTGCTGCGAGTGTTATTTACCTTCTCTGCGCATGCCCATCTTGAGGCATTTCTTGAGCCGACAGTATTGACACTGGTTCCGATGGTGCTGGTCTATGGGACAGTTGCGGTTCCCTCGACACGAGTATGTCAGGTTCCGCCTTACGCTCCTCTTGAAGAAGCTCTTGCACCCTGTCAGGGAGAACAAAACAAACATCTCTATCATCTTCATCAAGTCCAACATATACTGCACTAAATAATAGGCTAGGAAGAAATGAACAAAACTCTTATTCCTATATCTTCTTCGTGTTAGTTGAGATAAGCATTTGCTTATTTCCTTGTAAGCACAAGGAGAATATGGGAATACAGTAGACTTTGTGCGATAGTCAAATGTTTGAGATTCCGTTCTCTTTGCACACGTAACATATAAAAAAATGAATAACGATGACCCATTTCACGAAAGTTCTAAGTTTTCCGAAACTCACACACTTAACAAGGAATATCTCCGAAATGGTTCAGCCTACAAGAAAATTTATTGAGACATAAATTGTGTATTTTAGCAAGATCTACATTTTTTTTATAGTAAGATTTGGTCTATCTCTAACGGTTTACCAATTATGCAAAAGACGTCCAGAGTAAATACGACTACAGGGGCTATAGCCAGAAAATTCAAGATATGTATTTCATTTGTCATCAAAATATCTCAAACATGTCATTTTAATAAAAATGGTTAGAGCCATTTTTAAGAAAATCAAAATTTTCGAAAAATTTTCCATCTAAAGGGTAGTTTAGGGTGCGGCAATTTTCTTCAAAATCTTCGTGTGACATCCCTGAAAGACATTAAACTTAAATACCAACTTTGGTTTTTAACCGACTTTTCGTTTTTGAGTTATGCTGTCCACAGACTGACAGACTGACACACTCACGGACCTTTTTCTAAAAATGCTTTTTTTTTGGATTCAGGGGGCCTCAAAACATATATTTCCGGTCAAATCTTGACATCGAAATTTTGTGCACATTACAATACTTCCTCTACTTACTAGGTCTAATGTACGTAATCTGCTTTAAGTTTATGGTTTCATTAAGTGCATTTTCTAGCTAAATTATATCTCCCAATTTGTGGCACCAGAAAAGGTATCTCAGCTTCAGTTTTAATTCTTCGGAAGAATTAACATTGTCCAGTTATAATCTCTGAGGTTTTATAATGATTATCCCTGTTTATCTTCGTACGTAAAGACTTTATTGCAGTTTAAGTGGAATTCTTATCCTGTCGCGCCGTTTATTCCTTTACTGTGATTAGATAGCTCTGAAACTATGGTTAGTGGCTAAGAATATTCAAAAAGACATTCTATTTTAATATAAAATAATTCATATTTAACATTAAAGATTAATAGTAAATATTTCAAGGAAACTCCAATAGGCAGTAATGGAGTGCAATGAGGAAGTAGAAAGGAAAGGAATGCAAAGAAACATGGGGAAAAGTAAGACAGTGTTAGAATGTAGGTAGGACAGAAGAAAACAATGATTGATATAATTGAGCAGAGAAAACTAAAATGGTTGAGCCACATAAGACGGATGGGAGAAGAAACAAAAACGAAATGGGTCTTTAAAAAGAACAAAAATTAAAAAGTGTCAAAAAAAGCAATTTTAGTTATTTGAGCAGTCTTCTTAGGCACCTACATTCACACTAATACCTATTAGAACTGCAGACAAATGTTACAGATAGAAAGTTGGAAAATTGTGCAAAAGGTATTAATTTATATGCAAACTCATGGAGTTGCAAGGATGGCGCATCTGTTGTGTCTGTGGGTCAACAGAATGGGCATTTCGAGGAAGATAAAGTTGGTGTGAAGTTATCAGAACTGGGCGGGGCATATAAACTCACAGACCGTAGGCTAAACCACGACTTCTCTTGTGTTTCATTCAGCAAGAGCCTCTCCGGGAACTGGTACCACCCTTGCAATTATTAAAACTGGCACGTTAAATAATTCTATAAAGAAATAGGCAATTCATATGGTAAAAAAGTGCATAACGTAAGAACCATACGTTTACAATGCTGCCAGAAAATACGAAGGTATTAGCCAGGAAAGTTATGCATAGCGCTTATAAGTCAGAGTAGCTAAGGCAATTAGTTTTTCCGGTGAATTTAATCAACGTTCAGGAATCAAAGAAACAGGGGAAGTATTGTATTCGACCCAAGATTTCGATGTCTGCCTGTAAACAGCATAACTCAAAAACTAAAACTAGGTTAAAAAATCTGATGTGTTGCACTCACATAACTTTCTCTACTCTTGTACTAGCCATTCTTACAAACTCTTATTCCTATATCTTCTTTCTTGATAGTTGAGATAAACATTTGTACAAATTATCTTATTGCTTATTTCCTTGTAGGTGCAAGGGGAATGTTAGAATACAGTAGGCTTTGTGCGATAGTCAAATGTTTGAGATTTTGCACACTTAACATATAAAAAAATGAACAACGATGATCCATTTCACGAAAGTTCCAAGTTTACCGAAACTCACACACATAACAAGGAATATCTCCGAAATGGTTCACCCTACAAGAAAATTTATTGAGAGATAAATTGTGTATTTTAGCAAGATCTACATTTTTTGTATAGTATGATTTGGTCTATCTGTAACGGTTTACCAGTTATGCAAAAGTCGTCCAGAGTAAATACGACTACAGGGGCTATAGCCAGAAAATTCAAGATATACATTTCATTTGCCATAAAAATATCTCAAACATATGACATTTTAATCACAATCGTTAGAGCCATTTTCAAGAAAATTAAAATTTTCGAAAAATTTTTCATGTAAAGGGTAGTTTAGGGTGGGGCTATTTTCTTCAAAATCTTCGTGTCGCATCCTTGAAAAGCATTAAACTTAAACACCAACTTTGGTTTCTAACTGAGTTTTCGTTTTTGAGGTATGCTGTCCACAGACTGACAGACTGACACACACGCAGACACACACACACGGACCTTTTTTTAAAAATGCTTATTTTGGATTCAGGGGACCTCAAAACATGCATTTCCGGTGAAATCTCCACATCGAATTTTTGGGTGGAATACAATACTTCCTCTGCTTACCAGTAGAGAAAGTAAAAACCAAAGTTAGTATTTAAATTTAATATCTTTCAATAATGCAATAGAAAGATTTTGAAAAAAAAAATTCCTCTACCCCATATTACCCATTACATGGAAAAATTTTCGGAAATTTTTGTTTTCTCAAAATTGGCTCTAATAATTTTGATTAAAATGTCATATGTTTGAGATATTTTTATGGAAAATGAAATGTATATCTTGAATTTTTGGCTTAAATCCACGTTTCCCTGTTTAGTCAAGAGATAGACCAAATCTTAATCTACAAAAAATGTAGATCTTGCTAAAACACACAATTTATAACAAAATAAATTTTTTTGGTGGAATGAACCATTTCGGAGATATTCCTTGCTATTTCTACGAGTTTTGTAATATTTAAATATTTCTCATTTTTTATATCTTAGCCGTGCAAAGAGAATGGAATTTCAAAGCTTTAAAATAGTTGACTATCGCTCGTATTTCCATATTCTCCTTGTACCTTCAAGGAAATAAACAATAGGATAATCTCTGGAAATGAAGAAGATATGGGAATAAGAGTTTGTAAGAATAATTAGTACAAGAGGAAAAAAAGTCCTCAAAAGGGGTATTTGATGAAATTTTGACTTCAGATTGTTTGCTGGAATGCCATTCTTCCTTTCTCTAATAGCTGATAAAGTTAAATCAAGTATTTTTGTCTTTTCAATTCCAGTTTTGTTGTTATAATCACAGAAACGCTTTCAGTAAATGAATTCTTGGATTTTTCTAACTAACTCTGCTATTTTAGACAAAGTTCGTGCTGTTAATACGAAACGTTTTGTTTGGTAAACCATAATTTTCCGTTTACATCGCATACCTGCTTGAAGACCTATTATTTTGTGTTGTTCTATTCAAAAGGGACACAGCTGTTTGTCCGCACCTACATACGTGGAATTTGTTGAAACTATTTACATCCGAAAATAAACGAGCGCACTGTTCCAAATCACTGTTATTTTGTAACCTCCACTCTCGGTTAACTAGAGGAAGCAAACAGTGATCCTATCCCATAAATTTGCGTTCGTTATCCAAAATATCCCATGGCTTCCTGTGCACTAAGCGACCGACCGGCGGGCCGGCCAATCAGGACTGACCATATGGAAGCATGGTCGTGACCACGCTCATTCTCTGAACCCGATCATTAGGAACCCGCCATGGTGCTACGTCATTCGACACTATAGCATGTTTTGTAAACCAGAACCTTCTGTTGCAACCTGCAAAACTTCCAGCCTCCAGAGGAGATGCACGGTTCGCAAATAACCAAAGATCTGCTTTCACTTAAATAGTATAGTACCTGGGTGACCGAGCTTCGCTCGGCGATTTTCGCCTCTGTTTTTGTGAAATTTTGTTTTGTTTTCTTTGTTTGTTTGTTTGTTTGTTTGTTTGTTTTTTTTTTTTTTTTTTTTTTTTTTTTTTTTTGTAATATGTTGCATTTATATTTCAATCATGGAAAATTAAATGAATTGTATGTTGAACGGCAAACAGGGGATATATGAATGTGCTACGTAAAAGAAAAACGAGTAGAAAGTCATTTGAAAGTAATATATTGTGTAATAAAACTTATCATAAAAACGTTCTTCAAGGAAAAATATGTGTGCCGAATTTCGCGGTGATATGAATTGTTTAAAGAAAAGTGAGTAGAGAAAGATGTGAATGTTTTACCTAAAAGTAGAGAAACCACTGTGAATGTAACATGAGCATTTCTATTTCAAACATATAGAAAACTGTATGACATTTGTAGAAGAGTGAGTAGAGAAACAGATGTGAATGTGTTACCTAAAATTGAGAGGGGAAAAGAGGGTGAATGTAATAGTATTTCCATTTCAAACATACAGAACATGGTATGACTTATTTTAAAAGCGAGGACAAAAACATTTTTTGTGTAAAATCGCGTTTTTTATGGAAAATTGTTTAAAGAAGAGTGAGTAGAGAAAGCGATGTGCATGTGTTACCTAAAAGTAAGTAGAGAAACCACTATGAATGTAATATGCAGCATCTATTTTAAACATACAGAAAGTTGTATTATTTCTTTGTGGAAGAGTGAGTAGAGAAACCACTGTGAATTGTGTTACTTAAAAGTGAGAAGAGAAAACAGTGTGAATGTAACAGTATTTCTATTTCAAACACACAGAACATGGTATGACTTATTATAAAAGCGGAGATAAAAATGTTCTTTGGTGTAAAATCAGGTTTTTTATGGAAAATTGTTTATAGAGGAGTGGGTAGAGAAAGAGATATGAATGTGTTACCTAAAAGTGAGTAGAGAAAACACTGTAAAAGTAATAAGCATGTATACAAAAATTTAACCAAACCTTTAGAGCCGTTTCTGAAATACCGGGAATATATACACAAGAATTGCTCTGTGGAAGCGGGAATAAAAAATGTTATTTTTTATGTAAAATCGCGTTTTTTCGGGAATCACACCTATATAGATGAACTTAAAAAGCAAAACCCTATCTGAATACAAAATTTGATGGAAATCGTTAGAGCCGTTTCCAAGTTGCTCGGAATATATATACACACACACAAGAATTGCTCGTTTAAATATATAAGATAATTTCTGCAGTAATCAATCTACGCGTACATGTTCCATGGCCTATTCGATCTCCTGATTTGAATCCAATGTACTTCTTAGTCTGGGTTTATGCGACTCCTGTGTCAGATATTGAGAGAGTATCGATATTAGATTTGACCAAATACGAAACCTACAGAAATTTATAATACATCGAAGCCACTGTGACCAATTTCTGCAACCTTCGAGTTTGTCTCGTTACTCAGCAACAAATGATTTTCGGAGCATGTTGTGTGGATATCTTCGACGTATTTGATACCAACAAAGGCACATTTTGTCTTCTTCGCAGTTTAGACCTTTCATTGGTCTGTTTGGCTCCAAATTGCTGCTGGTTCTATCTTTCCTAGGTCTTCCACACTTCATTCTTCATTGGTATTCTGTTTTCAGTCATCGTTATTAAGTATTGTTTACAGATTGTTATATATTTTACTATTGTTGTATTTAATTCCTCTAAGTTTAATTATTGCCTTATTTCTGTATTATGTTTTTGTCTGTTCTTTTGTATTATGATATTGATCTGAGGAAGCCAATTTCTGCAGCTTGTATATATATACTAGCTGAGTCTTATGCCATTATATAATTTTATTATAGTCTTTTATGACTGTATTTTTGAAAGTTCTATTTAGTGTTCTTGTTATATAATTAAAATTATTTAGTTCATTATTTATATGATATTTCACAGCCTGAAAAGTTAAATTTTGTCACTTCTTCTAGTGGTTTGTTTATCTTTGACCGAACTGGATGAGAAAATTGAGAATTATCGTTCTCGATTTTTCAGGCGATATTTCCATGTTATATCTGGTTGATATTTCGCTTAATTTAAATAGCCTTCTTTTACGTTCATGTTCTGTTTTTGCTATTTAAATCGAGTCATCTACAAAGGCTAATGCTTCTGTTATTAAATTTTCTTAGTTAATTCTTGCCATTGTTATTTGCTTCCATGATGTTATCGTGTCAAAATATATATTGGTTTTATATAATCTATTAACAGAATATGCATTTCTAGGTTAAATTCTCTTCGTTTTTCAATTACTTGCTTTAAATTCAATACATTATCCGTGCAGCTTCTACCTTTCCTAAACCATATGTTTTCTTCTAATATTATTGCGAAGGTTGGCAGCAATGGAGTGAATTTCTAGTATAACTGGCTAGCGATATTTTTGGAACCAGCTATTCTAAACACATGTTTTATGCAGGGATGTATTTCATAACTCCGTGTCGATATCAAACATTCTGTTTCGGAATATGGAAGACAGTGGGACAATAATCGATGTCGTAATGGTTACAGTGGAAACTACGACAAACCTGGCAGCGGGTCTGTAATGCCTTTGTGTGTTTAATTGTTTATATAGGCCAAGCCAGCGAGCGAGCGAGTGCCCAAGGAACCAGAGTTGCCTGGGGCATGTATCAGCGGAGCAAATGAATTAGCACAGAACAATGGTGAGATTTCGAGACCTGACGCGACGAGTGAAAGAAAAAAACTGGATTCATTCACTGCATTGAAATCTCCTATTGTCTTAAATGCTAATCAACACGACCTCGCATTTATTGAACGTATATAAGGGCACAGGCGACTGCCTTGGGGTAACAGGCGATGTTTCCAAGTCCACCAGCCAGTTGGCGGGGGTACAAATTAAACCTATTAGTATTTATGGTCATTACGATGCCTATATCATACATAGGGCGTTATACCTTGTGTGGTTTATCTTGTCTCTGGCTTAACTGTGTCTGTTGCAATAATCGATATGCGCTGCGAATTCATTTGTTTCTTACTGACTATATTTTTACTCTCTCTACTGGTAAGTAGGGGAAGTATTGTATTCCACCCAAAAATTCCATGTCGAGATTTCACCGGAAATACATGTTTTGAGGCCCCCTGAATCCAAAAGAAAAGCATTTTTAGAAAAAGGTCCGTGTGTGTGTGTCTGTGTGTCAGTCTGTGGACAGCATAACTCAAAAACGAAACGTCGGTTAAAAACCAAAGTTGGTATTTAAGTTTAATGTCTTTCAAGGATGCGACACGAAGATTTTGAACAAAATAGCCCCACCCTAAACTACCCTTCACATGAAAAATGTTTCTTGAAAATGGCTCTAACGATTTTGATTAAAATGTCATATGTTTGAGATATTTTGATGGCAAATGAAATGTATATGTTGGATTTTCTGGCTATAGCCCCTGTAGTCGTATTTACTCTGGACGACTTTTGCATAACTGGTAAACCGTTAGAGATAGACCAAATCATACTATACAAAAAATGTAGATCTTGCTAAAATACACAATTTATGTCTCAATAAATTTTCTTGTAGGGTGAACCATTTCGAAGATATTCCTTGTTATACACATAGTTTCGGAAAACTTACAACTTTCGTGAAATGGATCATCGTTGTTCATTTTTTATATGTTAAGTGTGCAAAGGCAAAAGAATCTCAAACATTTGTCTATCGTACAAAGGCTACTGTATTCTAACATTCCCCCTTGTACCTACAAGGAAATAACCAATAAGATAATTTGTACAAATGTTTATCTCAACTATCAAGAAAGAAGATATAGTAATAAGAGTTTGTAAGAATGGTTAGTACAAGAGTAGAGAAAGTCATGTGAGTGCAAGACATCAGATTTTTCTAGTTTGCGACTACAGAGAGCTGTCTCTCTCGTTTCCGGGGCCCGGGAATGGTTTCCGTCTGTTGTAAACACTCCCATTTGAATAGACGTTCTTCAGCTTTATCGTTCTCGTTACCGTCACCGTTACCGATGATTAGCAGACACATCTGGAGAGTCCGGAAGATTTGCACACCCTGTGCGCCTTACCTCGCTCCACTATGCGATTACCTAGTCCGAAAAATCGTGATCCATTATTGCGGCCGAGGCGAGAACGTGAGAGAAACAAAAGACGATCACGAGAGCAATCGAGATGGAGCTAATGCTTCGCTTCTGAGCAGAGGCTCCTGCAGACACAACGGGCTTATCTCCCTAATCCTGTAAGATTCCGCCCGCCCGCCCGCCTGCCGCAGAAGTGGGACACACTAATCCGGTTACAACGTAAAATCCTCAAGCATCATAAAACGTTTTTAATGGCCGAGAGTCAGATAGTAATGCAGCTTCCTGGTGCACTCTGATGCAGCGCTACAAATAGAAAATTACCATCAACTCCCGCCCTGGCTTCTAATAATTCATCTATACATAGGTATAAATTATTTGTTTAATAGCAACCAAGCTGTGAAAATAATCGAAGACCGATGCACTGCACTCACATGACTTTCTCTACTCTTGTACTAACCATTCGTATTCCTTTATCTTCTTCGTGTTAGTTCAGATAAACATTTATACAAATTATCTTATTGCTTATTTCCTTGTAGGTACAAGGGGAATATTAGAATACAGTAGACTTTGTGCGAGTCAAATCTTTTAAAGCTTTGAAGTCCCGTTCTCTTTGCACGCTTAACATATAAAAAAATAAACAACGATGATCCATTTCACGAAAGTTATGCTTCCGAAACTGACACAAATAACAAGGAATATCTCCGAAATGGTTCACCCTACAAGAAAATTTATTTCGACATAAATTGTGTATTTTAGCAAGATCTACATTTTTTGTATAGTAAGATTTGGTCTATCTCTAACGGTTTACCAGTTATGCAAAAGTCGTCCAGAGTAAATACGACTACAGGAGCTATAGCCAGAAAATTCAAGATATACATTTCATTTGTCATCAAAATATCTCAAACATATGACATTTTAATCAAAATCGTTACAGACATTTTCAAGAAAATCAAAATTTTCTAAAATTTTTTCCATGTAAAGGGTAGTTTAGGGTGGGGCTATTTTCTTCAAAATCTCTGTGTCGCATCTTTGAAAGACATTGAACTTAAATACCAACTTTGGTTTTTAACCGACTTTTAGTTTTTGAGTCACGCTGTCCACAGACTGACAAACATACACACACACGGACCTTTTTCTAAAAATGCTTTTTTTTGGATTCAGGGGTCTCAAAACATATATTTCCGGTGAAATCTCGACATAGAATATGTGGGTGGAATACAATACTTCCCCTACTTAGTAGTAGAGGAAGAAGTAAAGTAGTTGAAAAGAGAAAGAAGTATCTGTAGTTGAAAATTCAAACCACAACTAGAAATATCTCGGAAATGACTAACTGTATAAGAAACTTATTGTGAGCTTTAACGAGACCAATATTTTTGGTAGATAAAGATTTTGTTTGTCTTGAATTCAGTCACCTGAATTAACTTGAAGTAGATAGAAGGACCCTGTGCTGGGAGGTCTGGCACGGGGTGCACTCAGTCTTGTTAGGGGAGAGGCAATTGTGGAGCTAGCAGGTAAGACACCAAGGCGTACTGGGTAGGTAATTAGAACTTCTGTAAGAAATCGCGGAATTGCATGAAAGCATGTATGCAAGTTCTGAGAATTAAAAAGTGAACATAATTATTAGAATTCAGCAACCCACAGAATAGAATTTTTTTTCAGATGCGAATAGGAAATTAAAGATTTGGCAACGTATAAGGAAGAACTTTGCTGTGTAGTTGTGAAGAAGGCAGAACTTACGTGGATAAAACTCAGTTTTCATGTCATATTAGCTACAGAAGTGTTCTATGCAGTCCGCATCGCTGAACACAGATTTAGCGGTAGATGCACGGGGATTTGCCGCCTGGCATTTCAGCGACCCACGGCCACTTATGTTTGTTATTCTTATTACACTTACTTTAAGCTATGAAGTTATTTAGACACTATTAACCTCCATTAAATTTATCATTCACACACACACACACAGCCACGGACATCTTGAGATAAATATCCCATAGCTCACCACTGCAGCAACCGGTAGCAGATTCATCAGAGATGGAGCTATTGGAGAGGGTGTTAGAAGTGTTGCAGACAGGCAGATGCGATGATTATCTCTGACTGAACACAAGGTGACAAGCTGCCTAGGCGACTTGGGCCACTTTTGCATGCGATATTTGGCGGTGTAGAGGAAGAGCTACGTGTGTTATTATTACTAGAGGCTCTTGTTCCAAGTGGGAGGATGACCCGCACAAAAGACAGGGCGATGCTACTTTTCTTCCCCTTATAATGGTAGGTCACTCAAGAGCAGAAATCTGATGCTCTCAGCATCCTCCTCAGTTCCTCCCTCTCTCTGCCCTCCAACGAGCGAATAAGTGCCTATTTATTGTGTCAAGATTTCCCACTTCATTCGATATGACAAGTACATTTTGTTCCTCCGACTTTCCAAATCATTTACCGACCAACCACATTGACACGTTCCACTAAATACCTTCCTTACTTTCAATATATTCCTCATAATTCTGATATTTAAGGGCATTTTTCCTTTCGCTACTACGTATAGTAAGTAGAGCAAGTGTTGTATTCGACCCAAAATTTCGATATCGAGATTTCAGCGGAAAAATGCGTTTTGAGGCCCCCTGAATATGGACAGCATAACTCAAAAAGTTGGTATTTAAGTTTAATGTCTTTCAAGGATGCGACACGAAGATTTTGAAGAAAATTCCTCCCTCCTAAATGGAGAATTTTTCGAAAATTTTGATAATCTCAAAAATTGCTCTAACGATTTTCATTAAAATGTCATATGTTTGAGATATTTTTATGACAAATGAAACGTATATCTTGAATTTTCTGGCTATAGCCAATGTATTTCTGTTTACCCTGGATGACTTTTACAAAAATCTGATGTGTTGCACTCACATGACTTTCTCTACTCTTGTACTAACCATTCTTACAAACTCTTATTCTTATATCTTCTTCATGTTAGTTGAGATAAACATTTGTACAAATTATCTTATTGCTTATTTCCTTGTAGGTACAAGGGGAATATTAGAATACACAAGGCTTTGAGCGATAGTCAAATCCTTCAAAGTTTTGAGATTCCGTTCTCTTTGCACGATTAACATATAAAAAAATGAACAACGATGATCCATTTCACGAAAGTTCTAAGTTTTCCGAAACTCACACACATAACAAGGAATATCTCCGAAATGGTTCACCCTACAAGAAAATTTATTGAGACATAACTTCTGTATTTTAGCAAGATCTACATTTTTTGTATACCATGATTTGGTCTATCTCTAACGGTTTACCAGTTATGCAAAAGTCGTCCAGAGTAAATTCGACTACAGGGGCTATAGCCAGAAAATTCAAGATATACATTTCATTTGTCATAAAAATATCTCAAACACATGGCATTTTAATCAAAATCGTTAGAGCCATTTTCAAGAAAATCAAAATTTTCGAAAAATCTTCCATGTAAAGGGTAGTTTAGAGTGGGACTATTTTCTTCAAAATCTTCGTGTCGCATCCCTGAAAGACATTAAACTTAAATACCAACTTTGGTTTTTAAACAACTTTTCGTTTTTGAGTTATGCTGTCCACAGACTGACAGACACACAGACACACACGGACCTTTTTCTAAAAATGGTTTTTTGGATTCAGGGGGTCTCAAAACATATATTTCCGGTGAAATCTCGACATCGAATTTTTGGGTGGAATACAATACTTCCTCTAATTACCAGTAGAGAAAGTAAAAAATATAGATATTTTTGAAATGCACAATTTTGTTGTAAACTGAACCGCTTTGGAGATATTCCTCGTTATTTGTGTGAGTTTTGGAAAACAAACTTTCATCAAGTGGAGCATCGTTATTTATTTTTTACATATTAGTTGTGCAAAGACAACGGAATCTCAAAACTTTGAAGGATTTGACTATCGCTCAAAGTCTACTGTATTCCCATACTCCCCTTGTATCTACATAATCCTTTCTACGAGTGTTTACCTGGATTAGCCTGAAATGAGTAGAGGAATGAATGTCTGTATAGGAACAGTGGAGGTTATGCGAGTAATGCAGATGTCCGTTATTCTGCAAGAACCCCACTTGCTGGGAGCGGGCTTTACCAGAGGACCTGTGATGGCCTTGGACGCGGTGGAACCAGCGAACGACCGTTGCTGACTTCTGATGGCTCGCGTGACTCTGCAGCTTTTCTGACCTCACTCCCAAGACACTTACTTTAAAATTAGTACCAAATTTCTCCGTTAGCCTCGCCAGAGGGCCAGTTCTAGCTTTCGCACGATTCTTATTAACGCAGCTCTTACCACATTCATGCGTACGCGATGTTATTCCTTAATGAAATTATCTCATGTTGCATGTTACTTTCTCAGGATTCCGGAAACTCCACTTAAATTAGGACTGGTTATAAATAACCACACAACAACTTCAATGTTCACTTCCCGACGCATTTAACTCTGTGAATTTTCCGGAACCCAGAGTGTTCCACTGAGATGTTTCAGCTTTCTGTCACAAGTTACGTTTGTGCTTTCAAACTTGGTGGGAGTTTATTGTATAACTTACCACCAATTATAACACAATCATTTTTAGTGGCTTTTTATAGGTACCTATTCTAAAAAAAATTCCTTACTTCTTAAGTTGTAATTTTGATAGTTACTATTACAAGTTGTGTCGTATCTGACATCTAACAGTAATAAGATAACCTTAGACACATTAGAGAAATAACCATTATGTTTTGAGTTTAAAAAATACATTTCCGTGATTCTTACCTGGGCGACTGGCGATCTTTTTTATGGTAAAATCGCTTTTTTTGAGAAGACAATTATTTAGATAAACTTGAAAAGCAAAACATTAGCCTATTTATTCTGATTACCCTCCCCTTTATGTAGCATTAACATCTTCTGTCACATATATTGTATGTATTGCATGTTGTAAAACTGAGTAGAGAAGATAGTGTGAATGTAATACGTTGTGTGTGTACTGTATGTTGAAGGACGAGCAGAGAAAGAAGTGTGATTGTGTCTCGTAAAAGAAGAGTGAGAGAGAAACCATGTGAAGACAATACTTTGTATTTATATTTTAATCATAGAAAATTGTAGGAATTGTATGTTGAAGAGTAAGTTGAGAAGAGTATATGAATGTGTAATGTAAAAGAAAAGGGGTACATAGGAAATGGTCAATCGGTTTTCGAAATTAACTGTTATATATAGTGAGTAGAAAAACAGATGTGAATGTGTTACCTAAAAGTAACAAAAACAGTGTGTAATGGGTAACATTTCTATTTCAAAGAAATAGAAAATTGTATGAACTATTTGTAGGAGAAGAAATAAAAATGTTTTTTTTTTTTAATCGCCTTTTTTAAGGAAAGACACCTACATAGATAAACTTAAAAAGCAAGACCTTATCTGAATACAAAATTGCATCCAAATTGTTAGAGCCATTTCCGAGATACGCGAAATATACATATATGTATACACGAATTGCTCCCTTAAAGATTTTTTTTTTTTTTTTGGGTGCAAAGTAGGCGATGGCAGAGATATACAGACATGTGTAGTGCCAAAAGAAAACGTGCTTATAGAAAGCATTACCGTCTCTGTGTTCTGAAAGTGGTTGGACTGCTTTCTAGCAGGTAGGTAACCATATATCTCGCGCTCCTCCCACTCCACAGGTCAACATTTCGTACCAAACTGCGATAACCTGCTCAGTTTATTAAAATTCTTATCCCTCAATCCCATCTCTCTACACTGCACAATGTCCAGGCGTTAATTTAAACGCTTGCCTTGCCTCTTTGGCCCTCAAACAATTGCCTAATGCAAAATCTTACATTAAGCAATAAATAAAAGTTATTAACTTTGAGACAATTTTTTCATAATATTTATACTTTTCATAGAACTTAATTCAGTACCTTGGCGCTAGGAAACTATCTGTGCCTTTGCGGTAGGTAGAGTAGTTTGTTGAGAGAAAAAGTCATGTGAATGTAATACATCAGAGTTTTTATAGAGGGGGTTACGGACGTAAGTTCAGATGGATTAGTAATTGAGGACAGTACAATAAACAATATTACATGAATATTTACTTCATGTTATCAGGTAGGCGTGCCACAGGAGTCATTGCGGTCTCGTTATAACGAATGGTGTACCGGAACCGAGTTGGAATGCTTTCTACAAGGTCACTAACCTCATAGAACCTAGGCCGGAAGATCACACATTGAGGTATGAAGTAAACAGATAGTATACGACAGGCGTTCTTCATTTCGTGGCGGAGCTACAACAATGCGATTGCCTTGCGTGAAAACTTTTAGCCGAAGAGAACAAACAATTGAAGCATTCAAGTTGGTACATATTAAGGTACCAATTATCAAACTCGAATTATGCTGTAATTCAATACGAGTGTGTTTGTATCAACGAGCCAAAAAGTAGGCAATGAGCAGTAAGTGAATAGGAGAAAGGAATAGAAATAGGAAGCGGTGGAGGGGTGTGTGGGAACGGGTCACGATCCCAGTAAACACTTCCGCGAGAGGTTCTCAAGTAGTGGGTCGTGACCAACTGTTGCTCGCTAATTAAGCCTGGTCTTATAACCTTAAGCGGTTGCTTTAGAAACTCGCTTATTCAGGTTCCAAAAGCTTTTCACTACTATCCGTTTGGCATAGAAACAGAAATGCTACATTAAATGAAAAAGAAGTGATGCGTTAAATTCGTATGACTTTCTGCACCCATTCTTCAACAAACTACACTTTAAAAAATCTTGTTCTTCACCTTAATCGAACAAAAAAATGTTTGTAAAAGTTATTTTAAAAGCCATGAGCACTGAAAAATGCAAATCAATAACAAGGAATATTTCGGAAACGGTTAACTCTACGATAAATGTATTTGACATAAGTTGTGTGCTCTTCAGAAACCAGTTTTTATAATGTTCTGCTGCTTCGTCTGACGAAAAAGTGATTCCATACATTTTATCTTTAATTTTTGGCAACAAAAAGAAATCGCAATGTGCTAGATCAAGTCTCTATGGTAGACTGTCCCTAGTGCAGGCCTTTAGGGCATCCGACACTCAGTTGTTTATTTCCCGTAAGTGACTATGTGTTCAAATGATGCAAAATTATGTTTCCTTTCGGGCGCTTTTCAAGAATTTTATCAAAAGTTTGCGGTAAACACATTCTAACCTATATTTGCAATATGGCTCGCTTTGGGGAAAAGAAAAAAGAACTGGCAACGATCTTGTTACCAACATTGCAAATTTGTCGGAGTTTTATAGACTCTGGATACTCTGAATACTCCAAAAACATATTTGAAGAGCTTCATGCAATTTGGTAGTTCTTTCTGCACCAATCAATTGCGGCAGTATTTTGTATAAGCCCCCTGAAATGATTCCGTGAGAATAGAGGCAGCATAGGCTGACTTCTTTTGTTGAATATTACACAACCAAGAAAAATAATGGACACTGATCGATAGTTTAAGAACGAAAAATGTTAAATCTACATTGTCAAGTGAAAGGAATTGTGATTAACTTGCATGAAACTGTTTTACAAGTGATGTTAACTGAAATCAACTATTTGCTGCGAGTTTTTCAAGTAATATAGGATTGTTAGCTGTGCCAAGGCATTTTGCATTTGCGACGAAGTCCGCCATTGTTTAGCGAAGAATTTTGTGAAGTGCTGGAAATTTCTGAGTGCAAGTAAAGTGTTTAAGACAGTCTTGGAAGTGATCTTGATTCTTTCATCAATATCGTACATACGTACTACTCCTGGGAGGGTAAAAATACGCTAAGACTTTCATATACAAACACCCTTTCGTATACACTCTAATAAACGCATTATAAACAGCGAAATTTGTGTTTGTTTTTGATCAGGAGTCAGTTTATGTGCAATCCATTGGCCAGTTTTCTAGTGTCCAACTGTTGATGTACTACAACAGCAATATTTTCATCAGCAACAACAGTTCTTGGGCGTCCTTTACGAAATTCATCACTAATAGACAACCGATCTGTTTTGAATTCGCTGTAGCAATTATAAATTCTTACCGCAGATGGCGCTTCTTACGATCTTCACATTTGGACGTTAAAATCGTAAAAAATGATAGGTCGGAAGTGTTCTATAGACAAATTCATTTTTGGGTGGACACAAAATCTTTAAATGATGATAATTAATGAACTATTGAGGCAAATCGATCAAACTAAAAGGTAATCAACTCGCACAAGAGGCTAGCTCTGAAATATAATGACATTTCATTTGTCTTTACGTCCTAAATGTTTTCAGTGTCTTCCGCAGTATCACTGTGTCTGTGGAAGAGGGATGGATCAAAGGGTATGATAGGCGATCCGAGGCTGTCTTTCTCATACTCGTATGTATTAACTCGCCCGCACATGGCTGAAAGCTTTTAACGGACAAGTAGCTTACAGGATTAAGGAAATGCATGTGTTTGTTTTCGGCGTGATCTGAGTGCCCCGGGCTGCAAAACAAGGCGAGAAACGAGTGAAAACCGACTAGATTAAAAGTCAACCCTACGCTCTTCGCTTTTCCACCCGGTGGGAAGATGTGCGTGCGTGCGTATGTGTGATGTTTCCAAAATATGCGCCGTTTTGAAAACCTCCGTGTGAAGAGTTAGGCAACCCTTAAAGTTTCGCTCCTTACAGGCTGGAAGGTGCTGCTTCGACCAGGGATTCTGCATGATGAGTCTAACAAATATGTCCAATTATTGTCAATAAAGAACCACTTCAAGTTACACTCCTCGCCCGGGTTCGATCCTAGAATATTTTTCTAAACTTGTTTTTTTTTTTTTTTTTTTTTTTCAGGGGGCCTCAAAACCGAGTGGATCTGGAGGTTTGTCCGCGCAGATCGAGCACATTTCAGCTATGGGTACGCTTAACCAGTTATTTCAGAAGGACATAAACACAGAATTACAGCTGAAATCAATGGGAATTTAATTAAGGCAACAAGAATATAGGTACAAAGGCAACAAGGTCGCACCTTCATTTGGAAGCATTCTCTTGCTTCAGTATTATTTGGAGTTCGTGATGCTGCGCGCCGTCGTGACTTCTTTTGTTATTCAAGGCTCTATTACTCTCAGCGTTAGGCAATAATTGCTCCATTAATACGATCCTAGACCTGAGTTTCTGCCAATTTATATTTATGATATCCCTCTTAGCATATGCAGAGTACAATAGGAAAATGCCACGCCCTTTAGCCCTACCATTCCTATTTACCTTCAATTCTAATTGCATCTCCTTGGTTCTGTAAATCATTAACCGTTCCTTAAAAGGAAAAATCTGATGTGTCGCACTCACATGACTTTCTCTACTCTTGTACTAACCACTCTCACAAACTCTTAGTTGAGATAAAAATTTGTACAAATTATCTCATTTCTTATTTCCTTGTAGGTACAAGGGGAATATGGGAATACAGTAGGCTTTGAGCGATAGTCAAATGTTTTAAAGCTTTCAAATTCCATTCTCTTTGCACAGTTAACATATAAAAAATGAACGACGATGTTCCATTGGACAGAAGTATGAGTTCTCCAAAACTCACACAAATAACAAGGAATATCTCCGAAATGGTTCACTCTACAAAAATCTATTTAGACATAAATTGCGTATTTTAGCAAGATCTACATTTTTTGTAGTGCAAGATTTTGTCTATCTCCAACGGTTTACCAGTTATGCAAAAGTCGTCCAGAGTAAATATGACTAAATGGGCTATAGCCAGAAAATTCAACATATAAGTTTCATTAGTCATGAAAAAATGTCAAACATATGACATTTTAATCAAAATTGTTAGAGCCATTTTCAAGAAAATCAAAATTTTCGAATAATTTTCCATGTAAAGGATAGTTTAGGGTTAGAGTTATGCTCTCCACAGACACACACACACACACACACACACACACACACACACACACACAGACCTTTTTCTAAAAATGTACTAGAGAAAGTAAAAAGAAGATAAAGTACTCTTTGGTTCTCTGTATTCTAGACTTTTATATATGGTTTTTTGATAGAAATTGTCAGTGATATTTTGGGAAGTCAAAATTACCGAAACACACTACATGTAAATAGTACTTAGGATTTGGGGAATTTCGTTTTTTAATCTTTATTTTGCTTCTCTGTAAGGTACTGAAGTTTGGTATATAGATGCCTCATTTTTGGGTTACCTTTTTTGAATGAAGTCTCAAAATTGGTTGCGAAGACTTCCCTCCACTCCACCCCAATCTTTGACGGACAGAGGTACGGGACGCAGCGTCCAGGCGGAAGGTGTTGACCTAGAATGGGTTGTGCTATGGGGTTAGGCTTTTTAAATCCTAAATATGTATTTCCTTTGAAATATGGATATCTAATTTTTGGGTGGAATACAGTGCTTCTTTTGTCTGCTGGGTAGGTGCATAATAAAGTTATAAATGTATATAATAGTACAATAATCAAGTTCCATAGAATAATTACACAGGTGACTGTATCTAATCACTGGGTTTTAACAGCCTACATTGATAGTAGCCACGTTTATTCCCAGTTCGATATCTCTATCTCGCTATCCCACGTGCATTGATAACTTTTCGATGCGTGTCGATGCTGTTTCAGGCAATCAAGTGATAGGCGCACTGACTCTTTATGAAGGTCATTCAAATTATGATTCTCCGTTATCAAATCACGGAGCACACGGCTGCATAATTATTTTCAATTGGTTACCAACTTTTGTGTTTTATATTATTAATAGCTGAAATATCCACGGTTTTAGCATTTATCTGCACTAATTATAAACAAAATATTAATTTAACCAGTATATGGCTACGATTTAACCCGAAAATGTTAAATTCTATAAAACATAACCTAAAATATATTCATTTCGATTAGTGTAGTTGGAGTTACTCAGCACTGCCAACTGATGAAAATTAAAACCCTGAATTACACGTATTCTGATCTTCTGTTGTTATAACAGAAAATCAGTTTATAATCTCAAATAAATCTCACTTTATTTTTAAGATTAATGCATAACCTTTCTTGTGGAAAAATACATATATTAATTAATATAGTAATTAATATAGTTGGCAACACTGACTAAATAAAATCAAGATCATGTAATAATTCGTAATGTCTCCATGTATGAAATAGTTATGTGTGGTATTTGTGGTTACTCAAGAGTGCTTTTCAATAGTATTTTGACTGCATTTTATTTTATATAATTTAATAGTGTTCTGGGAGCTTTAATTAACTCTTTATGTGTAAAATAGCACTCCATTTCAAATTGACAAATACATGTTTCGTGCTAAGTTGAACTATACTAGTCGAAATTAATATATTTTAGCTTTTTTTTTATACAATTTAATATTTTTTGGTCAAATCTTTGCAATAAGGCATTTAAATGGATATTTTATTTATTAAATAGTCTAGATAAATACCATTCACTGGCCTAACTTGCCCTCTCGCCCCACTCGAAAATGTATAGCTAAGGTCAGACGTCTTGTGGTATTACTTTGTGATTATTTGTCGCTAATACAGCTCGCATTGTCGCATTCTGGTTCCTGAAGTGAAGGTAAATAATTTTTTTTCTGCGTAGAATCCTTAGTTTGGCTTCTGCCGGCAGGGAAATAAAGTTGGTGGTTCCCTGCCGCAGAGTTACGTCACGTAAAAGAAGTTCACGCCTGATAAAGAGGTCTTGGTGAGAGTGTGTCACTCCTGGTTAATATTTACGCCAAAAACCATAACCAATTTTACAAAAGGGCATACCAACGAAAGTGTTTCCGCTGTTTATCCTACTGGCTAAAAGAGAAAGAGGTAGTGAGTGCATTCAGTTTGCCTTAGATTTCTTAACACTGAAGGGGTTAAAACCTAAGGGGAACACTTTATGAGCGCTCTGATTAGCGGTGAAGTTCACGACTCAAGAGACCCCAGAAAGTGATACGAAAATTTGCTTTGGGTCTTTTTGTGCAATATATTTTTATGGTGTGTTAAGTAACGTGTTACCAAAAATGTTTGTATGATTTGGAAAATATTTTGTGAACAGATATTTACGAGAGAATGAGAACCTATTGTTTATAGTTTGCATGGTAAGGAAACAAGAGAGGAGAATTCGTGTTTTTTCAAGTGGAAAAGAAAAGGTCTTACGTAATTAGCGATATACAGAACGCTGATAGGAAGTAGGGCAAAATGGCATTATGTTCTTAAGGAGCTGAAAGCCGAGTTAAAGAGAAGCCATGAGCCAATCGGGTTCACGCGAAGAGAAACCCTGAAAATGCATCGCCGCCAATAAGAAAGGCAACTTCTTAACATTTTCTGAAGGCTAACTGCAGTCTAACACACAAACCAGCACGTCACCTGCACTTCAGAGTCAGGAATGTTACTATCGTGCTAAAATTTCTGCGTTTATTTATATTTCTAGTGTACTTATAGTAGCTGCAGAAGGTATTCCAATCCACTCAAAAACAACTGATGTGTTACACTCACATGACTTTCTCTACTCTTGTACTAACCACTCTTACAAACTCTTATTCCTATATCTTCTTCGTGTTAGTTAAGATAAACATTTGTACAAATTATCTTATTGCTTATTTCCTTGTAGGTACAAGGGGAATATTGGAATACAGCAGGCTTTCTGCGATAGTCAAATGTTTTAAAACTTTGAGATTACGTTCTCTTTGCACACTTAACATATAAAAAAATGAACAACAATGATCCATTTCACGAAAGTTCTAAGTTTTCCTAAACTCACACACATAACAAGGAATATCTCCGAAATGGTTCACCCTACAAGAAAATTTATTGAGACATAAATTGTGTATTTTAGCAAGATCTACATTTTTTGTATAGTATGATTTGGTCTATCTCTAACGGTTTACCAGTTATGCAAAAGTCGTCCAGAGTAAATACGACTACAGGGGCTGTAGCCAGAAAATTCTAGATATAGATTTCATTTTTCATCAAAATATCTCAAACATATGACATTTTAGTCAAAATCATTAGAGCCATTTTCAAGAAAATCAAAATTTTCGAAAAATTTTCCATGTAAAGGGTAGTTTAGGGTGGGGCTATTTTCTTCAAAATCTTCGTGTCGCATCGTTGTAAGACATTAAACTTAAATACCAACTTTGGTTTTTAACCGAGTTTTTGTTTCCGGTGAAATCTTGACATCCAATTTTTGGGTGAAATACAATAGTTTCTCTACGTAGTAAAGGAAGCAAAAATGTGAGGTAATTGTTGAAGATGTGTTTGCGAACGCTCTAAGGCCTTACTAGAAGCTCAACATAACGGCAGAGATGGGTTACTTAGAAGAGACCAAAAAACAGTTCCCGCGTGGTAAGAGAAGGTTTATTATGATGGGCTGTTCCTGCGCACAAAGCGAAACAACTGAAGGGAGACGCACACGGGAAACTCGTTATTATTATGGGAGACCAGAAATATTACTAAGAAAAACAGCAGAGGTCACTGAGGTGCGTTGTACGGGTTGAAAAGTTAACCACTGCTTATTTACTTCCATCCTTCCTTCCTCCCTTTATTCTATACCACTAAGAAATAACAAAATACCTTGTTGCGTAACCTGCACATGGTTTAATAGAAAAACGGGTTTCCTATTGCAGATATAACCATACTTTTGTGTTGCCTTACGACTTACGTTGAGGAATTATGTAAGTTGTAACAAAAACCCCATTAGCAGTGTTGCCATTTGATAACAGAAGCTCTAATACCAGGACATGCTGTATATGCATTGCATACCAAATATCATTAATTTATAACGGAGAACTCTTTTACCTTACTCATAATTTAACATAGTTTAACACCAATAATTAACTAAAAACTCATAAATTATTATACAATAAAATTAAAAAGCAACAAAAATGTTGAATTCGGGGTGTAATCTAAAATCACTGTCACACTGTTTATTTTACGTGGGCGCACCCCATCCTTTACTACAGTCACTAGGGTTAAACTCACATTCTGATTTGAATGGATGCCCAGTCCATTACGACTGACTTTAAACAAGCATGTGTGTTTGAATTACTTCCTCCAAGGTGCCTATAAGAGAATCCTAAACTGGTTCAGGAATTACAACAATGGCAGATCTAGGGAAAAATTCAATGAGCCGATATATGTGATATTGGAACTTTTTAAGAGTGATTCTAGCATAGTGGGGCGCCACTGCATTTTCTCAATTTTCCTTCACTTTTTGCAAGTATTTCACACCGAATTACATCCTTAGTCAGTTTACTTCAGGATACGAAAAACTATCTAGTCACCAGTAAGTTGAACGTACCTTTTCTAAAAATGTTTATCTTAATATACACACAAAAAAGAAAATATAAGTGCAACACATAAAATTGTAAACAGTTTTAAAATATGAGTGTTTTACCTAGATAATAAACTACACAACAAATTTGAGAGGAAATAAAATTAAACTACTTAAAATGTAAAAATTCATTTATTGTAGTTTTTGCCGTTTAAAAGTCTTCTAGGCGCGTGGCGTGAGTGAAAGTGTTACAAATGTGCTACAGGTGTAATACTGGTATCTGAACCCTGGGACGACAAAAAGTATGTTAAAGAGGTGCCTTTTACCCCTGCTACTACATCACTAATAATCAAGATAAGTGTGTTAATTGGGCGATGTTCTTGCCGGTCTATCTCCCTTATGCATCTCTATCTCTCTCTCTCGCTTTGGTCAGTTACCCCATCAAGAAGACAAGACACAGGATGTTCCATAATTAACTTTCTTTAACAGCCACGCGAGGAATGTCATCCGGAAGTATAGGGTACGTTCATGTTAAATCTTTGCGAGAGGATAATTTAAAGTACTCCTGTATAGGAAGAATCCTAATTCCTGATGCAGCTGATTTTTTCTCATGTTTCATGGAGCCTTTGTAATAGTGCGGAGAAACTTTTTTTGTTTGAAGTCCATGGATAGGAATTGGTATTTAAGTTTAATATCTTTCAAGGATGCGACGCAAAAATTCTGAAGAAAATTGTTCCACCCTAAACGACCCTTTACATGTAAAATATTTCAAAAAATTTGATTTTCTTGATTAAATTGACATATGTTTGAGATATTTTTTATGAGAAATGAAATGTATATCTTGAAATTTTTGGCTATAGCCCCTGTAGTCGTATTTACTCTCGATGAGTTTTGCATAACTGGTAAAACCATAAGAGATAGACCAAATCTTACTATACAAAAATGTAGATCTTGCTAAAATACATAATTTATGTCCGAATAAATGTTTTTGTAGAGTGAACCATTTCGGAGATAATCCTTGTTATGTGTGCGAGTTTCGGAAAAGATAACTTCTGCAAATGTTTATCTCAACTAATACGAAGATGTAGGAATAAGAGATTGTAAGAATGATAGACAAAGTCATGTGAGTGCACATCAGATTTTCACTATTGGCATTCAGAACCAGTTTGTTATTGCAGTGGTGGGATGGGATAGTTCACAGTTTGTGCAGAATTTTGCTGACGAGGAATGGTGCTGTGATGCAAGTAACAGGGATGTACTTTGGACAATGAGCTAGATACTCAAATATTATCGCCAGTATTTCGTCATGTTATGTTATCAGCTTGTTGCTAATTCGCTGTTGAAATGGTTGAGACCGGAGAAGGAGAAGAAAGTCTTCCGCTGGATAATTCACTTACAGAGGACGATAGTTCAACTCTTGGCCTCGCCACTGAATCCACTTTTGTTGGAAGCCTTACATGCTGAAGTCAAACGTGAAGACATCCTCAGGTAGCACCTCTGTGCTCCAACAACTCATTAACATGGTTAGCACTTCAAGCCCTGTTCCCAACTAGGGAATAATTTCCCTCTTGTATTGCACCCAAAAATTCCATGTCGAATGCTGTGGACAGCATAACTCTATACCTAAAATCGGATAAGCACTGAAATAAACGCTTTGACACACCTTGGCTAAAAATCTGATGTGTTGGACTCACATGACTTTCTCTACTCTTGTACTAACCATTCTTACAAACTCTTATTCCTATATCTTCTTCGTGTTAGTTAAGATAAACATTTGTACAAATTATCTTATTGCTTATTTCCTTGTAGGTACAAGGGGAATATTGAAATACAGTAGGCTTTGTACGATAGTCAAATGTTTGAGATTCTGTTGTCTTTGCACACCTAACGTAAAAAAAATGAACAACGATGATCCATTTCACGAAAGTTCTAAGTTTTCCGAAACTCACACACATAACAAGGAATATCTCCGAAATGGTTCACCCTACAAGAAAATTTATTGAGACATAATTTGTGTATTTTAGCAAGATCTACATTTTTTGTATAGTATGATTTGGTCTATCTCTAACGGTTTACCAGTTATGCAAAAGTCGTCCAGAGTAAATACGACTACAGGGGCTATAGCCAGAAAATTCAAGATATACATTTTATTTGTCATCAAAATATCTCAAACATATGGCATTTTAATCAAAATCGTTAGAGCCATTTTCAAGAAAATCAAAATTTTCGAAAAATTTTATATGTAAAGGGTAGCTTAGGGTGGAGGAATTTTCTTCAAAATCTTCGTGTCGCATCTTTAAAAGGTAGTAAACATAAATACCAATTATGGTTTTTAACCAATTTTTCGTTTTTGAGTTGTCTAAAAATGATTTTTCTTTTTTTGGATTCAGGGGGCCTCAAAACCTATATTTCCGGTGATATCTCGACATCGTATTTTTGGGTGGAATACAATACTTCCCCTACTTTACTAAACTAACTACAGCCTACCCTGTTGTATTCTATTATTCCCACTGGACTTACAAGAGGACATGTAATAAACGATAAGGGTAGAAAAAATCGTGTGAATGTAAGAAGAATCTTTTTACTCGCCCAATAACAGGTTTAAGTTTCAGAATGTATCTGTTGTACTGTTTTTCTGCACCAAACCAGTATTTTCCGTAATTTAGTGTAATAAATGCAATTTGAAGTGTTTTGGATTATCGCCAACAGGTTCTATCACCAGTTTCCTCACAGTAGACATGTTTCAAGCTCTACAAGCGATTACAGAATTTATCACAGCAGCGAAAGAAAATCATAAAGCGGATAATTATAGGAGTAATAAAATAAGAAAAGTGGAGATTAAGTTCAGGGCGACAATTTGAGCGCTGAAGGTTAAGGCACAGTGACTGAGTGACTGCCATGGTCGGAGTTATGAATCACCTGTTAAGTTCTGATTCTTTGACCTTGCACATCATTCCTAACCTGAAGATGCAGTCAGGTTCCCCATATATGTAGTGTGTGCGTGTGCAAGAGTCACGCATGGCCACGCACGAACCCTCCGTCTCCTAATTGACGTCCGGAAAACGTGAGAACAAAAGAAAAGAGCAGCGGGAAGAACATATAAGCTCAAATACTGTGACCAATTACGGTATGGATATGGCCTTTGCGATTTAATGACTTCCAGCGAGCGAATTTCCAACACCTGGGTCCTCTCATTTCAACAAGCTGAGACAAGGGGCAGTGCAATAGTGCCAGCATTACTTCGCCGACTGTTTAATGCAACTGTCAAAAACTACGAATTACACAATTTCTCAGCAAGTCAACGACCCTTAGACGCCAGTTCATTAACTAAACGGTCATTAACGTGCAAACAAAGCGTTTTTAATTACGCAACATGAGAACTAGAAGCAAATTGACAATTTCTACTTGAAAAAGCATGATGTTGTTCCCATGATAAATGAGGTCCTTGTTTTTGGACTATGTAGATCAGGAAGTTGTGCTTGTCATGCATGCTGAGAATCTTCAGTAAATGGTAGAGCATTGCTTCCATCCAGTATACCTACTTCGGCACAGTAAATAGCGACTTTCCTTCTGCCCGGTGTGATGACAAGGTTTGGAGGGGGGCTTAACAGCTTGACCTGTGAAAGCTTTGGGAGAGAGGCGTGAAGTGAGAGTATTAAGGGTGGCCTGAGGACCCGAGGAGAGACGACTGCAGAGGGCACGTCCTAACGGTTGCAGAGTTAAACTCTCCAGTGGTGGCTCTACAACTCCTTTCGGGCTTACACATCCCCTGGGAGACCTCTCCCATTTACCATTAAGGTTTTTTTTTTTTTTTTTTTTTTTTTTTGTTTTTGTTTTTTTCCCCCTAAGCTAACAGGTCTTACAACAGTATTTAGTTGAGAAGTAAGAAGAAGAATATTAACCATCGTAAAAGTAAAAATAGAAAAACACAATGTTCTATTCCCTTTTTTTTTCCATCTAATTTCACAGTGCTTTGGTCACCCAATATTTGTCACGAATTATTTTCTCTTCGTCTCTGATGTTTTGTTAATGTAACCGTACTTGCAATCTTTCTATGGATGATTCCTCCAGACGTACACTACTACGAGATACCACCACATGACGTCACGTTTGATGACGCCATCTTCAATATCTCGGTTCTCAATGAATCTGCTTCATTAGTGAACTATAGGATATTCTTCTCAGGTATGAGGATAAACATCAGCTAATTTGGCTGATAAATTTCATGGGGTTCATAATGATGTGTTTGTTTGAGATTGAAGAATTAAACCGTTTCTGAATATCACTCGAAATTGTGGATATTGAATTATATCTACTAAATTCTGTAATATAAAGACTTTACACTTTAAAAATCTGATGTGTTGCACTCACATGACTTTCCGTACTCTTGTACTAACCATTCTTACAAACTCTTATTCGTATATCTCCATATTAGTTAAGATAAACATTCGTACAAATTATCTTATTACTTATTTCCTTGTAGGTACAAGGGAATTATTAGAATACAGTCGGCTTTGTGTGATAATCAAATCTTTTTGACCTTTGACATTCTGTTCTCTTTAACATTTGCGAAACTCACACACATAACAAGGAATATCTCCGAAACGGTTCACCCTACAAGAAAATTTATTCAGCCATAAATTATGTATTTTAGCAAGATCTACATTTTTTGTACAGCACGATTTTGTCAATCTCTAACGGTTTAGCAGTTATACAAAAGTCGTCCAGAGTAAATACGACTACAGGGGCTATAGCCAGAAAATTCAAGATACACATTTCATTTGTCATAAAAATATCTCAAACATATGACATTTTAATCAAAATCGTTACAGCTATTTTCAATAAAATAAAAATTTTCGAAAAAATTTTCCATGTAAAGGTAGTTTAGGGTGGGGCTATTTTCTTCAAAATCTTCGTGTCGCATCCTTGAAAGACAATAAACTTAAATACCAACTTTGGTTTTTAACTGACTTTTCGTTGCTGTCCACAGACTAACAGACTGACACAGGGATCTTTTTCTAAAAATGTTTTTTTTTTTTTGGATTCAGGGGGTCTCAAAACATGTATTTCCGGTGAAATTTCGACATCGAATTTTTGGGTGGAATACAATACTTTCCCTACTTACAGTAGAGAAAGTAAAAATAGCTGTTAGAAATTGTAACTTGTGCTTTTTACATTATACATTGATTTTGACATACGGAAATTATTTATTGTAATTATTTACCTATCTTCCTAGATCTCAGGAGTCATCCGGTTTCAACAGGCTGCTGTAAATGCACTTACAAATTACACACGTATTGAATAACATGCTGGAAGAGCATCAACACCAATAAGATGATGGGCGTTAATGGAGAAGAAATCATATACAAGCTTGTAATAACGTCTAACCTTAAATTAACCACCAAATTAAACTTTGTTAAGGAAATTTGCGAGGCGGCTGGCCTTGGGGCGGGCATTCGACAACGTTTTCCATTTCGTTCCGCCAATGGATTATAGAAAATTCATGCTCGTGGTTGTGGGTTATCCATTTTCCTAATACGGACTTGTGGGAGCTAGCTAGCTACCTGCCAGTGATATAATCAGTGGATTGTTGCCGCCATCTTGTAATCTGGTGCCTAACCTTGAGGCAGTGCACACAGGCGCTGCATGCTTCGTCCAATGGATTGGCTAGAGTTTGCTTTAAATCATTTTCCTTTCAGGTACCTAGGCTGCTATTTCGCGAGTTGTCTAGACGCAATATTACAATCGCTTTACTGCAATTTGGTTGATGGATCGTTGTATAACCCTGAGATTGCAGCTCACACGGCTTAGAATCTCTGTTACATTCACACGATTTTCTCCAACCACTTTTCTAATACATCATTTGGTTCTTCTTAATACATTTCATTACAAATATTTTACTCTAAATAAAATATTGCTTTAGATATTACTTATATTTCTTAATTTTTCTACTACGTATAGTAAGCAGAGTAAATATTGCATTCCACCCAAAAATTCGATGTCGAGATTTCACCGAAAATATATGTTTTGAAGTCCCCTGAATTAAAATAAGAAAAAGATCCGAGTTTATTTTCCCTAAAATGGCTCTAACCAACTTGATTAAAATAGCATACGTTTGAGATATTTTTATGACAAATGAAATGTATATTTTAAGCTTTCTGGCTATAGTCTATGTAGTCCTGTTCACTCTAGATGACTTTTAAATAACTCCTAAACCGTAAGAGATAGACAAAATCTTACTATACAAAAAATGTTGATCTTGCTAAAACACAGTATTTATTTCTAAATAAATTTTTTGTACAGTAAACCATTTCGGGTGTATAACTTTCGTCAAATGAAAGACGTTATTCATTTTTATATGTTAGCCGTGCAAAAGGGAGGGAATCTCAAAGCTTTAAAATATTTGACTATCACACAAAGCCTACTGTATTTCCATATTCCCCTTGTACCTAAAAGAAATAAGCAATAAGATAATTTGTACAAATGTTTATCTCAACTAACACGAAGAGGATATAGGAATAAGAGTTTGTAAGAATGGTTAGTGCAAGAGTAGAGAAAGTCATGTGAATTTAAAAAAATTCTACAAATTCCACAAATCCAGCTTGTGTGCTTTTACAAGATCTACATTTTTTACAGTAAGATTAGGTCTATCTCTTATGGTTTATCAGCTATGCAAAAGTCGTCAAGAATAAACAGGACTACAGAAAATTCAAAATGTAAATTTCATTTGCCATAAAAATATCTTACACATGTGCCATTTCTGAGAAAATCAAAACTATCCAGGTAAAGAGTAGTTTATGGTGCAGCAATTTTCTCCAAAATATTCGTGTCGCATCCTTTAAAGACATTAACCTTAAATACTAACTTTGGTTTTTAAGCTACTTTTCGTTTTTGAGGTATGCTGTTCACAGACACACAAATACCTTTTTTATTTTATTTTTACTTTCTCTACTAGTAAATAGGGGAAGTATTGTATTCCACCCAAAAATTCGATGTCGAGATTTCACCGGAAATATATGTTTTGAGATCCCCTAAATAAAAAAAAAAGCATTTTTATAAAAAGGTCCGTGTGTGTGTGTCTTGTGTGCCAGTTTGTCAGTCTGTGGACAGCATAACTCAAAAACGAAAAGTCGGTTAAAAACCAAAGTTGGTATTTAAGTTTACTGTCTTTCAAGGATGCGACACGAAGATTTTGAAGAAAATAGCCCCACCCTAAACTACCCTTTACATGGAAAAGTTTTTGAAAATTTTGATTTTCTTGAAAATGGCTCTAACGATTTTGATTAAAATGTCATATGTTTGAGATATTTTGATGGCAAATGAAATGTATATCTTGAATTTTCTGGCTATAGCCCCTGTAGTCGTATTTACTCTGGACGACTTTTGCATAACTGCTAAACCGTTAGAGATAGACCAAATCATACTATACAAAAAAATGTAGATCTTGCTAAAATACACAATTTATGTCTGAATAAATTTTCTTGTAGGGTGAACCATTTCGGAGATATTCCTTGTTATGTGTGTGAGTTTCGGAAAGCTTAGAACTTTCGTGAAATGGATCATCGTTGTTCATTTTTGTATATGTAAAGTGTGCAAAGACAACAGAATCTCAAACATTTGACTATCGCACAAAGCCAACTGTATTCTAATATTCCCCTTGCACCTACAAGGAAATAATCAATAAGTTGTACAAATGTTTATCTCAACTAACACGAAGAAGATATAGGAATAAGAGTTTGTAAGAATGGTTAGTACAAGAGTAGACAAAGTCAAGTGAGTGCAACACATTAGATTTTTTATTTATTTATTTTTTCAGGGAATCTCAAAACACATGTTAATACGTAGTAGACAAAGTAATAAGCTTTCTTAAGAATATTTGTACGCCAATAAAGGTTAGAGAGTAGAGAAATAGGTGTTGGAGTAGTTAATAGCCCGTGGCCATCCAGCCGCCCGCCGCACGCCCGCCCGCTCGCACAGAGCTATGTCGGATTTCCTCGGCAAAGGCTGTCTTGCTTTGAGAAGATTTACACTGCGCCACAATAATACGAAAGCACCAAGGCCGCTGAGTGTTAAATTAACACAAGGCTACATGGGCGGCGATACTGCCTACCTACCTACCATGGGAAAAAGCGCTGGAATAATAATCGGCGGAGGTCACGTGACAAGCAAAGACTTAGTGACCGGACATCGCCGTGGGGGACCTCTGGTCACCTTCTCCTGGGGCGCACTTCTGACGTCATTAACAAATACATCCCATAACATACATACATCGGCAATGTTACGAAACCTTCGAAATGCGACTAGAAATAAAAGGGGGAAAAATTATGTGCTTTATTCCTACATCTGCTTTAGTTCTTTGAGTTAAACATTTGCAGAAATTAATTTAATGTTTATTTCCTTGTAGGTGCAAGGGAATATGGGAATACAGTAGACTTTGAGCGATAGTTAAATCTTTTAAAGCTCTGAAACTGCGTTCTCTTTGAAAAGATAAAAAACTGAATAACGATCTTCTATTTGAGAAAAGTATAAGCAAAACTCACGCAAATAACAAGGAATATCTGTTACGGTTTATCAGTTATGCAAGTCATCAGGAATAAATTGCCATAAAATATCTCAAAAGTATCGCATTTTAATAAAAATCGTTAGAGCCGTTTTCGAGGAAATAACAATTTTTAAAACATTTTCCATGTAAAGGGTAGTTTAGGGTGGAGGAATTTTCTTCAAAATCTTCGTGTCGCATCCTTGAAAGACATTAAACTTAAATACCAACTTTGGTTTTTAACCGACTTATCGTATGTGAGTTATGCTGTCCACAGACTGACTGACACACAGACACACACGGACTTCTTTCAAAACGAGTTTTATTCAGGGACCTCAAAACTGTATGTATACACTCTATCAACTATGTACGGTAAAGAAGGTAAAAATAAAGTTAAAAAAATATATGTGAAATGTTAAAAAAAAAAAAAGTGTGTGCGTGAATTTGTGAATGAGTGGTGACAGTTTTCGGTAACTTAATTGAGGTTAAGGAATATCTGTCATAATAATTGGACATCGCTACTAAAAGCTGAACATTAACCAATCAGAGAAAAGGTAACGGAAGGTTATCTGCTGGTCAAAGTTATAAGAGCATTCAAAGCGCACTGATGGGCAGGTAAACACTATCTGGTGAGTGCTTTCCACAAATGCCACAGGCTCTACGAGGGTTGGAAGAGCTTTGTTGTCACTGTCTAAATTCCAATAACATATCAGCCTTATCACATTTCAATCCTTGGAAATTCCTGTCTGGTGGTTACATTATAGAAAATAATACGAGAAAAAAAAAAAAAAAAAAAAAAAAAAAAACAGTTCTCCGCGTTACAAGCACCTTACCACGGATAGGGACAGTACAACAGTGCCGCCAACATTCACACTGAGTAAGAACCTAACTAAATGTCATCGAAACTGCCTCTATCTGCCCCGAAACTAGTTCTGCTGAATACAAGTAATTTATTATTTCTAAACCTTTATGAAAGCAAAGTAAAGAAGGGTAGAAGGGTCAAACAACGCTTGTATGTTATCACCTCATATTTCTGGAACGAGCTGCAGGAGGCCATGATGACAGTTGCGCATCGACAAACTACTTTACCTGATCCGGGCGAATATATTTCACGAGAGTGGAATTTTCAGGACTTAATTCAAACATAAATATGCACAAATTGGTTACACGCGACCGTGCAGGATGTTTCCAAACTTATAATTGCCTCGAATTTGCATAACCTGTTGATTGGTTAGACCTTACTGTGAGATTTATGGCTGTTTTCTTAATTTTTTAAATCCTGCGAAGTGAATTGACGATTAAAGATACCACGCCGCCTCAAATATATCTATTATTCACTATATAGGCACTTACAATAACTAGAGGAAGTATTGCATTTCACCCAAAATTTCGATATCGATATTTCACCGGAAATACATGTTTTGAGGCTCCCTAAATAAGAAAATATTTTATAAAAAGCATATATATAAAATATTAGTTTTGGAAATTGATAAGATTTTCTTTCCTTTAAAGGTTTAAAAGTAGAACTTATGTTTGGTTTACAGACCAATGTTTTATTTTAAACCATTAAAACGTTAATGTTAATATTATATTTGACGTATTCTGTGGCTTATGAGTGTTTTTAGTTAAATACCAAACTTAATATTTAATTATCCAAGAATGCAACACGAAGATTTTTAAACCCCCCCATTCCAAAGTATCCTTTATATAGAACATTTTTAAAAAAAATTCAGTTCTCTCAAAAATGCCGCTAACAATTTTCGTTGAATTGCTATGTGTTTAAGATATTTTCATAGCCAATGAAATGCACGTTTTGAGTTTTCTGTGATTATTCTCTGAGGCCCTCTTCGTTCTGAATGGTTTTTCTGTAATTGGAAACAATACTGTTGCATAAAAAACACATACCTAGTTAAATCCCAGAGTTTGATTTAATTCTTTTTTTATTTTAAAACACATACCTAGTTTTCTCAGATGAAAAGAGTGAGCGAATGAGTGAGTAAGAAGTGAGTGAGTGGGTGAGTGAGTGAGTGAGTGAGTGAGTGAGTGAGAGAGTGAGTGAGTGACTGAATGGGTGAGTGGAATTTGTGGCCCCGTCGACAACTAGGTAATTTGGGCTCCAGATGGAAAGATGTTATTCATTGTAAGCGTTTTTTTTTTTTTTTTTTTTTTTTTTCTGGTCATGAAAGAGAGCGTAATCACAAAGGGAGAAGCTCCTAAAATATTTGACCCTACCAAAAGCCTAAATAAGGAAGTATCAATCAATTTAAAGGTATTATTCGAGGGATAAAGAGGTATTAGTTATTTTGCAATTTTTCTATTCCCACTGTACCTAAAAGGAAATATGCAGCAAAATGCGCTGGTGACCAAATAATTGAGCACTCTTGAATTTACATTTTTAAATCATTCCTACGAATGTTCATCACGATTATCATGAAGTACGAGTATAATGGAGAATAAGCGGTTGTCAAAACTGATGAAACTAAGGTAGGTACACCAATAACGCAGCCATAAAACAATTGTGCAAATGCAAATAACTGTTTCCCAAGCGCTGACCAAATACCGTCATGTATCATTCAGAATTATAATGAATTCGATGAGAAACAGGAAGCCTATTCCGGTAGGCACAGGCAGAGAGACATTGTGTTAACATTTTCCTGTCTGCAGTCGAGCATTTTCAACACAACTAATGAGATATGACGAAGTTCGCACGGTTTTCAAGCTATAAATTAATGAGTTTCGCATCCAATAGCTCTTCGCTTTAAACAGCGCCTCAGTGACGTAAGTGGTGAGGCGCAGAAACCAAACATTTGCTCTTCCAGAGAAGGCAAACAGCGGCAGAAACAAAGAGGACGGCTCTTAAACCAAGAATTCCACTACAAGATACAAACTTGAATTATCATCGTGTCACGTTTTCCTTCATTTCTGCTGTATAAGTGAATTCCAATGGTTAACACATCTCATAATTCTGTTTAAATGGTATATCTATGTTCACAGTCCAAAGCCATGTATTGGCTTAAGCCATTTTATCAAAGAAATAATAGTTTTGCTTCAATTGTTTACGTGGTATTATGCTGCAGTACAAAATAATCATTTCAGTAGACATTTAGACAATCTATATTCATAGTACTAATACTATAAAGTGAGAAAATACCTTTGTTTATGTAGGATAACCTCAAAAACCATCAATCGATTTTGATAATTCCTTCAGCATTGAACATCGTAATTTGAGCTGACGAAGCTTTGAAACACTTCTGATTTCACTTCATAAAGCACTAAAAGAGCAAATAGGGTTTACAAAGCACTGTACCTGAATACGAAGACATTGTAGGTATAAAAGAACATGCCTTAAGCTTCAATTGAATGTGCCATAGAGTAGCAAAATAGCGGGTGTTACTACACAGAATATAAATAGTTCCTAAACTCCGCAGAGTATAAAAACAAAAGCCGGTTACATTTTGTTGCAAGAGATGGCCATGATATACTATGTCATCAAACAGAAGACAAGCGTTTAAAAAACGATGATCGACCCTGCGTTACATATTTTGTTTCTTTAATTGCCATTATCAAATATTTACTCGTGTTTAATGGATTTTCCAAACAAAAATTAGGTTGTTTGAAATAAATTGTGTGTTTTGCAGAGATATATGCTTGTTTGCGAAGTATATCTTCATCTAATTCGTAGGATATTACCACAGAATTCAAATGTACCTTTTATTTGTCCTGTAAATATCTAATAACCAACATCGTTTGAGGCATTTGTGAAGAAATGAAACACTTTTTCCATGTATAGCGCATTTTGGACCGGAAGATTTTCTTGAAAAATTTTGTTCTTCGCATTCTTGCAAGACAATGAATTTACATAGAAATAAATAATATGTTGAATCATCAGACGTTGATTTAACTTAGTATTATAATGTATAGTGTTGAAATTTATCAACAAAGATGTAATCAAAATCCAAACAAATGTAGGTTAATGTAACCTCATCACCCACATGTACCGTCTCACTGTTTATTTTACGTGGACCCTCCCCATCCTTTCCTGTAGCCACATTTGATTGCAGTCGCTGGTATTAAACTCTCAGTCCATTTGGTCTGGCCTTTAACAATCATGCCTGTTGGAATTACGTCCTTTAAAGTGGCTGTTATTAAGGGCTTCACTTAGGTCACTCTTGCACACAGGTAGGTATGTCATCTTAGGTGTCTATAAGGATCAAGTTGGCATGGTTCATCACTTTGGCGTCGTTTAAATAACCCGTCCCTGGAGAACTAACTTCCCCGCATGTATCGCCGCCGCAGCAGCCGCAGTTCGGGGGTGCTGGGAACTAACAATCCGTAACCATGACACCTGACATCATGACCCCCAGCAGCGTGTGCTGCTTTCTCGCTTCAGTACCCTCAGTTCCACGCTCCAGCACCTGACGACCACACAGATTCTTCTTCATTTGCCATCATTCAAACGGGCCGATAGCATTTCTTCCGGTACGTCTCTTTCAACAACAACATAGTCCACATTCTGACGGAGCAGAACGAATAACAGCGGCCGAAGTACTTGCTGAGAAGTGTCCAATCCATGCACCTACCATCCAGTGTTACCTCGAGGCACACAGTTTGACATTTGGAAGTTCTTGGACAAATGGTTGGGGCAAGAGGAACTTTCGGCTAACATTTGCCAAAAGTTTCATCTGAGGGCTGATTTTAGGAACTATATTGGTCACAAGGATGCAATCAAGATCTTACAAAACATCTCTATTTAAATTAACTCCATTATTTTGCCTATGCCATATAAGAACACGTTTTCTGTTGGATTGTTAATGTCAACATTGCTCTCAAAAACTATCAGAATTCTTTTTACTTTCTCTACTGGTAAGTAGGGGAAGTATTGTAATCCATACAAAAATTCGATGTCGAGATTTCACCGGAAATATATGTTTTGAGGTCCCCTGAATCCAACAAAAGCATTTTTAGAAAAAGGCCCGTGTGTCTGCCAGTCTGTGGGCAGCATAACTCAAAAACGAAAAGGCTGTTAAAAAGCAAAGTTGGTATTTAAGTTTTATGTCTTTCAAGGATGCGACACGAAGATTTTGAAGAAAATAGCCCCACCCTAAACTACCCTTTACATGGAACATTTTTCGAAAATTTTGATTTTCTTGAAAATGGCTCTAACGATTTTGATTAAAATGTCATATGTTTGAGATATTTTTATGACAAATGAAATGTATATCTTGAATTTTCTGGCTATAGCCCCTGTAGCCGTATTTACTCTGGACGACTTTTGCATAACTGGAAAACCGTTACAGATAGACCAAATTATACTACACAAAAAATGTAGATCTTGCTAAAATACACAATTTATGTCTCAATACATTTTCTTGTAGGGTGAACCATTTCGGAGATATTCTTTGTTAAGTGTGTGAGTTTCGAAAAACTTAGAACTTTCGTGAAATGGATCATTGTTGTTCATTTTTTTATATGTTACGTGTGCAAAGGCAACAGAATCCCAAAGCTTTAAAACATTTGACTATCGCACAAAGCCTACTGTATTCTAATATTCCCCTTGTACCTACAAGCAAATAAGCAGTAAGATAATTTGTACAAATGTTTATCTCAACTAACACGAAGAAGATACAGCAATAAGTTTGTAAGAATGGTTAGTACAAGAGTAGAGAAAGTCATGTGAGTGCAATACATCAGATTTTTTGTTATGCTTTGTCTAGATGGCGGTAATAACTGGGAAATCACAAGATACCATCACTTAACATTCAATGTATGATTGTTGTTGCATTGCCCATTAGCAATTTGTTACAAATGTTTGTTTTTATAAGAGCAGATACTCGAGGCAGCGTGAAAGGGATCTCAAAGTGGTCATCCTTCAGAAACATCCGCCCTTCTCCTACACAGTCAAGGTCTTCTTACATCTAGGTAACTCTTCCGTATCGGCCCATTTGGCGCTGCGATCGCTCGCTCGCGACTTTGTAGTCAATTGTCCATATACGTGATTCGTATTGAAATCACAGTTAAATATCTGGCACACTGACAGCAAGACAAATGACTGTATTCTTTAGTAGGTAGATTATAGGTATCCTGTTCCGCAGCTGTTGACAAATGACTACAGCTGGGCGCGATAGGCGTTAAAAACCGTAACATAGGCAGGCAAATGGCGCTGAAACAAGTTCCAAAATAGGCACTAACGTAGACAATCATTTATTCATTTACTAGGTTCATTTCCATAGGTTAAATTTACTAAATATAACCCCCACAATTCGCTTAATGAAATGTAAACTGTAAACATTGCTTTCTCTATTACGTAATCAACAGTAACTAGAGAAAGTGTATTTTACCCAAAAATTGAATACCAATACTTCACTGTAAATACATATTTTTAGCTTCTCTGTATCCAAAAGAAGAAATTTTTTGAAAACATCCATATGCTCGTGTGTTTGTGTGTGTGAACATCATAGTTAAAAACTTAAAAATGGGTTAAATACCAAACAAAATACCTCTCATCAAAGCGGTCCGGGTTCGATCCCAGGCGACCAGGTGCAGGGGCGGGTTTCCTCCGGGTTCTCCAGTTTCCCCCGCCATCTTCATTCCATGCATCATCAGTCACCGGCTGTGGTGCCGCAGGTAGCAAAAGCGGCCGTCAAACATTACCAAAAAAAGCTCAGTCTTCTAAGAATGCCACACGAGGGTTTTAAACAAAATACCCCCACGTCTCTAATTATTTTTAAATAGAAAATGTTTGAAACTTTTTGATTTTCTATCTTAATACAAAACATGGACACTATTTAAATATTTATAGGTACTTTTGTCAAATGGGAAGTCGCTATTTGTTTCTTTTAGTCCTGGCCATGCAAAGAGAATGGAATGTCAAAGCCATCACATAGCGATCATCTCTTAAAACTTCTGTATTCCCCTATTCACATTGTATCTACAAGAAAATATGTAATAAAAAGGTTTCTGCAAATGTTTATACACATTAAAATGATGCAAGTGAATAATAAAGGCTTTTATTTTTCTCGAATTGATTTTCAAATGTATTAGCTGCCGATTTATAGTTTATCGATCATAATTTGAAATCGCAACAAGTTTTTATTCCAACTGAATTTTAATCAAGGTCCCTTTAATGGCCGTACAGATCCTTTCATTCACAGAGAGAGAGAGAGATTTATTTGATGCGTGCAATATTCCTGAATTTGACTTCTGGATACCAGTACTTGAATAGGAGGGTTAGAGTGCTACCAGCACGACCCCTATGCTGTAATTATACTACAGATCGCTCAGAAAGAAAGAAAGAAAAAAATATATATGTCGTACTGCTATACCATATTAGAGTTTTGCTAAATGGATAAAACCATGTATCACTTTTAAATTTCCCTGCCATGGCACAGTGGATTGCATCTAAAATTCTAAATCCTTAGATTTATGCATAGCGTTGTTAAAATCTTCTAAACTCTTTCGACCGCTTGTTTATCGTCCGCTACGACTTCTGCAAGACTGCTCGAGTTTTTGGGCGGAATAAATATACTTTATTACACGTAGCAGAGAAATTAATACTTAACTGCTATTCAAAAAGAAACAGCACGTTTCTCCGTGTTCTAGCGCACCGTTAGATTACCCAAAACAATAGACATACTTGTGAATTCAGATGTTCTTACATTGTCTTGCCGTATAAACAGCTGAAGAAGCGTCCCATTTTTGGGAAGCAGGGCTGCCATGTTTCCAATACGGGGGCTACATCTACTGCGTGTAACTTCATTGTCTTTTAATATACTTCATTATCTTGTTTGCTTTCCTCGTATCTTGGGTTTTTATCAGAAGTTTGCAAGCAACATTAATTTACTGTAGGTTACGCAGCAATGTAAAGAAAAGAAAAAGAGTGAAAAACGGAAATACAATGTTTCTGCTAATACGACACGAAAAAACGTTGTTTATAATTAAGAAAATCTCCTGTGTTACTTTCACATTACTTTCTCTATCCTATATCTTTTACATAAATTATGCAAACTATCTAGGTCATGTTCATCAAAATAAAAATATTTTTAAATGTTGTAAAGCTGGTCGCATGTGATGGCTTTAAGAAGAATTTGAAAATTTAAAGCAATAACAAGAAATATTTCGGAAATGGTTAGTTCCACACAAAAAGAAGGAAATATTTGACATAAATTGTGTGCTTTAAGGAGTAAGATTTTGTCTATCTGTGACGGTATACATGCAAAAGTCATGTATAATGAAGAACACTTCAAATGCTATTTTATTCTTAATAAAATATATTAAACATGTGTAAAATCATTGGAGCCATTTTTCGAAAAAGTAAAAATTTTTAAAAGATTTTTTTATATAAACGGTAGTTTGGAAACTATTTTTATTCCTTTTTTTTTTTTTTTTCGCTTCAGATTCCTATGTTGTCATGGTGAATTGCAATGCCAGAAGGTTATTGCTCGAAGGTATATACTTTCCCCGGGTTAGAGCTGAGGTAATGATTCCGAGAAAATAGCATTGACTGCATAAGGCACAGGATTACATTACTAATATTCTAAAAATGAACCTTACACAATATTTACACACCGTTCTTCACACATTCTTTGAGTAGTAACGTTTTGATAAAAGCATTCATTTACTTAATAGCTTGAAAAATCTTGAATTGAATAAGTAGTTTATATATTTTGTTTGAATCTTGTCACAGGTAATTGTATAAATTATTGCGGTAAACTGTTGTAAACTTCAGATCTGATTGCTCAAAGCTTTTTGCTGTTTTAGTGATTCTTTGTGTGATAGATGTTTCATTGTTATTTTTAGCTAAGTGTGTTTTTACATGATTGGCTACACTGCAATATACTTTTACTACAGTTATAACTTAATTTCAGAATCAGAAATAATGCAAATAATCTGTTTATCTAGAATAAAACAATTAAATATATTAATCAACGAGTTATATAAGACACAATTTATTATCTCTTGCAGCTTGTGAAAGCACTTTAACATAATCATATTTGTGGATTTGACTAGCTTTTCCTCAATAATTTAAAATCTGATGCGTGAGTATTTTCGATTGTAATAAATGCGCCACACCCTTTAATAAATCAGATAATTATGATGTCATTGAACTGAACTGCCGCATCTGGAAAGAAACTGTGCGTGATCTTGTAATAAAGTGAAACTGTATTACGATATTATCATACAGTCGGAACATAACCTTACTTTCTGCATTGTTATCCATTTAACTTCCTGATTGTGGCCTTAGGCTGTAGAGAAAAGCCAGAACCGTTGTTAACCAAAGTCCAGATGATTAGGATGGTTTGCAATTTCAGCATGTCTTACTAAATTCATTTGCTTGACATCTTTTAGTGATATAGATGCTATCTTTTGTATCTAGAAACGACCGTTATTGTCTCCAGATGGACCGAACCACCGACGTTTGCTTCATACCTATACAAGTTCTTCTGAAGACAACAAGAAACAAAAGTCACCTTTAAACAAATATTACGAAAGGACATGCCTCATTAAATACGCCTCAGTTACTTGTACGCTAAATCGTGGCTTTGGTTGAGCGGTTTCAGTATGTAAATTGGCTTACGGCAGTGAAATACCTACCTACTAATATTAAATCACGACATTTTACCGTTATAGTCGTATTCTGTAGCAGATGAGCTTGTTCTAATATCTGATTGTATGGGAGTAGAATATTTGATAGTCGGCCGCTATGTGCTGGCTTTGACCTTCTATTCTTTTAGTATGGCCACAACATAGACCAGTAACGACTTCCTATTTGAGAAGCGAAATAACGAGGAATATCTCGGAACAGCTAACTCCAGAAAAAACGTATTTGACATATATGGGGTATTTTCATGCACAGTCATTCTTCGTGTTCTAGGCTCTTGTTCTCGAGGTCGCGGGTTCAAACCCGGCGGAGGGAAATAGACTGTTTCGTGGCGAACAAACTCAGCATGCTTCCTTTGGAAGGCAAATAAAGGCGTTGGTCCCGTTTTGTAGATTTACGGCACACAAAAGAACCTCAAGTCACATAAAGAGGCCCCTGAGCAAAAATTAAGCATTGTTTCGCACGCCCAATTTAGAATAGGACTCTGAAAATCACAGCAGTTAAAGAACGCCCACAAATAGAAACTCAATCATATGGCACTTCAATCAAAATTATTAGGGCCATTATTGAGAAAATCAAAATTTTCATAATATTTTGCATACAAAGGGTGGTTTACGGTAGAAGAATATTCTTCAACATTTTCGTGTTGTTAAATTGAAATAAAATATTTTGACATTTAACTGACTTTTCGTTTTTGAGTTATCGTGCTCATAAGCGCAAACATGCACACTGACTTTTTCACCCAAAATACTTTTTTTTTTTTTTTTGTCTAGGGGACCTCAGAACATGTATTTCCAGTAAAATCTCGGTATTAATATTAGGGTGGAATGCAATAGTTTCTTTACCTACTATGTATGTAATAGGGAATGTAAAACTCAATGTAGAAGAGAAAAAAAAAACTATTTAAGCACTATACTTAAAAATATCGATTAAGTTTGATACAGCTTGTAAATAAACATTAATGAGATATAGCCTTATTGACTGAAGGGCGCTCGCCTTTTTATGTTAACCAATTATCATAAGATGTCAGACTGTTGAATCATGTTTATCTGGGCTATTTCATAAATAAAATATGAATTTAAACCAGGAAATAATAAATTCCATAACATAACCTAAAATATGTTCACTTCTATTGTATAGAGTTTACTCAGCACTGCCAACAGAGGAAAATGAAACCCAATATATATTTCGATCTTCTCTTGTTATTATACCTATAACAGGAAACCAGTTCAGAATCTAATAAAACACACTTTATGTTTTAGATTAACAAATAACCTTTCTTTTGTTAAAATACATTAATTAGAAACACAGTTGTAAAATTTAAATGGACATATATTTTGGTTGTTAATCGATTTAATGTGTAGTAAATTATTTTTATGGGATACAGTTGGCGACATTGACGAAACAAAAGAATTACGTAGTAATAATTCATAGAAAGCGAAAGAATAGCTAGGTTAGAGTTCGTATAAGGCAATTTAATGTCTGTGTGTGTGAAATAGTGAGTGAAACTAATAGTTTTGATCCGTAGAGTGATATCAGAAGAAAACTACGGCTTATTCTGTTGCATTCTCACAGTACAAAGTCGGTGTTCAGCTGACAAAGTTGTTAAAAGTGGAAGACAAACGCAAGACGATCGTCTTGCAAGCATCAGGGAATATGAAATTCACGTAACACCGCCTTGTCGAACATAATGACTCGTTATCGCTTCTCATCTCGACTTAACCCTTCCTCCATTACCGACGTAATGACGATGCCGCCGCCATATAGGTGTGCGATCAGTCGATAATTATTTCAATTATTGTGCAGTGCAATTTGGAGCATGCGCCCGGCTGAGAGAACTCTCCACGCCCCTTTCATTAAACCTGAGGCATGAGGCATGCATGAGTTTCCTAGAAGCAGGAATTCGCTCATTGCGAGTGGGATAAATCATGCACGACGGGAGAAAGTATCGGGCACACCTTCCGTCTAATTGCCTGGCTGTTCTGGACATATTGCAGCACAGAACAATGGCGAGGCTGTTTCAAAAACATCTGCTAAAAATATTACCTACTCGAACCGGTCTGTGAATGCGGCGTGGAATCTTTCAACCATCCTTGGAGTAAGTAAAGTAAACAAAAAACTGATATGCTCAATTCATATGACCTTCTCTACTCTTGTACTAACCATTCTTACAAACTCTTATTCCTATATCTTCTTCGTGTTCTCTTTGCACGGCTAACATATAAAAAATGCACACCGATTTTCCATTTGGCGAAAGCTAAAGTAATCCAGAACTCACACAAATAACAAGGAATATCTCCGAAATGGTTCACTCTACGAAAAAAATTATTTGGAGATGAAGTGTGTGTTTTAGCAAGAACTACATTTTTCGTATAGTAAGATTTGGTCTATCTCTTACGGTTTACCAGTTATGCAAAAGTCATCAAGAATAAACATGACTATATGGACTATAGCCACAAAATTCAAAATATACATTTCATTTCTCATAAAGATATCTCAAACATGTGGCATTTTAATCAAAATCATTAGATCCATTTTCAAGAAAATAAACATTTACGAACAATTTTACACGTAAAGAGTAGTTCAGTGTGCAGGAATTTTCTTCAAAATCTTCGTGTCGCATCTTTGAAAAGTATAAACTCAAATCCCAACTTTGGTTTTTCGACTTACCTATCGTTTTTTAGTTATGCTGTCCAAAACACATACATGGACCTTTTTCAAAAAATGTTCTTTTTTTTTTTTTTTTTTTTACTCAGGTGGCGTCAAAACATTTCAGGTGAAATCTCGATATCAAATTTTTGAGTGGAATACAATACTTTCTCTACTATAAGTAACAGAGAAAGTAAAAATATGAATAACGATATTCTATTTGACGAAAGTTTAAGTATTTCAAAATTCACACAAATAACAAGGAATATCTCCGAATTGGTCCACTCCACACAAAAAATTTCATTCGGAAATAAATTGTTTTAACGAGGTCTACAGTATTTGTACAGTAAGATTTGGTCTATCTGTTACGGTTTTCCAGTTATGCAAAAGTCATCAAGAGTAAACAGGGCTATGTGGACTATAGTTACAAAATTCAAAATATACATTTCATTTCACATGAAAATATCTTAAACATGTAGAATTTTAACCACACTTTTGGAAACTTTTTCCATGTAAAGGGCAGTTTAGTGTAGAGGAATTTTCTTCAAAATGTTTGTGCCGCATCCTTAAATATCAACTTTGGTTTTTGATCTACTTTTCGTATTTGAGTTATGCTGTTCATAGACACAAACGCTCTTTTTGGGTTCAGGGGCCTCAAAACATATATTTCCAGTGACATTTCGACATCGAATTTTTTGGTCGAATACAGTACTTCGTCCAGTTACCAACACGTAGCACAGAAAGTAAACAGTTAACCGTTCAAAGTCCTATTTTGTAGAGTTCGTCAGTAAATTAACAAGAAATTTCCGTTTGCAATTCCCTTTCGCTCCTTGACTTGTGTGGTTAGGGAGCAGAGGTGCGAGTCTATGTAACCCTGCCCTAAGAAAGAGAGCATCTTGAATGCTGTTTTGTCCTTCTTTTTATTCACTTTTCTTTCCGTCCTCTGTCACTTGTTTAACAAAAATTTGCATTTGCTAGGGTCTTAGCAGTGCAGAGGAAAATTTTCTTTTTTTAAAAATTCATTTATATACGAAATAAGTGAGAAGGGACTTCGCCCTTGTATGTCCCCCCTCCCCTCCACAGTGCGATACCGGAAGGAGTAAAAAGTTTAAAGTTCACACCCCGGCCATTATCAAACCTCCAACCCCGCCACATGCGCGCGGCGCGCGGCCTGCACTCTTTTATCTTTGTGTAATAATGAAAAGAAGAAGGCGGGTTGCCGAGATTCAGGCGAAGGAGTCCACACCCGGACTTGGCGGGCGGCAAGCGAGTTAAAATAAATATTCAACGTATGGAAATTAGCAGAAACAGAAGCTGTGCAAGGCTCTTGTTTCTTTTTCTCTGTCCCTCTCCCGGTCCGGCCCGGCCTGGGTTTGGTTGCCGCCTGTTTACTTTTCCTTGATGACTGAAAGAAAAACACATGTGACCAGACCAGGATTTAGGGTACAGTCGAGGGTGTTAATTGCGAGTCGCTCGCTTTGCTTTTGTGTACCTACTTAAGCTCTTTGGCCACATTCTGGTCTTGCCACAGTGCAGTTGTTGCCAAGGAACTGCACACAATGGCACCACTTAGAGGCACGTTTGTCTTTGTCACAAAAAACCTTCTCTATTCATGATTTTAAAATCTATCCTTTACAAACCTTATTATTAATCCAGATAACCTTTAAATTATCATGTATATGTTCCTTTCAAAGATAGGTACAGTGTCGCTATGTGATGGCTTTTAAATTCCATTCTCTTTATATGTCCAAGATAAAAATTTGAATACGATTTTCCCTTTGGGGAACCAAGACTATTTTCAAATTCAAACCTATAGCAATATTATGGTGCGGTTTTAAAAAGAATGCGTAGCTTTTTTGTGGTGTTTAATGCCTGCTTTTACTACATACGGCACCGCAGGCGGTGACACTGATGATACATAGAATGAACAGGGAGCACCTGTGGAATGAAATGGTGGGGGAAACCGCAGAACCCGGAGGAAACCCGCCCCAGCGCCGCTTCGTCCACCAGAATCCCACATGCGCTTGCCTGGGATGGAATCCGGGCCGCATTTGGTGAGAAGCGAATGGTCTAACCACTCGGCTACGGCGCGGCCCATGCATAGTTTGTTGAGTCTCTGAGCTTTTCAGTATTTGCTACCTCGGGTTGTGGTACAGGGTGAAATGAATAGTGGACTCGGGGTTACATTTTGCGTATTATTTTATTCACACTTTCTGTTCGCAGCTTTTAATCACAATTACAAATATAATATTTTATTCACTGGATCGACTTCCTTAGCACTGTGGAAATATCGTATTTGAAGATTTAGCGATATTTCGCCAAACGCGTTTTCTATCACTTTATATTTCGTTGCTACCAAACTTCTACACTAAATTGTGATAACTTGTTGAAGTTAATCGATGTATTCCTTATTCTTCTCTAATTCACAGTCTTTAAACACTTAGCTACTTCACTATTACTGATTTTGGATGCGCACATATAAAACACGTCTACAGAGTTCTGCGCACATGTATCACTCCGCCGATGCGCTTCTTTAGGAGCGTCATTCTATGACGTCATTTTGCGCATACTTTTATAATCCCGAAAATGCCAAGAAAGAGATTTTAGTCTATCTCTTTAACATTTTTGGCATTAAATATTCAAAACAACCCTTAATTCTTTACAAAGAATTGAAATATGGTATTTAACAATTACAATATCGATAAACAGATAATCTTCTCAACAACGAAAGAATGAGCAAGAATTACATGTTTGAAATAAGTCTAATAATTATATTTGGAGACAAATTATATGTTTCAATTATATCTCAGAAATGATTAACTTCACAAAAACTGCCTGTCTTTCTAAATCTACATTTTTCAGTAGTAAGTCACCTATTTCTTAGTTTTTTTAACAGTTATGTAAAGAGTCATCCAAAGTGAGGAGGATTTCAGGGGGTATTCCCAAAAAAAATATCAAGATTATGCCATTCATTTTTCATGAAAATGCCCTGAACATATGTTAATTTAATCAAAATGACTATAGTTTGCGAAAATAATAGGTATCGAAAATTCTTCTATGTAAATGATACTTTGGGGTAAGGACATTCTGTTTAAAATCTTCTTCTTGTAGCATCCTTGGGAATTACTAAATTTTGTATTTAATTGACCCTTCGTTTTTGAGTTATGCTGCTCACACACACACACACACACACACACACACACACACACACACACACACACACACACACACACACACACACACACACACATGCATGGACATTTCAAAAAAAATATTTTTTTAGACAGTTGATAGTAAAATTGGGCGTTTTAGTGGTTAAAACTAGAAAATTCAAAAGCGTTTTCCACGCCAATAATGCCAACTTTATTTTCTTGTGGAATATGACCATCGCCTCATTCCAGTAGCCAGTCAATCTGAGTTAGATACACAATGTTTTTTCATTATTATTAATATTAATTAAATTTCGTTACGTTATTTTCGTCCCTTTATTATTTCCACTGCCTTCCTTATGTAGAATATTATGGTTTAGTAAAAGTCATGTTGCCAACACTGATGCTACGCAAGACAAATGAACATCGCAACCCGAAAACTATCATGAGAAAGGTAAAACAATAGCATATATTTATATACAATCTCTAATATATCTATAAATATTCAGCGTTGTCTAAAAATAGTGTATAATGCAAGGGTTAAAGGTGAAAAATTAAAAACATTTTTATTCTGGATTTGAGCCTACATTATATAAATACAGGCATTTATAATACAAAAAATAAAATACATTTTGAATTTATAACTATTCAATATTTTTATTTTCATTGATTAGATTAACACTAAATTCTAATATGCCTTTATTAAATGACTACAGAACCTATGTTTAAGCTTAATCAACAAATTTCCTTTTTTTTTCCTCCAGCTCGAGAGAACTAGCAGTGCTCGTAAAATGATCCAGCACAACTCTTGACACTTCCGCATTATTTCGAGCAATACAATACAATACAATACAATGCCATCATAAACATCTAACTGCTGCTAATCGTGACCATATACAATAATTTCTGCATGTGCAAAATTAGTTCAAGAGCTCGCATGTCCATTACTGCATTTATGTTCACTTGTTTCAGTATGAATGTAAAAGGCTTATGTTTTATTAATGAAGAAAGCGCTATAATTGACCAGCTGATAGGCAGCAGAGCATGTACCATAAGGGTACTTTCACTTACGCGTTAGTTACACGTGTTAGGATCTGCATCGAGTAGTCACGCAATATTCCTACCAAAATTTGTTTCAATATTTAGATTTATCTTGAATTACGCAATGCAATCTTCTAGTGTATTCCGATGTTCAGATCTCACTGAATCCAGTGTCTGTCAGCTTTTGGGCAGCGTAACTCAAAAACGAAAAGTCGGTTAAAAACCAAAGTTGGTATTTAAGTTTAATGTCTTTCAGGGATGTGACACGAAGATTTTGAAGAAAATAGCTCCACCCTAAACTACCCTTTACATGGAAGATTTTTCGAAAATTTTGATTTTCTTGAAAATGGCTCTAACGATTTTGATTAAAATGTCATATGTTTGAGATATTTTTATAACAAATGAAATGTATATCTTGAATTTTCTGGCTATAGCCCATGTAGTCGTATTTACTCTCGACGACTTTTGCATAACTCGTAAACCATTAGAGATAGACCAAATCATACTATACAAAAAATGTAGATCCTGCTAAAATGCACAATTTATGTCTCAATAAATTTTCTTGTAGGGTGAACCATTTCGGAGATATTCCTTGTTATGTGTGTGAGTTTCGGAAAACTTAGAACTTTAGCGAAATGGGACATCGTTGTTCATTTTTGTATATGTTAAGTGTGCAAAGACAACAATATCTCAAAGGTTTAAAACATTTGACTATCGCACAAAGTCTACTGTATTCTAATATTCCCCTTGTACCTACAAGGAAATAAGCAATAAGATAATTTGTACAAATGTTTATCTTAACTAACACGAAGAAGATGGAGGAATAAGAGTTTGTAAGAATGGTTAGTACAAGAGTAGAGAAAGTCATGTGAGTGCAACACATCAGATTTTTTTTTAAATGCATATTTTGTTTATGAAGCACTCGCTCCGCTCGAGAATTTATAGGTTAGGTCAGATTACTACTTGGGATAATTAGTGAATTTAACGTTAGTGGAATGATTTTTAATATCACTTTAAGTTCAATTGCTGAGCGGAATTCAGATAATGACTTACCCAGCGTGTTTGAGCAAGTGAATCAATGTAAATAAACCAGTCCTTGTGGGTTATTGGTAAATCTGCATTGATGGGAGAGCGTTTAGACGTGAATCTTTTGTTTTATGGCATGGCAAGTTGACGGAAGAGTAAGGCGTGGTCCACCTGATTACGTGTCTGTTACACCCCCTACCCCTGCCCCGTGACTTCTTGGGGGAAGTTTCCCTCAATGTGATTGTCTCTCCCCTCCAGAGACTCTACGCAATAAATCCCTATTATAAGAAAGGAAGATGAACATGCGGGTTGTTTATCGATCCGCACAACATCCGACACATTTTCTTTGAAGGGAGTTGTTTCCACTTCCTCCAACAATTATTTATTCTTTCCCAATTGGCAGATGCATTTGTCAGCGCAGACCGTTTAGTTCACATGCGCATGCCTTGTGCGCATATCATTATTTAGATGACTTAAAATATATGCATTTCTTTCTTTAGTAGGTATTTATGGTACCAAGAAGTATTGCACTCCATCCAAAAATTCTAAACCGACATTTCCTGAAAATACACGTTTTGACATACCCTGAATCCAAAAACCAACCCAGTACATGGAAAATTCTTCGAAAATTTTGATTTGCTCAAAAATGGCTATGATATTATTTATTACATTCTCATTTGAAATGAAACGTATATCTGGTAAACCAGATTTATTTATGTTTAATTAAGTAACTTGTTTTCTGGAATTAACCATTTCCAAAGTGTTTATTGTTATTGGTTTGTATTTTGCAATACTTGTGCTTTTTTTCAAACGGGAAGTCGTTATTACTTTCTTTCCCCTCCTGGTTGCAAAAGAGATTGCAATTAAAATATTTTACTATCAAATGCCATTATATCTACAAGCAAATATATAATAAAACCATTTCAGCAAATGTTTATTTCGAATAAGCAATAGTAGATGTACAAGCGTTTTAAAAATAGTTTGTTAAGGAATGAATAGAGAAAGTCATGGAATACACACATCAACTTTTGTTATGGGGCTAACCATTTCCGAGTAATTCTTTGTTATGTGTTCGAATTTTGCAATATTTACACTTTCCTCAATTGAAGTCAGTCAGAATATTCCACCCAAAAATTCGATGTCGAGATTTCACTGGAAATATGTTTTGAGACCCCCTGAACCCAAAAAGTGCGCGCGCGTGTGTGTGTGTGTATGTGTGGTGTGTCTTTTCTGAACAGCATAACTCAAAAACAAAAAGTAGGTTAAAAACCAAAGTTCGTATTTAAATTTAATAGCTTTCAAGGATACGACACGAAGATTTTGAAGAAAATTCCTCCCCTTGAACTACCCATTTTATCTCAAAAATGGCCCAGACGATTTTGATTAAAATGCCATATATAAGATATTTTTATGGCAAATGAAATGTATATTTTGAATTTTCTGGCTATAGCCCCTGTAGTCGTGTTTTGTCTAACTGGTAAACCGTAAGAGATAGACGAAATATTACTATGAAAGAATGTAGATCTTGCTAAAACACAGAATTTATGCCCGAATGAATGTTTTTCTTGAGTGAACCATTTCGGAGATATTCCTTGTTATGTGTGTGAGTTTCGGAAAACTTAGAACTTTCGTGAAATGGAAGATGGTGATTCAATTTTTATATGTTAAGTGTGCAAAGAGAACGGAATCTCAAAGCTTTAAAACATTTGACTATCGCACAAAGCCTACTGTATTCTAATATTCCCCTTGTAGCTAGAAGGAAAAAAGCAATAAGATAATTTCTGCAAATGTTTATCTCAACTAACACAAAGAAGATATAGGAATAAGAGTTTGCAAGAATGGTTAGTACAAGAGTAGAGAAAGTCATGTGAGTGCAACACATCAGATTTCTACAGAAGGTCAGGGTGGTCCCCTAGGTTTATTTCTCAGGTGTTTCCCAGGATCCCGCATTGCGAGACTTGGTAAATGTGATGTACGTTATTGAATCGAGAATACGACAGACAACAATGATGTTCTGAGCTATAAAGCGATTGTCATGCTGGCGGACGGAAACGCGGGTAGAAGTTGCACAATTATTGTTTCTTAGGTGCAATTCCTTTGTTTATATTCCACACCTTAATATGAATTACCCTTATTTCTAAACATCCTGCTACCTCACTTTATACAAAACAACAGTAATTGCCATCTCAAAATAATGCACAAATTTATGACTGCTAAAATTGCTCGAGTAATTTATACCACCATAGGATAATAAATGTTTTAGGTACATTTCGCTGTAACAGAAGAAGGCACTAATCAACCTTAATATAAAACACTACGAAACACGGCGTCTTAAATAACACCTTTGGAGGCAATAATCTCAAAAAATATTTTGATCGAAACACCTGATGATATTTTTAGAGGTGCAGCTTTCGAATCTTGTTTGCAGTAAATAAGCTGGACAACTTTTATTTTTTTATCCACATTTTTACCTTCTTTACCATGTACATACTAGATAAAGGAAGTAGTGTATTCTACTAGAAAGTCTGATACCACATATCAGCGGTGATGCATGTTTTGAGGTCCCTAAATCCATATGAAAACGTCCATACATGTATAGATATTGGGAACAGCATAAGTCAAAAACGAGAAGTTGATTAAATACTCGAAAATCTTAAACTAATTAATTTAAACGTAAATGTCTTAGAAAAGCTAATTTTCATCTCAAGGAATACAAATATGCATTTTCTTTTAAATTACGTACAAAATTGCATCTTAAGAAGCATTTTAAATTTAGGTTTTAAACACTTCTTTGTTCAGACATCAAATGTAGCAAAAAAATTCAAAATACTGAAGAAAATAGTTTGAGTTTTGGGTTTATCTGAACTATTTCATAAATGAAATACGAATTTAAATACTGTATTACGGAGACCAGAAAATGTTAAATTGTATAAAAACATAACCTAAAATAATTATATTCATTACGATTAGAATACTGCAGTTGACTTACAAAGTGCTGCCAACTGAAGAAAACGAAATCCAGCCATAAAAGTATTTCGATTTTCTCTTGTTGTACTCTTAACAGAAAACCAATTAATAATCACAAATAAATCTCACTTTATTTTTAACATTAACAAATAACATTTCTTCTGGGGAAATACGTTAATTTTTAATTTTTAATATGCAGTAAGTTGTTTTTCAGCGATTTATGGGAAAACAGTTGGCGACTCTGAACAAAAGAATGACGTAATGATGAATGGTATAAAAGAAAACAAAAGAATGACCAGGTAGTAAGTTGTGTATGATAAATTAAAGCCTCTATGTGTGAAACAGTTCGTTTTAACCTATAAAACAAATTAAGAAACATAGAAGCAACTTGAAGCATGGAAATAATATTGGAATACGTATAGGTATCTGAAATGAGTGTTAGATTGGGATTGCTTCAGTTGTAGAGTTGCAGCGGAATATCTGTGTTTTTTAAAGCCCGTTAATTTCTTGATGGAAGGAAGGAAGGAAGGTGGTCGGTTTGACCAGAGCTCCATATGCTGGGATTCAGATACACTAACTGTTCCTTTTGTTTCCTCCAATCCGAGGATTGCTGCAGGATTAGTGGAACAGGATCACAGAGGGAAATGCAATAAACAATAGCGCAGGGACAATAGCTTATTGCAGAGGTATGCGTACTCAAGCATATGGCTTCACTGGTTATTGAAAACCTCGCCCTTCCTTCTGCAATTATTCATGTCTTTCTTGCTGGACAACTGACCAGCAATTTAAAATACGCGCTACGTTCCATACAGGGTGTCAACGATATACAAAGTACTGATATTTTTATTGGTAATTGAGGTAATGAGCAATATTACATCAACATTTCCTTCGTCTTGAACTTATAATTTTACTGATAAGTATATTTTCAGGTTGGCAGGCCTAGCACAGAAATCATAACGCAAAGTGTGACGATCTTGTGATAACGAATGGTGAACCGGAACAGAGTTCCAATACTTTATGCAAGGCCAATGACCTCACAATACCTAGGCTAGCAAAACGGATAGTCTATACGACGTCTATTCCTTGTTCCGCGACCATGCAAGAAAACATAAGTAGTAAACTACGTGACTGGTATGTGGGAAAGCTTTCAGAGAAAGAGAAAACATAACGCACCCAAGTGGAAACATATTAAGATACAAGTTATCAAAATATGTGCAATTATGCCCTCAAGATATAGTAGATAAGTGTAAGGAATATTATCTTATTTTTTTAAATTTCATTTAAGTTCTTCTTTCTTTAACATGTAGATCATATCGATGACTTTTGCTTTGGAAGAATTTATTCCTCATGGCAATCGTGTTTAATCATTCACTGCTGGTGTTAATTTCTGGGTTGTGTTTATACTCTCTCTCTCTTTCCCTCCCTCTCTCACATACACATACCTCCAGACTCTTGAGCCTAGGATATCAAACACCAGATCATACAGGCACAAAAATTAGTTCTCGTTAAGGCCAACAAATGAACTCAAACACTTTTTGTTCTGCAACAAACTTTTTCCGAGATATTCCTTGTTATTTCTTTGAATTTTGAAATACACTTTTCTATTACTCGTTTTTAGCCATGCAAAGAGAACCCATTGCTTTTACATCTGACTATCGTTTAAAACCTGCTGCATTACCTTATTCCCCTTGTATCTACAAGAAAATTAGCAATAAGATGGATTAACATGAAAAAGATAGAGGAATAAGTGTCTGTGAGAAAGTCATATGAATGCATAAATTAGAATTTTATCTTAGTTAACTATTTCCAATACACCTATTCCTATTGGTTTGAATATTCAAATATTAACCTTTTATTTTCCTTCAACTGGGAAGTCGTTATTCGTTTTTTCTCGCAGTCAAAGCCGTTACGTTGTTTAAAAATATAATTATTGCTTTACCTACTATATCCTATGAGGAAATGTGTAAATTCAAAATTTATCTGGATTAATAGGAAATAGAAAAAAAAAAAAAAGGTCGAACATTTAATAACTCCTTCAATACATATTTAGTACTAAGCTAATCTAATCGGCTGTATGAAAGATCGTAGCCGAATAACCTATAATTAGATGTAGTCCTTGGCTTCAGAGGTTCTCAATCGAAGTTAATCGTTAAATTCTCTGCCCACAAAAAATTACAAATGAGATTTTAAGTATCGTATATAGTTTGTACACAGAAGTGGTGTTAAAATGTGCGCGCATTACAAAAGCGGAAACGCAAAAGAAAGCGATAATAGGCGGAACAAGTGAACATCAAGGCTACGCCGCGACCGGTCGAGCGAGTCCTCTGTAATCTGGACGTAATTAAATTGTATGGTTAACCTGTACGATATCATTAATAGAGCAGTGTGTCTACCGCTGGCTCGCTCGCCAGCTAGCTGGTCCAACCTTACGATCTTATCGCACTCTTGAGTGATGCCTTGGTTAGGTTAGGTTAGCTTAGGTTAGGTTAGGTTAGGTCATTGCGCTAAAGTCTCAATTCCCAACCTCACAATTAAAACAAAGATTGCACTACATGCATTGTTTTAAATTTACGTGAATGGTGCTTATACATATACAGGTAAGTATAACCATCTTGAACCATCTAAAATAATCTTTCTCGCTGACAAAGAAAAGGTGAAAAATTTATTTACGACAGTCATTTGGTGATGTTCCGAACAGAAGACGATCGCAAAACCTAAGGACACTGAAAAAAATTCTCAGGAAAGACGACGTAAATATCTAAATATTGTGTTAAAGGTTAAATATCAAGTTATAAATTGAGAATCAGTGGTGTAATTATAGAGAAAAGATATGCAAAATAAAATACTAAGTGATTTGCTTATTTTCAAGGATTATTTTAATCTTCATCACCATTCCCTGAAAAAAATAGGAATGTAGCGTGTCTGCATCACGTTCAAGAGGCCGCGAGTTCGAATCTCGCTTACGGTCACTTATCCATGTTTTTTCCTAGGTTCTCCCTTATCCATGTCGGGTAACTTAAAGCTCTATGGACCTCGGGCTCATTTGAGCATCATTTCACTCATTCACCGTCCGATATGACACTACATTTGATGACGTCAGTAAAAATACATTTGTATTGCACTGAATTCGCCAATATTTTAAACAGCTTCGTAAACGCAGACATGGGCGTCGAGAAGGGGGGGGGGGCAGGGGAGGGCCGCGGCCCCCCTTGGAAATTAATGAACATAATGTGCTGACTATTAAACTATTATTTTAATTTTTAGGTAAAGAACAATCTCTATTTAGCGCAAATGTATATGGTTATCCGCAACAAATACTATAACTTTTGACAACAAAATAATGAATTAATATTATCTGATTGCAAAATTCTAACATTTGGCCCCTTCCCCCCTGGAAAAAAGTCTGCCGACGTTCATGAACGCAGAGTAATAGCATCGTTATTTAAGTTGGCAATCCTGAGCTTTTGTAAAATTACAGTTTCAAACTTTTCATCCGCGCTCTGTAAAGCAAAGAAGATTGCTAAAAGGTATGTTCAAAAATGAACTATTTCCATATTTACATAGAAATTTCAATCTCACTTACGGATAGGTCATTAATATTTAATTACTAAGTAAGTGCGTTTCTGTGATTAGCACTTGTGTAAATCACTTCTTCAGAATTATTCCAAGTAATATCACAAGACATGTGACCTAACCTATAAATTCTCGAGTGGAGCGAGAGTCAGACCGTCGAATGATATTTATCTGGAATATTTCATAAATAAAATATGAATTTAAATACTCTATTGCAAAGATCTGATCAGAAAATGTTGAATTCTATAAAAATAACCTAAAATATATTCACACGATTAGTGAAGTTCAACTTACACTGCCAACTGAGGAAAACGAAACCCGAGAATTACATGTATTTCGGTCTTCTCTTGTCGGTATAACAGAAAACCAGTTTATAACCTCAAATCAATCTCACTTTATTTGTAACATTAACAAATAACCTTTCTTCTGGAAAATATATTAATCATTAAAAGAAGAACTGTTAAAACACAGTTGCAAAATTGAAACAGAGTGCTATTTTGATTGTTAATCGTTTGCAATGTGGAATACATTGTTTTTAGCGATTTATGGGACACAGTTGGCGACCCTGGTTAAACAAAAGAATGCCCTGGTGATGCTTCGTATATGATAGTTGAACACCTCTACGTATGAGTCACTTTTGTTTCTCATTTAAATTACCTGTTAAAGTATTAGGGATATTAAATCAACATTTAAAAAGAAGCCGGAACTTTAGTAGATGGTAAAACCGTAAGAAGCACCTACCATAAGCTTTGGCCTTATACCTCCATTAACAAAAGAGTGTAGTGTGCGACTTTATTTTGTTACATTATTGCGTCACGTGTTTCAACTTTTTGGAGGCTCGTCCTTCACCCACATTAGCGTTTGCGCAAAACCTTTTTGTATTTATGTTCCCTATGACAATGACGGTATAGGAAAGTGTTTTCAGGGTTACCAATCTTGTTTATAGCCTTTGAAAGTGTGAATTGATGTTCAGATGTTACATTACCCAGGTACACACTCGACAAATTCTGAAACATAACTCCTTATGTGAATATATTATGAAATCAAACACAATAATAATGATTTGCGGTTTAATGAAGTCAAATTATATTCTTTCTATAAAGAAAGTGTAAACTAAAAGATATTTTGACATTAAATTTGGTATACATAATACGTATTTTGGTTTTTAAAGACCAGTTGGAGCTAAGAAGTGCTGGAAAATGTTTGATGTGTTGCACTCACATGACTTTCTCTACTCTTGTACTAACCATTCTTACAAACTCTTATTCCTATATCTTCTTCGTGTTAGTTAAGATAAACATTTGTACAAATTATCTTATTACACGTTTTCTTCCACGTGCAACGGGAATATAGGAAAACAGTAGACTTTGAGCGATAGTCAAATCGTTTAAAGCTTTCAAATTTCGTTCTCTTTGCACTATTAACATATATAAAAATGAATAACGATGTTCAATTTGACGGAAGTATGTTTTCCAAAACTCACATAAATTAGAAGGAATATCTCCGAAATTATCCACTCAAGAAAAAATTATTTGGTCATAAGTTGTGTGTTTTAGCAAGAACTACATTTTCTGTATGACATTTTAATCAAAATAGTTAGAGCCATTTTCAAGAAAATCGAAATCTTTGAAAACTTTTCCATGTAAAGGGTAGTTTAGGTTGGAGGAATTTTCTTCAAAATCTTCGTGTCGCATCCTTGAATGACGTTAAACTTAAATACCAACTTTGTCTTTAACCACATTTTTGTTTTTGCGACAGTCGCACACGCGCACGCGCGGACCTTTTTCTAAAAATGTTTTTTGATTCAGGGGACCTCAAAACATATATTTCCGGTGAACTCTCGACATCGAATTTTTGGGTGGAATACAATACTATGTGTAGTAGAGAAAGATAAAAAGAAGCTAATTAGAAATTTGGAAGTTTGAAAACTTTCCAGTGTGTTTGGGTGTGTGCGCGCGCACGTTTTACCGATTTCGACCAAACTTGACTCACGTGGCCTTTGACACAGCGCGAAAATTACTGCCAAGCTTAGAATTCAGAATTCCAATTCATTTCAGACAATTAATTATTTAATTTAATGTAATGCGTATAAAAACTTTATCGCAGTAACTCCAATATTCCTAACATAATAATAATTATTTAGGTTTTGAAAGCTTCATAGAATAACAAAACAACAACGAGTTTATATAAGTGTTTGATGTCCTCTTTGATATCGATCATGGAGTAATAATACAGTCAAATTTAGTCTTTTTTGTTATATTGACGTTACTCAAAGTGCTATTATTTCCTCCCAGTGAGATTTTCTCTAAGTATGAATAGTGACGAGGGAGTCAGTTGCATTAATGAGAAATCATTATTAAAAACTGTGATATTTATGGTTGTTCAATAATTTTCTCGCTATTTTTATTGTATTTATTTTTTGTGACCTGAGAATTTTAATATGCTCTTAAGCGTGTTGCGTAATATTCTCAAATGTGACCAAAGAAACGCAAGACTATTGGACAAGTGTAACCACGCCAGTATAAAACAAACGCATATAGTTTTTCCTCACACAACTTGGAAATCATTTCGATCTGTTAAACCATTTAAAGCTCAATAAATGAGTTTAACGTTTTATCGTGTAATGGGAACTGAACTGTGGTCTCGTGCGTGACACGAGGGGGATATGAACCATTACACCACCAGAGCATCACTCTATGACCGCGTTAACAGCGGTTTAGCCACCGCACTTCAACACTTGCATTCTAATACTAAATAACAGTGCAATTATTTCCCCAACGAGCAGAGAACTGCTTGCCATGCTTCTGCAAAGAAATGGAAGTTGATTATATTTAGCAGCTAATTTCGAATGTTCTGCGAGTTCATTTCCGTAAGTTTTCTTCGATTTGCTGGAATAGTTTGTTAGTTATCACTATTTAGAGGTTATATGTTACCCAAACATGAATTTCAAAGTTAAAAATTTCCAGGATATGATTTTTTTTATGATTTTCAGTCATCATTGACCCTTAAATAATGTGAAGACAGCTTACAACGTATAGTTACACAACAAATTCAAAAGATATAGGTTTTTTTGTTAGTAATGAACTTCGTGAGACGCCCAAGAACTATTATTACTGATGAAAATATTGTACCTGTTCGAGTAATCCTTGAAGAAGATCGACAGACATGTTATAAACTTATTCGGGCGACTTTGGGCATTAGTATGAGTCAAATTGAAAACATTTTACATCAGTAACACGTGAAAAAACTTTGTTGTCGACGAATTTTACATAAACTGACTCCCGATTGATTGGTGCAGAAAAATCCCAAATTGTACACTTCAAATTTGTCTGGAATCTCATTAGTAGTGATGAATCTTAGATTTATTAGTAAAGAAAAGTCAAGTGGTTCAATGGGTCTTTCCAACAGAACCTAACCTCCAAAAATCAAACGAATACGCAGTGTTGGTCATAATAATCAATCTGAAAACCTGTAGGTACTTCTCCATTCTGAGTGACTTCTTCTGCAGAAACCATAAGAGATAAGCAAAATCTTACTAGATCACGATTTTTCATATATTCCTTGTTATTAGTTTACATTTTAAATGCACGTTTGTTCAGCCGCAAGTAGTTCTTTTTTTCGTGTTCATGCTGAAAAGATCTGACTGTCGCTATGTCTTCCATTTCTTACGAATAGAAGAAAACGTAGAAATATGTAATGAAGTTTTCTTAACAAGAATAAGCTACGTGAACACAAGTTATCAGATTTGTGTGTGCCTTATCCTTGATGACGTAGGCGAGTTGAAAGTGTTTTCACGCCTGCTGTGCTGGAGTGAATATTTTAACGTGGTGTTTACAGGATTCTGCAATAAGATCATGACAGAAAATAGCTCGTGTTTCCCTCTTGGATTGGAATTCCGAGTGTTGTGTAATTCGTTCTTGTTTTTGCCTCGGTTCGGTAAGAGATTTCGTGTGCAATCTTGATCTCTGTAATATTAGGTAGCACCTTAGAGTCGATCACGAGGAGTCGATAATCGCTTGTGTCTGATCGATGATGACCGCTTTTGCTCCTTTGATAACCCTTTCCTTTCCTTTCCTTTCCTTTCATCTCTGCAAATCGCCAGCAATTTCTAATTGCTCGCAAAATTAGAGTGCGTGCCGAGGTGAGCTTTACATCTGGACGCAAATTGCTTTAATGAAGTCAGGAAAATGGGCACCTAGATCGCGTCTGGGGATCATAGTCGGGGCACGAGTCGGAACAAGCATCTGCAAGACGCGTTTCGCTTCTCGCCGTCTACAGCCTTCAGTGCACAAGAACTAATGGAAGTAAGCGATTATTTCCCAAAACGGTGCTATCTTAACATTCTCTATCGTGCACCCTATTTTACGGACTATAATATTCGCTTTTTACTTTCGATATCGAGATTTGACCACAAATATGTTTCGTGGCCCCCTGAATCCCAAAATAAAGCATTTTTAGAAAAAGGTCCGTGTGTGTGTCTGTCAGTCTGTGGACAGCCTAACTAAAAAACGAAAAGTCGGTTAAAAACTAAAGTTGGTATTTAAGTTTAATGTCTTTCAAAGATGCGACACGAAGATTTTGAAGAAAATTGCTCCATCGTAAACCACGCTTTACATGGCAATTTTTTCGAAACTTTTGATTTTCTTGAAAATGGCTCTACAGATTTTGATTAAAATGCCGTATGTTTGAGATATTTTTATGAAAAATTTAATGTATATCTTGAATTTTCTGGCTATAGCCTATGTAGTCCTGTTTACTCTGGATGACTTTTGAATAACTGGTAAACCGTAGGTGATACCTAGACTAAATCTTACTATACAAAATGTAGATCTTGCTAAAATACACAATTTATGTCTCAATAAATATTCTTGTAGAGTGAACCATTTCGGAGATAGGTATTCCTTGTTATTTGTGTGAGTTTTGGCGAACTTATGCTTCTGTCAAATGGAACATCGTTATTCATTTTTTATGTTAACCGTGCAGGGAAAAACCTGACAGGAAAAAAAAAGATTTTATTACAGAACTTTGTCTCTCAAATTACACAGTATTAAATATTTAATGGCAGAGCAATCACACTTCCAAAACTACGAAAAATAATATCAAGGTGAATAATTTTAAATTTAGGCCTCATAGTTGAAAGACGAAACACACCAACACTATCTTTCCAAAGCATACAGCGATGCCAACTTTATGGTGTGTTTCTTATAAATAACCCTTATGGGTACTCTTACCCCACGCGTAGTATTGTCCCACACTACCCTACCGAAAACCAGCAGATTCCTTCATCCAGCAGCTTTCGAAGTTGCGTTTTTTAATCAACGTACATTTAAAGTGACATTTTACAATTTCCTGGAAAAAGTGCCTAAATTTAGTTAACTTAATTTTTAGGTTAGCTATTTGGTCATTCGTCATGTTGGTAGCATTGATTAGTATTCTTTAGCACATTCGATTGTTCATTTATCGGTAATTCCATTTTTATAACACAAGCAGGTAAATTATCTATAAAATTATGGAATAGTTTTAATAAATTTTGTTCGAGGTTATGCGTTACATCAGATAAATCGTAACCTGTAATGGTATTACGTATTTGTCACTTTGAAGTGGATTTGAAATTGCAAGAAGGCCGAAAATATTAAGTTGGCAGACAAACTTTTAAAATACGATTTTCTATGTTGAATGTTAAACACATAACACATATCTACTGTGCAACTTGTATTAACGTATTTTTTCCTGTTTAAAAGGATTCGTTAAAGAAAACTCATAAGGTGCGTGATAGAAAAGATGACGTCAGATCCTTTACTTCACCCGTCGGCCTTTGCGTCTTATTGAAGTTCTGTGTATTCATTACGTCACTGCATGAGATGAAGGTTCACAAATCTACGGTTTTCAATTGCACTTGATGAAAATTGCTACGAGCATAAAATGAATCAATACGAAACGCTTGCAAAAGAGTATTTGGCACTATGTTTAAAAAATCTGATGTGTTGCACTCACATGACTTTCTCTACTCTTGTACTAACCATTCTTGCAAACTCTTATTCCTATATCTTCTTCGTGTTAGTTGAGATAAACATTTGTACAAATTATCTTATTGCTTATTTCCTTGTAGGTACAAGGGGAATATTAGAATACTTTGTGCGATAGTCCAATGTTTGAGATTCTGTTGTCTTTGCACACTTAACATATAAAAAAATGAACAACGATGATCCATTTCACGAAAGTTCAGTTTTCCGAAACTCACACATATAACAAGGAATATCTCCGAAATGGTTCACCCTACAAGAAAATTTATTGAGACATAAATTGTGTATTTTAGCAAGATCTACATTTTTTGTACAGTATGATTTGGTCTATCTCTAACGGTTTACCAGTTATGCAAAAGTCGTCCAGAGTAAATACGACTACAGGGACTATAGCCAGAAAATTCAAGATATACATTTCATTTGTCATCAAAATATCGCAAACATATAACATTTTAATCAAAATCGTTAGAGTCATTATCAAGAAAATCAAAATTTTCGAAAAATCTTCCATGTAAAGGGTAGTTTAGGGTGGGGCTATTTTCTTCAAAATCTTCGTGTCGCATCCTTGAAAGACATTAAACTTAAATACGAACTTTGGTTTTTAACCGACTTTTCGTTTTTGAGTTATGCTGGCCACAGACTGACACACAGACACACACACGGACCTTTTTCTAAAAATGCTTTTTTTGGATTCAGGGGGCCTCAAAACATATATTTCCGGTGAAATCTCGACATCGAATTTTTGGTTGGAATACAATACTTCCCCTACTTACCAGTAGAGAAAGTGAAAATTAGAGATTTACATTGTTTTGCCCTAAAAGTCCATATCTGAATGTCCAGGTATGGGAAGAAGAAGACCAAGTTGAGGTAAGGAAATAGGAGTAGGTATAAAAGAACAAGAAGTGAGTTGGTCACATTAGCATGCACGGCATATACACCGCTTCTAAAAAGGATGATGTGGTAAAAGGAAGAACAGAAAGGGATCCTTCTTTTAACACGCACTATTGCCAGTCCTAAGTGCTCCTCTGGAACGTGTGAGAAGGGCTATTACCCCCCCCCCTTCCCCTACCCCTACCCGCCCCGCAACATTTTGCTTTTTATAAGGCACCATACATTACAGCGGAATTCGAGAAAGAAACCTTATACTTCTCCTGGCTATCGTTAATCAAGCATACGAATAAAATTGATTCTTTATCGCGCGTTAGTGTTTACACACTTCTTGCATTATTGTTACTGTTATTACTGTTGGTAACAAACCATAAATACAGAACGCAGCTGTAAAGATCCATAGATAACTTAGGAAAGTGCAGAGGTGTAAAAATATCACACTCAAAGCAAAGTTTTGCTTATTTACCGTCCTATTTCCAAGATTCTGAAGCTTTAGTATCACTATTTCATGCATACAGCCATTAATTTATCGTATTTTGTACCATTTATCGCTAGGCAATTGTTTTTAGTCAGTGTCGCCAACTGTATTCCTATAAATCGCTGAAAAACAATTTATTACACATTACAATTGACTAATAATCAAATAACAATGCATTTTTCCAGAAGAAAGCTCATTTGTTAATATTAAAAATAAAGTGGAGATTCATTTGCGATTATAAATAAGAGAAAATCGAAATACATTTTTCTCAGTTGTCAGTGCTGAATAAGTTGAACAGCAGTATCGTAATATTTTTTAGGTTATTTGTTGTAAAAATTAACATTTTCTGGCCAAATCTTTGCGATATAGCATTTAAATTCATACTTTATTTATAAAACCGTACACATAAATGTCATTCGACGGTCTGACTTCACAGATCTTGTCTTGTATTACTTCTGATAAATGACTGTAGAATTTTCGACCAATCAGAATCAGACGATGTCTATATGAAACAGAAATTGAGTTTTTACTTCTGGACACTCTTGCTGCGGTTCTCAGTGTCCCATTATATTCTACAAGGGGCCATCGACTTTACTTTCCTGCCGAAGGAAGCCATGCTAAGGATTTTTATATTCTTACAATAATCGTTTTCTTAGTTTGATGTAATTGTTGCTTTATATGTAATTTATTTTATACTGTATTCTATTCAGGTTCCGTATGCCCACTGATAGATGTCACCTGATGTAAAATTTTAAATAAACATATACAAGTACCACTAAATTTAAACCGATAAAAAGAAGTATCTCGGAAGTAGCTAAGTGCACAAGATAGTTAATTTAACATAAACTGGATTCTTGAACGAGATTTACATATTTGATGTAAGATTTTGTGTCTGTTACGAAGCATTTAATTTTTCATCGATATATCTGAAGCATATGACAACTTAAAATCGTATTTTTCAGAAAATCAGAGTTTTGAAAAAAGATTCTTTGTAAAGGGTAGTAGGGGGTGGGAGCTTTTTTAGTTTCTTCGTGTTGCATTCTTGCAAGATGCCAAAGTTTTCTACCCTTTTCTATCACCGAACTTCAAAACATGTATTTCGGGTGAAATCTCGATATCGATTTTTTTGGTGGAATACAATACTTCCTCTACTCACTGAAAGTAACGCGTCATAGCTCTTTTTAAGGTTTAATTTTTTCACTCTTGTTTGTACGTAATATTTTTGAAGTGTCCTTGAATACGCTAACACGTATTTAATTCTTAGATTAGGAATGCGATTCGCCGCGCATCTGGAGTCGTAACTCTAGGATACAGCTGTAAATAACGGTGACGAACCACAAAATATTCCAAGAAATGAAGACAGCAAATTTATGGGGAATATGGTACCCATTTGTCAAAACAAAACACACACACATACTCATAAAATGTGACTTTTAGAGAAATTTTTGGTTCAACTGGAAGATTTCAACAGCGTTTTCTTGCTAACATCTTTTCCATCTTAAATAAATATACCTATTTGACATGCATTTATTACATAGCTATTAATGAAAGTTTAAATAGTCTGCAGCTTCAATTCGATTCGTTTTAATTCAGTAACCAAAGTTTACGTGTATACGAAATTTCGTCCACACTGTTTTCACTGTTTTGTTATTGTTTCGAAAAACTTCGCAATGTGATGCAGTTATTTTCCCCAATGTTATAGCCTTTAATAGTATGCTAATAATAACATACAAGCTCTAAGGACAATAAATATAGCAAAGGACGTGCTAAGTATGGGTTAGGTAATGGTTATATTCACGGATAGTAAAATGACAATGGACTTACCAAAGAACAGGAACAAACACGGGTCCATTACAAAGCGGTGTATGTTCTCTGCAGGCTTTTACACCTGATTTCGATGTGACACAAGGCAAAAACGAGTGTTTATAATTCGAAATTTCAGTCCAATTCACACAACTAACTATTTATGTAATGCCTACAAAAGCTAACAAGACCATCTATATCGTAATTGTACTGTTTCGAACATTGCCAACATAAGAATAATTATTTGAGTTTTACAAAGGAGCAGCGAATCGATCTCTCTGACATCGATCATGGAGTCATATTGGGTCGTTCTTTTGTTCTGACTTTCATGTGTTTTCTTGATAGTATTATGTGTTTTGGCTACTGAGAATAAAGAAGGTTATGTTGGCGTTACTTAAACTGTAATTATCGTACACGAATGGGGTTTTCTTTACAAACAGCGACAAGATAGCCAGAATGTGACTACATGGAAGTTAGTCAGAAATTAGCAGTACATACTGCGATATTTGTATTTGTTTAACAGTGCTTTTACGTAGTATTTTCTCGACAGTTTTATTATATATTGTCTTTATACTGTCCTCAAAGTTTTAGTGTCTTGTATAATATTTTTAAATGATAGGCTAGTGGGTAAGTACAATCTAAGGCTAAATGCCGTAAGGATAAACCCTTAATTCACGGATAACGAGTAGCTAATGAATTAGCCAAACAAGCAAAAGCACCGATACCGATAATCTATAGAAAGATACCCAAAAGTGAAATAATAAAAACGGAGAGGAAGAAAAGGATTGACAAATACCAAAGGATAGGTTATGATACAACAAAAGAGGCGATTAACAAGAGATTGTTACCACCAGTGACAGATAAAATGTAGATCAAACTTAACAACCATGTTAACTGGAACCTCATATAGCATTTTTACAGGTTAAGGATATTGGAAAACCCAGAATTGTGGCCAAACATTTGAACATCTTTGTCAATGCTCGTTTTTAAACCAACAACCCAGCATATTCACACTTTAAAAAGCTATAAATTGGCCAATTAATGATCATAACGAAATAATTAAAAACCAGTTGAGGTTATTTGTGTGTTTCGCTAAGAGTATAAACTTTGAACAGTTGTAAACGAACATACCTATAGTGAATTTATAATTACTGTTAAATACGAATATTCAGATTTTTGCTTAAAATATTGCAGCACACAATCTTTTTCACGTTATTAATCAGGAGGTATTCACAGTTTCGCTGATTTATTTGTTCATATGGAAGAATTATTTTAAAAAGAGAATGTACTAATAAATGAAAACCAGGGAAAAGGATTTTAAATATTATAACTCTAAAAACTTCGTCATTAAAGTAATTGAAGGTTCGTCTTCTATGGTCTCTTTTGAAGAGCTTTTTTCATTTGTTGTGTTATAGGAAGCTAGACTTACAGGCAAACACTTAAACCTCTACATGGCAAGATCTGAAAGGTTGTACAACTATTAAAGCTATGTGAATTAAAGTGGAAGCTCTGTAGAATTCATATTTATGCATTTTGGCAACTTTTAACCTTATACTCCACAAAGCATACTAATTTTAACTACTTCACTCCCAATATCTGCAGAATTCTCATTTCATTTGAAGCTTTTCTGCCTAATAGTACGCTGAAGAGTCCACTTTCCGCTAGATAAGGTGAAAATATAAGCAAAAACTGCATTAATTAAAGGCGAGAAAAGGAGTCTTTTTCAGATGTACAGAAGGTAAGTGAAACAACCATTTTCTAAACGTTAGATCTTTACGAGATGCTACCAAATTTTGGGTTGGGGAAAGAAATAGCACAAATAAATTATCTGAAACAAATTAACTGCTTATTCCCGTCATATTGCACGGAATCAAACTTATTGCTTACCGCATATCTGTATGTTTAGGTATAAACAGGCTATGGATATTAATTTTAGTGTGTTTTAATTTTTATGTGAGCAGAGATTGTATTATGAGAGCAAGACTTATCATAATACCCTCCTAATTCATGAATGTTAGAAAAAACTAAGGCGATTTCTAAAAATACAAGTCCCAAGATACTAATTCGAGTTTGCAAAACACTACGAATTTCCTGTCTCTCAAGCAAACTGTGTCTGAAATTTCATTCGTATTTTTCTTGTATTAAAACTGCATAGGTTTCAGTGTAAAGGAAAGGTAGTTTTTATCTGTAAAAATCGTTTCTCAGCAATAAATTGTTTACAGAGGAAGATTTGGGCACTAACGGTGTCACTGGTCATCTTCCCATGAACTTGACGACCGCTACATAATCGCGAAGTCTGTGGTTTGCGCTAGAGGTCTTTTCGCTTTGTTGGTTTGGTGTTCTACATAGCAATCAGAACTCTTTTCGGCACCGCAGAAGTAAAGCTTGGAACCTCGACTCTATTATCGAGAAAGGTGCATTCCTTGTAACCTCTTGGCCCAAATAACGTGCTTAAATAATTGCCGAAAATGCTGTCCATGTTAGTTAATACTTATATCTTCCCAGCGTAGAAATAATCTGACCTATTCACTCTTGTACAAACTATCTTTATAATTCTGGCATCTGTTTCTCGCTAATCGAGGTAAACGTTCATTTTCTTTGCATGGCCAAGAGAAAGTAACGAACAACGACTTACCACTTAACAAACTAATCTTACAAAAGCTTATTTTTCTATCGAAATACCTTTTATTAATCCAGGTAAGCCTTCATAACATATTAACAAATTCTCATTGTACGTAAAGAAGAATACCTACAGCGATCGGCAGATGTTTAAAACGACGATCGCTAAGCGAAGGAGGCTATAGCGATCGTCAGATATTTAAAACGACGATCGCTAAGCGTTGGCTCTAAAATTATGTTCTCCTCACATGACCACAAGGAAAACGAATACATATTTGACAATCCAAACCAATAATATAGAATATCTCGGAAACGGTTAATGCCACAAAAATATTTATTTAACATAACTTGTAAGTTTTAACTAAATGTTTTTTTGTATATCTCTTATGATTTACAAAGTGTAGAATATTCATATAGGTATAGGATATTCACAGAAAGATTCAAGATATTGCGATATTTAAATGGAAACTATTAGAATAACTTTTGTGAAAATGAAAGCATGTAGTTTGGGGTCTAGAAATTGCTAAATTTAAATACTTTTTGACTATTTTTCTTCTATAAAATGATACGATATCTAATTACAGAGAAACTGATGAAGTTTGTGGCAAGCAGTGTCTGAAGCGAGCAGTACTGGTTGCAAGGAATGTGCTACGTCATGGCTGACCAGACGAATCTCCTTATTTTTGCTATCCTACCAGAATTACCTCTACAGCATCCTGCGGTTTACCGCATATCATTATATCGGAGAGACCTTCCGCACGGCATCATTTTCTAATTTTCTTCAATATTCCTTTCCGCTGTATTATATTTTACGCCAATAAGACAATAACTATTTAAGTTTCGTCTGTATACTGGAGAATATATGTATATACATTTACATTAACATTAAATTTCATTTGTTATTGCTATTACAATACATTACAACGTATTTCTCCAATTTTTCATACGAAAATCTCTTACAGTTATCAGCAAGTATGCTCTAAACAGAAAACGTTCATTAAACTTTTCACCTTGTCTTGTTCAGAAGACTACTGACCATGTCAAACGCATTAACTGAATAAATAATTCATGTCTATTGTCGAAACGCAATACTGCCAGCGTGCGACAGTTTTTTAAAGAGGCGAAAAATATACAACTGCGCACGTGTTCCTAACAATGCTCTCTGGATTAGACACAGCCGCGTGAGATGGGGAAACAAAGCATTGTTATCCATCATATTAAAATGCTAATTATTTTGGTGTTAAGTTAGTAGATATAAATATAAACATTTTGCACACTAATTGCAAACAACGAGAAATGCGTTTGTGTTCTGCGTATTATGAAGAAATATGCAAATGATGCACAATACTTTCGTATTCACGCAAACTTCGGATAAACTGATCCCTTTAACTTGCAAGTTTTGGAAAGTTGCATATATTTGACAGTGGAACAGCCATCGCGTGAAATTTTGGCTGTAAATTACAGTTCTGTGCCTTCTCTTTGGTCTGATAGTTATTAATATAAAAGCAAATTTTCGCAAAAACGTAACAGAAACTAATCTCTTCAGAAAGTATGGATAAAAATTATCACAGTTATTAATTATAAAATATAAGTTCACTGATTTCTAATATTAGCACATTTCTCTATTAATGCAATTTTTTCGTATAAAATATTTGCACATTTTGAATTGAATTAATTTTCAGCGGCTTTTTCAAATCAGTGAATTTAAAAGCTATATGAAAATCGATCCAGTTTATAGCAACAATGGAAGTATGGTTTTGGTGGGGTACGTTTCCTATATGCAGCCAACATGTAGAAACTTAATTCTATTGACTTTATTTGGACCAAATGCTACTGTGATATATTCGCAGTTTAATATTAATATAAACGTGCAAGTTTTCCGCTCTTTTATAAACTTCAAAACGTAGTTTTCATGGCAGTTTTAACACTTCCTTTTAAATCAATGTATTGCCATTGGATACAACCTATACTACCTAAATTAAACTCAAAATTACGGAAGTTAACTTAGTGTGACCGGACGTGACGTAAACTTAAGAAATGTGGCTAAACTAAACGTCTAAATAGTGGGAATGAATGTGATTCGTGGTTGTTTTTATTGCTCCATGTACATTGTTTCTAATTATCACATACATAGATCCAGCTGAACGTAACGCAAGGAAAAGCCTGACATTGGCAATCACTTATGCGTTTTACTTTCACGTTACGTCGCGTTAAACTTCAACGTAATCCCGGTTTAAGCGTGTTCCAATGCTTTTATGCAATACAATCGTTCAGTCAGTACGCTATTGTTAACAAAAGCATTGCTAATACGCTGAAGATTTACTTTTTAACTTCTTTACGTACTGTCAAACAAAATGCGTTACATCAACTTCATTTATTTGAAGTTTTTCTTAAAGTTATAGCAGATATTACTAGTTTTACATTTTAGAAGTACGAAAATCAATTTTTTATTTCTCTACGGCATACCTAAAGCTAATAATACTCTTTGAATAACAATAAAAAGAAGCATTTTTAGAAAATGGTCCCTGTGAACGTCTGTGAATAACTTAAAAACGAACTTGATGTTTTAGTTCAGTCTCTCCCACCATAAACCACCCTTACGTGCAAAACTTTTGTTGTGTTTTGTCAAAAATGGCTCTAAGATTCGATTCGAATACCTATGTTTAAAATATTTGCATGATAAATATCTGAGTATGGTCAGAAGACAGTAAAAATATTATGCACAAAAGATGGAGATCTGGTTAAAGCATACAGTTTATGTTAAATAAAACGTTTCTGAAATATACTTCGTTATTGGTTTAAATTTTGAAATATTGTATCTTTTTTTAACTAGCTGGGTGTTATTCGTCTTATTTCAAAGCCATCACACAGCAACACGTGTTTAAACATTTCACTTACGTATTTTACAACGAAACTTTTTGATACTAAGGCAATTTAACCTAAAAGATAGGTTAAGTAGTTCCAAACGTATAATTATGCCAATATACGAAGGTCTTTGAACAAATATGGCAACACTTACAGCTGTAACATTATTTTGTAGTGTTTCGTAACACTTCTGAAAGCCTAACGTAGCGAAGAAAGAATAATTGCTCATGTTTTACGGGAACCGGAGAAGAAGCTGGATAATTGCTACCACCACGCAAATACGTCATTAACAAATGCTACCGAGACCTTTATCTAACCGGAAGGTGGTCGTCACTTTTTTTGCAGATTAGTTGCCCAGCGAGCGACCTTTTCTTGCTTCTCGTGTGCCAAGATCGAGTTTGGAGTCAGGTGATGAGGGAAGGATCTCCCTAAACGGCCTGGGATTATGATAATGCGTTGTGCACTACATACGTAGCGACAGGTTGTCGACTCTACGCTACAAACTGAAGCCGAGAAAAGAAAAACGTACAACTTTATGCGTACTCTAAAACCGGTTCCTCTAAATCTGAATTCCTTACTAATTTATTACTTTCTCTGCCATTTATACCAAGTATTTCGATGTCGAGACTTCACCGGGAATATGTGTTTTGTAACCCCCTCAATACAAAAAAGCATTTTTAGAAAAAGGTCTCTGAACAACATAACTCAAAAACGAAAAGTCGGTTAAAAACCAAAGTTACTGTTTAAATTGATCATCTTTCAAGAATGCCACACGAAGATGTTAAAGAAAATTCCTCTACCATAAACTACCCTTTACATGGACAATTTTTGGAACATTTTAATTTTCTCAAAAATAGTTCTAACGATTTTAATTAAAATACCACAGTATAAATGTATATTTTGAATTCCTAGCCATAGCCTATGTAGTCCTGTTTACTCTTGGTAACTTTTGCACAACCAGTAAACCGTAAGAGATAGACCAAATCTTACTATACAAAAATTGTGTGGAGTGAACCATTTCAGAGATATTCCTTGTTGTTCATGTAAGTTTTGCAATACTTAAACTTTTCTCAAATGGAAGATTGTTCACTTTTTTATATCTTAGCCGTGTAAAGAGAACGGAATTTTAAAGCCTTCATATAACGACCAGCTTTAAAACTTTTGATAGACGAACGCAACGTATCAGGTTTTTAAATAATATACTTAAACGAGACGAGATAGAAAATGTATGTACAACGTTAATTTTCAAAAACGTTTGTTTTGTTCGGAAATGTTTTGAATTCGCATACATATTACGAAAATAGTCATTAGAACAATATATGTTTACATTTTTGTCCATTCTAAACAGATATAAGGAGTATTAAAACGCCTTCAGCATCGTTTTGTGTATAAACATACGCGAATAGCTGCTTCGCTGCAGCGAACGCACTTTAAGGTATTAATGTATGCAAATTAGCGGATTAACTACGCAGGTTAGAGTGCAAAAATGTGGTTTATATAATTACGTTCCTCTGATTGGCCAGTCTACAGACGTGAGCGTTGAACAAAAGGCTATCTAGATTCATTTCCTATTGTTTTTTCAGTTCTTAATACGTATTTACCACACCATACGTTTATAAACATACACAAGACAGTTTAGTGTGTTTAAATAATTCATATAATTACACGAAAGTGCAAATTACCGAAAAATATTTATTACTCCGTCGCAGTTAAGCTTTTTACTATGTTTAAATAATATATTTACGCGAATGTATAATACTAAATTTCAGAAACGTTTGTTTTGTGGCCAAAACTATACTAAAATTCACTTATTATGAAAATAATCGTTAGAATAATGCATTTTATTGGGGTTTCCGCATAAACAGCACTTAATTTTTTGTTTGTTTTAAACAGAATATGAAACATTGAAACTTCTACAAAACTTTAGCATCTTTTATGCGAAAACTCGCGAATATGCGATCTCCTTTGGCGAACACACTTAAAGGTATTAATATAGCTGATTATTTACGCAGAATGAATTGTCTACAGACTATGTAAAACGTAACAATTAATATTTTCCACTTAAATACGAATAGTTCTGATGTCCATAAACGCCACCTATCACCTTCAAGTCGCCTCTATTGATTCGCAATTATTTCTGCGTCTTTAAGGTTGGCACTTCTAAATATTTATGCGCTTTTGTTTTTCACTACCTGCTTTTGTTTAGCGAAGTAGAAGCTTGCTAGATGTGTGCATATTAAGAGGAATGTTGTTTATTATTGAATTTACTGTTACCCTTTTCTCAAAGTTAAACAAAAGGCTATCTAGATTCATTTCCTACTTATTTTCAATGACACAGGTTCAGTATTTTCAACGTAAGGAAGTCTGAAACTGTTTTCCCACAACGGCACGGGGACAAAAAATGTATTATCTCACTGTTTGCTCCTGTTCACCCTTTGAACCTCCCCTCTTCGCGCGGATGTAGGGGTGGGGGAGCTACACCTGTAACCTAATGACACGCTGGGCAGACCGAATACAAATATTTGGGGAGATAAATGCCTAACAAAGATCACTTTATGGCCATGTTTTGACACAGTACTCACCTTCACACGTGAATTGTCCATAATGTTTGCCGCTCGATTTGTCCCCACACACAACACACTCTATGTTCTGGTTCTTATCGGCGCCCTGAGAGGATCCTCCAGATTGCGTGCTCGCTGCCTGGGATCCCGGCGTCGTGGACTGCTGGAGATGGTCGCGCCCGCCCCCAGGCGTCCCGGCGAGTCCCGCGCCGGCGCCGCCTCCGCCTCCGGTCCCCGGGGCGGTGAGGCCGGCGATGTCCTCGGCCGCGGTCGGGGTGCCGAGTCCAGGGTGTCCCAAGACGGCGCTCCCAGCGGCGCTCGGGTCCCGCCAGACCGAGGGCGGAGGGGCCACGAGCGCCATGGAGCGCGGAAACCCGAGCTCCAACGTGGTGACGTCTCCGGCCTGACCTCGCGACCCGAAGAACCCCGTCGTCGTCGGACACAACACCCCGGTACACACGGCGAGGGCGTTGTGGGGAATAATAATGCTGTCGGATGCGGCGGGCGGTGGGCGCCGCCGCCGCTCTTAACCACACGCACGACCTTCGCCGATCTGGGTGTGCGCGGATTTTCCGCGACTTTTCTTCACTGGCTTCCTCGACAATCGTATTCTTCAGCACTTGTTAAACGTTCTCATTCGGGCAACGTTGTCACAGCTCCATGTCGCGACCCTGCGCTGACCCCCAGACACACGACACACGGTGGGGTGGGGTGGGGTGGGGGATATGTATGTATGTTCACAAGAGCACCCGCACACAAGCTCTGCACGAGAGCAACTGCTCCTCACGCTGGCCGACCTGCGACCCCTCTCTACCGGTCCGTCCCGTCTCCATAGCAACCGTCTGCCATCTAACACGGGGCGGCCTGGTGGGGGGAGCGGCCCGGTCTCGCCCCCGACCAAGAGGCCACGGCTCCCGCGTGCTCTGATTGGCCCGCACTGCCATCCGTTATCCTCTACCACCCCCTCCCAAACACGCAGCGACTTTTTCACCGGCTCTTAACTTCGCGAAACTTTGACTTGCGAACGACTCAAGTGTGACAGTCACAGGGGCCCCTGTGCACGGTCCTGTCGCACACCCAGGGCTACCAATCCACCACCGACACGACCAACGTAACTTGCTTTGAGACGTTGCGAATTCTACGACGTGCGAAATGTTAAGATAAGTGACAGGTTCACGGAGGGGGTGGGGGAGGGGGAACAGTCACACTCACCGGCATGCAAGTCTGAGACAAGAGGGCGCATGACCTTCCTTTGCAACCCCTGGCATCGCTCTGTCTCTCTCCACCCACGCTCTGCTACCTCCACCAATCAGGACTTGCAGCGAGCTGCTAAAAATGGGCAGGGCTACGGAGGGCGTCGTCGACGTCGCCGTCGTCGTCTTTAAACGATCTTGAGGCGAACGCCGCGACGCAAGGTGAAGGGTCGCGGGCCCACCCGAGTGGGTCACGGTCCCCGAGGTGAGGAACGTGGCCGCTGACCCCACGACGATCTGCCTCCTGACCCACTCGACTCTACTGCTTCTGCTAATAAAATACGTGGACCCAAGCCAGCACAGTGGCGTGCATTACCTCCCTTTGCTACCTCCTACACGATACCGGCCGTGTTACTAGGTACCTAATTACACACTCTGTATACACGCATTCCACTCAACGCTATTAACATAGGAAGGCCTATCAACATACCCACGTCTACCAATCCCTTTATTGCACAGAAGCGGAGTCCTAACACCTGGGGCTTATTTCACAGCGTTTACAATCATTGTAAATTGTAAACTTTGGCTCTCACTCCGCTCGAGAATTTATCAATTAGGTCTGACGTTTTATATTTATCTGCACTATTTCATAAACAAAAATACTAATTTAGTTACTGTATCGCGAAGATTTGACCAGAAAATGTTAAATTCTACAAAACATAACCTAACCTATGTCCATTAATATGATTAGTGCAGCTCGACCTACTCAGTAGTACCAACTGATGAAAACGAATTCCAGGAATTATTTTTTCTCTTGCTATAATAGAAACTCAGTTGATAATCTCAAATAAAGCTCATTTTATTTTTAGCATTAAGAAATAACCTCTCCTCTGGGAAAATACATTCATTATTATTAAAATCACAGTTTTTCAGCGATTTATAGAAACGCAGTTGGCAGCACTGACTAAACAAAATAATGACCAAGTAATAGGTCTATCTACCCAAAGCTTATAGGATAAATTAACGTCTGTAGGTTTGATATAGTCTTTGTTATTTGTAAAACTCTGGATGTTTGTAAAGCGAGCTTAAACATTTAAAAATTAAATTTTCTAGAATTTATAATTATCTATTCTGTTTCTAATCAAATTATTTCACACGTTTGTAAAGTGAATTTGTAAAGTATCTAAGCAGTTTCTTTACAAATGCCTTAAGTGTTGTAAAGAAAGCTATATTTAATAATATTTTAGCCTAACACAAAACATATAAGAAGCTGTGCAACTTTTGAACAAGAACACAGTAAAAAATCACTGAAAAGGAAGTAGGTACATAAAATGCTATTTAACACCAGTTTCAATTATTCTGTCTGCAAGGGAAGATAGAAGACGTAGACGTTTTAGACGCTTAGAATTATCTAATAATGACATCACGTCTCTTTATGAATAGGTACGATGCCAAGTTTGGATGAATGAAATTTGTTGGAAATCACAACCTACAAGAGGCACAAATGTAGCCTTAACCTCAAAATAACAAGAGTATTGCTATGCCCTGTATTGAAATGGCAATAGCAGACATATAAGAATGTAATTGTTAGTTCATTTGTCCTTAATTTTCTCTAGAATAGCAATTTTAGTTTTATTTCTGCCCTTAAATGTCATCAGTTGAATCCGAAGCGAAAATGTCACGTCCGCGCTTAGACCAATCAACGCAATGTGCTTACATACTGTGTAATTAAGCATGTTCAGCAAACGACCTATCAAAACAGAAGCCATCAGCATGGCCAATATGTCTACTACAAAGCGAGAACTTTAATTGCTTGTTCTCAGGATTTGGCATCGTTTAATCCTCAAGTATAATGAATCATGTATTTCAGATTAAAGAAACACATAGCCAATATCCACTTATCGAATATGCTAGATCTGTAGACTTAAACATGGCCATATTTCAGCGTTTTTTGTATTGCGTGGTTGGTAATACTTCGAAGCGAGAACACTGCGCATGATGTTTGTGTTGCTCGATTGTTTTTCTGATTTGTTAATGTCCCCAAGCTTTAGAGGTTAACAAACTATTTTAAACACAGTTTACAAACGTTTGTAATCTTTTCCTCGTTTATAAATTGTAAATATTATGAAAGAGGGACAAATACAATGGAAGACATAGCAGTAAGATTGTCTATGCTTCCATACTGTCATATATTTTTCACATATCACTGTTGTAAACTTTCGTTATGAATTTATGGCGGTTTTAAATCAATTGAATTTCTTCACAACGTCGATTCAGAGCTTTCAACGGAAATAAGGTTAAGTAACCTAACTTGGTATTTAAGTTCAACATCTTTTAAAGACTTTCAAAAAACCTCTCCATCCAAAACTACTGCTTACACGGAAAATGTTTCGAAAATTGTGATTTTCTTAAAAATCTAAAGATTTTGATTAAATTGCCATATATTAAAGACATTTTCATGACAAATGAAGTGCATATTTTGAATTTTGCTCTGAAACTTTTTTCATGTGGATGAAGTTTGCATAACTGGTACACCGTAACAGATGAACAAAGTCTTACTATACAAAAATGTAGATTTCGTATAAACACGCAATCTATGTTGTATATTTTTATTTTTAGAGCTAACCATGTTATTAGTTTCAATTTTCCAGTACTACATAGATTTCACTATGGCTTAAGCCTGCTTACTCTCATATTCCCCTTTACCTATAACAAAACGTGTAATAAAACCAGTACAACAAATGTTCATCTCGATTACTGGAATAGATAGAACAATAAGCTTTTGTAAGAATAAAATGCTGAACGGGTAGAGAAGCTCATGTGAATGTAAGATATCAGCTTTATTTAGATTCTTATTTTAATATGTAAAATCTGAGGTGTTGCACTCACATGACTTTCTCTACTCTTGTACTAAGCATTCTTACAAACTCTTATTCCTACATCTTCTTCGTGTTAGTTGAGATAAACATTTGTACAAATTATCTTATTGCTTATTTACTTGCAGGTACAAGGGGAATATGGGAATGTAGTAGGCTGTTTTCCGAAACTGACACAAACAACAAGGAATATCTCCGAAACGGTTCACTCGACAAGAAATTTATTCGGACGTAAATCGTGTTTCAGCAAGATCTACATTTTTTGTATAGTAAGATTTGGTCTATCTCTTACGGTTTACCAGTTATGCAAAAGTCATCCAGAGTGAACAGGACTTCAGGGGCTATAGCCAGAAAATTCAAAATATACATTTTATTTGTCATACAAATATCTTAAACATGTGGCATTTTAATCAAAATCGTTAGGGCCATTTTCGAGAAAATCAAAATTTTCTAAAATTTTTCCATGTAAAGGGTAGTTTAGGGTGTAGAAATTTTCTTCAAAATCTCCGTGTCACTTCCATGAAGCATATTCAACTTAGGTACCAACTTTAGCTTTTAATCGACTTTTCACACACACACACACACACACACACACACACACACACACACACACACACACACACACACACACGCGGACCTTTTTCTAAAAATGTATTTTTTATTCATGGGACCTCAAAACATATATTTCCGGAGAAATCTCGATATCGAATTTTTGGGTGGAATACAATACTTCCTCTACTTTACTATACGTAGTAGAGAAAGTAAAAATGTAGGGAAAAAGGTGCAATTGCATAAAAAAAAGGTCGTTAAGACCTAAAAAGGAACCAAAAAAAAGCACCATTGACAAGTGACCCAAAGAGAACATATTAGCTAAGTAGGTACCTATATTCTGTTGCACTTCGTCTTGGAACGCTCGAAAATAGAAGGGGTTTTTTATCAACTTCCGAGCCATATGAATTAGCTAACGAAAATAAGTACCTAGTAGATGGGTAGGTATCTGTTTCCCCCTAAGGGTGTGCAGCAAGCCACCCCTCTGACGGGAGGTGTAGTTCTAGTTGAGGGCGCTTTAGTCCCTTCACTGCCACCGTTCGGACCAGCACAGAGCTGCCCTCTGTAGGGACACAGGGTCGTGCGTAAGTAAGGCTTCAACCAAACTTGCCACAAATACATAGTTAACATAATTTCATCTTCCAAAATGTAGTATTTATGCAATTAGATATTATAGGTGTCTCAAACTGGATCGATGCCTTTTTAAATTATGGGGGAGGGAAATTAATTATTGTTTATAAAGGCAGTTATTGTAGATAAAATAGAAGAATATATTCATTGCACCAATCAGATGCCTAAGTGCGTTCGTTACAGTATGTCTCTCTCTTTCTCCCCTCCCATATGTTTACAACAAGATCGTTGTAGTTTGAGACAGGTTATAGTAAAGCAACGTCCCCAATTTGAATTTAATAAAGTAATTAACCCTGTAATGCGTAGTGTTGCCATTTGGCAACAGACATGTAAAGTGAAAGATTTAGAATATTGTGTGTGTGTGGTTTTTTTATTTTTTTTTTTTTTTTATTTTTTTTTTTTTTTTTTTTACTTTCTCTACTACCTATAGTAAAGTAGAGGAAGTATGTATTCCACCCAAAAATTCGATGTCGAGATTTCACAAAAATACATGTTTTGAGGTCCCCTGAATAACAAAACACAAGTTTTAGAAAAAGGTGTGTCTGTCTGTGGACAGCTTAACCCAAAAACGAAAAGTCGGTTAAAAAGCAAAGTTGGTATTTAAGTTTAACATCCTTTAAGAATACGACACGGAGAATTTTTCGAAATTGTTGATTTTTTCGAAAATGGCTCTAACGATTTTGATTAAAATGACATATGATTAAGATATTTGTATGACAAATGAACTGTATATTTTGAATTTTCTGGCTATAGCATGTGCAGTCATGTTTACTCTGGATGATTTTGAATAACTCGTAAACCGTAAGAGATAGACCAAATCTTACTATACAAAATGTAGATCTTGCTAAAACACACAATTTATGTCCATTTTTATAGAGTGAACCATTTCAGAGATATTCCTTGTTATTTATGTGAGTTTTGGAAAACTTTCGTGAAATGGAGCATTGTTATTTATTTTTTTATGTTAGCTGTGTAAAGAAAACTTGAAAACTTTAAAACATTTGACTATCACACAAAGCTTATTGTATTCCCATATTCCCCTTGTACCTACAAGGAAATAAGCAATAAGATAATTTGTACAAATGTTTATCTCAACTAACACGAAGAAGATATAGGAATAAGAGTTTGTAAATATGTGCAACATATAATTTTTTTTATTTTCTTATTATATTGACATTTAGCAATAATATAAGGTTATTGGTATGTATTTATATCATAAATGTATCAGTTTATTTCATCCACACAATGCAACCGTCATATTCCACACGCACTATGTCACTGGTTATTTTAAGTGTGCCCTCCCCATCCTTTGCTAAAGCCACATTTGATGACAGTCGCTCGGAGTAAACTCGTGGCATATGTAGCAGAATAAGTCGTACAATACTGAGTTAATATATCATTTCGCTGTCTTCGGAAGGTCTAAAAGGTGTTTCCGATGTTCTTGCTGCTGGCGTATAGAGAAACCAAGTGAGGGGGAGGGAGGGGAGGTAGCAGTTAACACAATAACACTAACAGAGTTGCAAATAAAAGAATAATTGTCGCGGTGACCTTTACCTGTTGTGTTGCAACACAGAGACAGCCGCTAGCGGAGTTGCATTGCATCTAACAAGTATCACATACCACCCCAACATTACATACTGAGATTTCAGAAAAGATCAACATTGTTGAATCCAAAAAATTCCATCTGTATGTAATTAATTTTATTAATTTTATTAATGCAGGGTCAATGTTCCAGTGTTTTATATTTATAATTTATAGATTGTGGAAATATAATAAAATTAGAATTAAAGTGGGATAAAAAATCTGAAAATTTGAATATTTCTATATTTAGAAATATATGTTTATTAACCTAAACTGGATAGTAGAGTAAAGCTTTGCTATCCTTCGGCCGAGAATTGAACTGAACTGACGACTGAATCTGTTCTTATGCGTTTGCCACTAGATTTTTAAGTTTTCCACCAGAAATCACGCGTCGAAAATTACGTTGGCAATAGTTTTTTCAGTTCAGTTGAGCTTGGATGATCTGAAGTGAGGTTATAGTTGCAGTATTGATTTGTTTACTTTGCAAATTGGACACAATAGTGGAAAATCAAAGTCTTCACACAGTGAAGAGAAAGTAATTATTAATTGTATTCGTCAGAACGAATTTATATAGAACCTGCAGCATGTAGGGTATAGAAATGTAGGGAAAAACAGAGACTTTGAAAGGAGTAGAGGAATTAGGAAGATCAGGTACGTAAGTAAATAAGATTTACTCTTTCTGGATAATGTTTAATAATTGTTAGTTTGTTTCTGTGCTGATAAAAGGCGTGCACAACACAACAGAGTAGACTTGGCGGGTATAAGCTCGTACTAACCTAACCTCACTTGATCGTATGGTTAAGATTGCGTATTCGTCACAAATACTTTACCTGGAAGTTGTAAAGATCCTGAGTGTGAATTATTGTCATTTATGTGCATTACTACAAGTTGTGCAATAAATAAATGCAATACAATGTGCGCAATAAACGATGTTGTACTAATACAAATATAGACATCTGTTGTGATATAAAAACGCTAGGTTACGTCAGTGAGTTCTGCAACTGATTGGAGTTTGTTTATCTCTATCTAGCCGTAGTAATGTTAAGACTGGATTTAATTTTGGTGTTCGTCTGAATACTCCACGAACTAGTGTCATTGTCCTTCAGGCGTCTCATAACCTAAATCTCATATGTGGGCACCTTCTGAACTAGGAATAGTAAACATGGGATGTACCTCACAGCGTTTTCCACAACTTGGCTCATTATCAGCGTTATCTGTTAATTCATTGACCAAAATAAACAAAGTATCCAATTCCAATTCACTTTCTTCAATGTCGTGCAGCTTTTCCAACCGCATTTCAGACATTTTACTTTTGGTGTGTATAAGTTTTACTTACTTCTTTCCTTCCCTCCTTTCCTTCTTTTCCCCTCCCTTCCTCCTTCCCTGTCTCCCTTCCTCCCTTCTTCCTTCCTTTCCTTTTTCTCAGGGCTTGTGTGCTGCTATTACAGTAACTTTGGTGTTTCATCAATGTGTATTCTCAGGTAAGTAGACAGCCGGACACTTTCCTTTACAATGTAAATAGAGCTACCTGACTGGCTTTTGTCAATACAGGATCCATCGCGCTGCCCACGGAGGAATGTGATGACGTAATTACCTACATTGATAGCTGCAAAACATCCATGTACGGTAGCAGTGATAAATACTTCTTTGTTCCGCCTCTGCTATGATACGTTCTGAAAATATTGATTGCCTTCAACACCTCCAGAGTGTAATGGCGAATTAATGTAATAGATTATTATTATCATTAGCATTGTCGCGTTGGCATAGAAGAGCTATGCAACGCTCAGCGCCGAGGTTCTGGAACTACTGTGACTCATTCTTCTTACTCTAAGGTCTTTGCCAAGCAGTTTTATTAGTTTAAACACAAATTGTAAAATTAAATAGGTAAATAAAGAATGATGAAAGGTAACTGTGAGATATTTGTTACATTATTAACGTTATTGTTTCATTTCTTTTAGCTTTCTCTATGAGAAAGTAGGTGGAAAAAATTCGATATTGTTATTTCCAAGCTTCAAGGTCCCCTTGATTAGGAAAAAAGATCAATATCTGTCGGTGATATTGTGTGTTGCTTGAATAGCATCTTCCAAAAAAGGATACGAAGATTTAAAAATAATATTCCCCCACACCAAAGTACCCTTACACGGAGCATTTATTGACAATTTTAATTTTTTTCCAAAGAAAATGTATTAATTGTGTGAATGAATGTGTTGCATTTCTATTTCAATCATAGAAAAGTGTATGAATTCTGTGTTGAAGGACGAGTAGGGAAGGGCATGTGAATTTATTGCATAAAAGAAAAGCGAGTAGGGGAAATCATGCGAATGTTACGTTGTATAGTAAAGTTCATAGCATTTTTCGGTCTTTCTTTCGGGCTTTTCCTAATGTTATTTTTTTTAAACCATCCCAGTATTGATACGAACGAAATAAAAAATAGAAATATGAGTCATTTTCGGCAAATTATTTAAATATAGTTTAAATTTTCTTCCTATATGAATATGACCGTAATTAAATCTAAACCAATGAGTCGCGCGTAGAGTGGCGAAGCGAAACGAATAGTCTATCTCACAGCCGCTGTTCATTTTACGGCACACTTACGACTATAAAAAGAGCATCAGGCAGTAAACTACAGGTTCTAGTTCGAAGAACAGATAGTAATATTATATATGTATAACATATTGGTTCAGACACTTTATTGGGCCTCCTTTGAGATACTGTTCACAAGATTCCTAAACTTCCTAAAGTTCTTGGCTGTTTTTTGACCTGAGGGCAGCTACTCGTCTACCTTCCTATGTCATATGGATATAGCTGTCATAGTTCTATCCTTCCGAGACGATGTAACCCTTGGCCTACCGCTTCACTCCATACTTTTTATTGTCTATTCCACACACCAGTTGAATTTTACCCATGTTTACTTAACCTCTTTTCACTGCAGTACAAAATGGAAGCTACAATAGAACTGAATGTCAACAATGTCAACTATAAACAGACACCGCTCGGACTTCGCTGGCTCATTAATCATGAGATTGAATCCATTGTTAAACATTGCTAATTTAAACTCTTTAACCCAATTTGTTTTAAAAGTATAAAGATCGTGTTAATTGTTGATAAACAGTATATGATAATACTTCAAAGAAAAATAAAATTAACATCCCATATATTTTCATGCTCACACCTCCAAAAATATTTAAAAATAATATTTTTTCCACTCCTTGAAAACAATGAGGTTTATATGATTATTTTTTCAAAATGTGCTCTTTAATAAGATAAATTTTTTGAGGAAACATAAATCATCAGAATGAATTTCGGTGAAATATCCAGGTGTCCTTAAACGTTTGGTAAATGCTGTATCTGATTGGTTTATGGGAAAACTGCTAGACTAAGAGAAAAAACAACTGGGAAACATAACAGGGAACTAAATATCAAAATATCTGCACTTATGTATGTCCGTGACACCTTACGACTGTGAATCTAGACAAAGTAGTAACGACTAAAGATTGTTGAGTATTTAATCTTTATCCGACTGCACGTATACGCAACGCAGGTAGGGAAAGGCAAACGTCATGTTTCTGTAAAGCTCGTGATAATGATATAAATTATGTTTATTAATAAAACAAGATATTACACAATATAACTGGAGACTTTGCAATATAGTGCTTTGAGTTATGTTATACAGGAAGTAAAAGAGGAATATAAACAACAAACAGCAACGTCATTGTTATTAAACAAGAATAATAATTTTGTTATTAAAAAATGTGATGTGTTGCACTCACATGACTTTCTCTACTCTTGTATTAACCATTCTTACAAACTCTTATTCCTATATCTTCTTCGTGTTAGTTAAATAAACTATTTACTTATGTTCTTTTGAGATCCAAGATGTCTATGTTTACTTCTCTGGAATTTCGTTTCGACTAGAGAAGACTGTCGGAAATACGTGTCCAAATATTACTAATTACTTTAGTTTCAGCACAAAAAGTTGGGTTATGTTTCTTATGCTGCTTGTTCCCCTGTGAACCCTGAACTCAGGAAGTACTACCTGTTGATTACCTGCAGTATCTATCTGAGGTCCCCTTTGAAAACATTGTGACATGATGGGGAACACAAACACACAACACAAAGTGCTTCACCCTTTCGCGAATAATAGTGACTTGCTAATGGATTTATACCTGTTGTCTGCAGGGTTGCCAACTGCATTCACAGGATTGTTACCAAGGGAAAAATGCTATTTTAAGGAAGATAAATCGCATGTTTCATCTTACCTGTTCTTTCTATGTAACCGTGCCTAAGTTAACGTATTAATTTATTCTTCCGCTGCGAACTTAATGGAAGACATCTGTGAAAATGACTAAACTCCACAATTTTTGTCACGATGATGTGAAAGTTTGTACGTATGTGTGCCAAAGTATATCTACTCGGTCTACCAAATTTCACTTTTCTATGTAAGATAGTTTTTGGAAAAAACAATATTTTTTGCTGCAATTTTAGTATAAAAATTGCGTCATATAAAGTATTAATTGTTATAAATAAACTCCGGCTATATGTTTCTTTTGATTATGTCTACAAAACTTGGTATCTTTACTTACAATTAGCTATGAGAAACAGTTTTAAAGAAAAAATTCTGATGTGTATCTCCAAAAATTATACAACTGTGTGAATAAACTAAAATGAAAGAAACAAATCAAAACATCGCTAATACCGCGAATTTCGCTTGTTCTGTGACTTAGAAGTCGCCATTGCGTATTCTCTGTAGCGGGAAGATGGCCTTGTTTGTTGCAGTTACGTGATTATATTATTGTATAAGAAAACGTATTAAACAGGGTGGGCGGGCGTGTGGGTTCCAGGCTGTATCTACAATGGACAATATCACAACACCCCTAAGTAATTACTTCATTCTCTTTAATCTGAACGACGTACTTTAACGTTTACTTGGACGGGAAATGCTGTATTATGCAGGAAAAACTCGTCATTTATCTATCTCATTTGCTTTTATAATGGTTACTATCAGTCGTATAATGTTCTAATGGTTGTTGACTCTCTAGCACAATTTGTACAGCGTATATTGTTTAATTACACTTTAAAAACGTACTTTAATAAATAATAATATATTAAATTGTAGGTTAAGCGGATTGTATAGAATCATTGGAATTCACGACAAATGTAAAATACTTACTTCAGTATTGCACCTTACACACTTGCACAATGTATAATGTTGAAGTACAGCTGCGACAAAAACATCCTAGAGTCCTATCGCGGAACAAAATACCGGAAAGTCTAAAAAGCGATCGCAGCGCTACTTGACGGATCCAATTGTGAACCTAAGCCATCCAAAGATCAACAAACACATAAATTAATTAAAAAGGACATGTTCGAGAATTTATAGGTTAGGTCAGATGTCTTAGTGGTGATATAAATGAGTCCATTCATTATTCTCGGTCTAAATTTTGTTGTAAAGCATTTCTGTGAAGCTTGTGGCATTTGAATGGCCTCCTGGCCACAACAATCGAGGTGAGAGGAGAGAAAGTGACGCAGTGGTGACAGCTATCAGCTAATTTAATTGCTGGCACACACACACACACACACACACACACACACAGAGACACAGAGACACAGAAGTTTGATAGTAAGCGAGCAGCACAATTCCTTCCACAGCTCTGCCATTTAGTAGCCGTAAAAGTCCAAGTAAAATACGAGAAGGAGGGCTGGTCATAAAGTGCTTTTATTGCCCGAGGCGTTGTTATCAAGCCGTGAGATTGTATGCAACATTTCGAGTGTGGAGGAGGTCTTAGACGGCGTCTCTGAAGAAGGGTGGCTGGCCCAGAGGGTCATTAATCTCTCTCGCTCTCACTCCTGGAGAAAGGACGTCTTGGACCACACTTCCTCTATGTCCTATCTGTTGGTGATATTCACAAGATCTGTGCCCATTTCGTATTCTTCGACATAATCTCTTTCAAGAAAACTGATCTGCCCACCTCATTCCCGGTCTACCGACACTGCTTCTACCTACTGCTTGAGAGCAAAGCTTTCCAAACTTTTCCTGTTTTACTTTTCGATATGTTTTTCCCTCCTAAACTACCCTTTACATGGATATTTTTTAGAAAATTTTGATTTTCTAACAATTTTTATTAAAATGCCATGTAAATGACCTTTATATAGGTGATAAACCGTAAGAGATAGACCAAATCTTGCTAAAACGCACAAAATTTCTATAGAGTGAACCATTTCGGAGATATTCCTTGTTATTTGTTATTGTTTCAAAAAACAAAATTCCATTAAAATTATTTTATATGCTAGTCGTACAAAGGAAATGAAATCTCAAAGCTTTAAAAGATTTGACTATCGCTCAAAGCCTACTGTATTGTAATATTCCCCTTGTACCTACAAGGAAATAAGCAATTACATAATTTGTACAAATGTTTATCTCAACTAACACGAAGAATATATAGGAATAAGAGTTTGTAAGAATGGTTAGTACAAGAGTAGAGAAAGTCATGTGAGTGCAGCACATCAGATTTTTTAGTTGTGCTGTCTACAGACAGACACACTCACACGGACTTTTTTCTAAAAATCTCGACATCCAATTTTTTGGTAAATACAATACTACTCCAACTTGTATACGAAGTAGAGAAAGTAAAAAATGGATGAAAAAGCTGAATAAGAATATTACATAACAAGTGATTGGTTTCCAGAAGTGGTAGGCCAAGGGTTGCATCGGCCTAAGAGAACAGAACCATTAGAGTTATATCGATATAAGATCGGAAGACAGAGGAGTAATTGCGCCCAGGCCGAAAAACCGCCAAGAATTTCGAGAAAAATTATCCAAGTATAACTTTCTTTGAAAATAGACTAAGGAGACGCAATAAAGTATAAAATTATCTGCTATTTATGCTTGAGGCAGTCTATCTGTTTATAAAAATCAATTGCCGTACGGTAGCCTCGCAAAAACTCGAAAATGGCTCGACTGATTTGAATAATACTGGGATAGTTTAGAAAAATAATTCATTTTATTCGAAGAGAAGATTAGAAAATATAAACGGGTGTCCTTAAACCTTTGGTAGAACATGTATGTCGAAAATCGAACCCGGCACCTCCTAAATGTGAGACCGCTGATCCGATATAGCAACAGGTGATAAATAAGTGAAGGTAGATGTTCTGTATAGTACTTGCTTGTGTTGAAGGGAGACGGAGGTGAAAGAAAACAGGAAGAAACCAAGTGTTGGAGAAAGTGAACATTTTATTGACTGTCGTAATGGAAGTCTTGCATCATCACCACATTGTTGTTATTATTACAATGAATGTAACATATATTATCTAGTTGTGTGCAGTCGATAGTCCGTGGATAACTTCTTCAATATCCTATGAGAAACATAGACCATATATCATCTGCAGCAATCTTAAATGTTTTAACGCAAGGAGAAAAATGTCCATGCACTCACATGACTTTCTCTACTCTTGTACTAACTATTTTTACAAACTTATCTTGTGTTACTTCAGATGAACATTTGCAGAAATTATTTTATTGCTTATTTTCTTATAGGTACAAGGGGAATTTTTTTGCAGAAATTATCTTATTGCTTATTTTCTTATAGGTACAAGGGGAATATTAGAATACAGTAGAGTTTGTGCGATAGTCAAATATTTTAAAGCTTTGAGATTCCGTTCTCTTTGCAAGTTTAAGAGTAAGTTTTCCAAAACTCGCACAAATAACAAGGAATATCTCCGAAATGGTTTACTCTACAAAAAAATTTCTTCAGACATAAATTGTGTATTTTAGCAAGATCTACATTTTTTATATAGTAAGTTTCGGTCTCTCTCGTACGGTCAGATTTTTTCGGGATACATAGGGTGCTTTAGGCCCCTTTTGCAGGGAATTCTATGAATGTAATTACTTATTCTACAGTAGTTAAATGCACAAATATTCCGACTATAACCACACCAAATTTTAACTTATTCTAATGATTGGTTTGTGGTATATTTTACTGCTCTAGGTTGAAGGACCAGATGACGGCGGTTCGCGTGTTGTGGCTGGACGGTGTAAAGGTTAAGGATTCGTCAGTGCTTGCCCATCGTCACCTTCATCCGGTCTGAGACCCTCATCCCTCCCTCCTAGGAGTGGCGGTAGTGGTGCAAGGGTAATGCGCCGTCTTTTGTCTCTCCACTTTTACCTTGGAATATGAAAGATGAGCTTAATATCACTGTTGGTAAAATGCAACAGATTCTTGTGTTTAGAGATGGCTGTTCCTTGAGGCCTTGTTTCGAAGTATCCATAAAAGTAAATGTTCAAAGACTTTCCTGCATCTTCCGTATTAAATACGAGCATATAATGAGCTTACAGCCAATTAATGTTATCTTTGATGACGCCGAAACATAATGAATCTCATTAAAGTGCAGTTGTGATTAAGGTGCAGGTGTTCCACGAATCAGCTGACCCCTAGTGAAATAACGGAGAAACGGAACGATATAGTACGGTAATTTGGGAGGTTCTGGGTTCGGTTCCTGTGAGTGACCTTCGATACCGATGGGGGTTTCCTGGGGTTACTACCCTGAGGTCTATAAACTTGCGTGCTGTTCTGTCAGGGGTTGCTCCCTTAGCCGATAGGGTGCAGTTTTAAGGAGTCTTGAGCCTTTCCCGTCTGCTACTTGCAGAGGATAGTAACATATGGGGGAGACTATCAACAAACTGAATTGCACGTTGGAAATATCGACTTATCGACTTATTTTTTCCATGACTGTACTTACAAGCAAATATGTACTAAAAGCATTTTTATAACTTTTTACTTCGATTAACCTGAAGTAGACGAATAATTTGTTCATGAAAGAACTAGTTAAAAAAACGTTATGTGAGTTTAACACGAATGTTATATGTAATGTTATCGTGTATGAAACATCTTCATCAGGGACACTGTAAGTAAAAAAAGGTCAATAATGTGACATCTGCGACAGCTGTTGGTAGTTGCGCTGGCTCATTAAGGTAAGACATAACAAAACTCAGGCATATGGTCAAACATTAACAGTTGTATGCAATTACGATGCTCAAGTGGTAATTACGTCACTGGTCTTGGGGATATACTCGCGTCTTAATTACCCCCATTATATTCCTGTAATGTGAAACATAAACAATACCAGAGTCACTTCAAACTGTTTAGAATGCCATAATTCCACAAAGAAATGAAATATGTTTATATCTGGCCGATATTTTCTAACTTTTTCAAGTCGATTTCCATTTAATTTGCACAACCATACGCCTGATCTAACCTATACATTTTTAATCGCAGCGTAAAAGTAAATGCAATCTCTTGATATAACAGAAAACCAGTTTATAATCTCAAATAAATCTCACTTTATTTTTAACATTAACAAATAACATTTCTTATGAAAAAAAATACATTAAGTATTAAAAGAAAAATCGTTAAAACATAGTCGCCAAATCAAAATGGAGTACTATTTTGATTCCTAATTGAAATAAATCGTTTTTAGAGATTTACGGGAATACCGTTGGCGGTACTGAATTTAAAAAAGATGAACTAGTGATAATTTGTACAAAACAAAAGACTGACCAGGTAGTAAATCATATATTATAAATTAAATAGTCATCTCATAACTATTTCGTGTTCACTAAAAATATATTTCACTAGAAAACATTTGAATCGCTGATTTGAACGGGAAACAAGTCTACGACTTGAGTTCTTGGAAAATCAAGAAAATCTTAACATCTAAACTTGTCATCTCTGAAATTTATATCTTGCAGATCTATACATTGTTGATCGTTTGGGCTATTCAGTGACCTCAATTTTGCATTTCATTCATTTACACAACACTTTTTATATTCAGGGCTTGTTTCCTTTATAAAATAATTCGACAATGTTACGTGAATGGTAAGAATGTTTTGGATTTTATTTATGTATTTTGTAACGATTTTTGATATATTGGTGATGTTAGTGTGAGACAAACGTAGAGCTTTTATTAATCTTCGTTGGAATAAAAGTCTTTACGAAGTTTTCTTACTAGAAAACATGCCTAGCATGTCTAAGGGCCTGTATTACGATCTACGGTTAAGGTTTCGGTTAACAGTTAACTTGAAGTTACACCCAGATGTCAGTATTACGACCTTCGGTTAAGGGCTAACTGAGAGTTATTTCTGCAGGTACACTAACCGCAACCTCAAGTAGGGGTTAGTCCGTTAACTTGGAGTTTACTCGTGTTTCACACACAAAAATGGCGTACCTCCTATCACAATTGTATGTCCACAGCGACTCTGAAGATGAAATGCTGGCTCATTATTTATTTAATACAAGAGCGAAGAGATTCACAATGCGCAAAGATAATTTCGAGGAGTGAACGTGGAAGAGTTCCAACAAATATACAGGTTATCAAAAGCCTCGACATGCGGAATTTTAGCGGAAATAAGGCATCGAATAGAATTTACGACAGAATGGCAGTTTTCAGCACGTATATAACATTATACCAGCATATTTGTATATTCCCGACATTCTTAAAATGAAACAAATTAAACCAACATAAATTGTAGGTATATCTTGATGGGCATTAGGTTAGGGAAATATAATTCTAGAGCCCAGTAAGTGTAGTGGATTGACACAAACAATACGATGTTTTGTGCTATTTTCATTACATCGGCACCACGTATTAACTAACGCAAATGTAATAAACGGAGCATGGCAAATTACACATTTTGCGAACATAAAATACACGGAAAACTATACGACATGTAGGTACACAAGTTCAAAAACACGCGGAACAAGATCATCGTTGCATGTTATTCATTGTGGGCAGAGCGATTACCTTTTAAATAGTAAACGTTGCATTATATTCATTGTGGACACAACGATTTTGCGCTTCTTCAAAGCACTTCAAGGCTCTGAATGAATAGTGAATAAAACAGAAGCTATTTTTGGGTTATGCAATGTGTACAAATCTTCAAACCATCCCACACATCTGTGATGTGCTTTACCCACGAGATAGCCTTGCAAACACAGCAAAAGCCTACTAAAAAATGTTACCAACTGCTCTCAGGGCATCAAAATCTTCAGGGTAACAAACCTACAGTTAAACTGAGTTCGTAATACGAGGCACCGAGCCTAACTAACTGAGAGGTAACAAACCGTGGCTAGTAACCGGAGATCGTAATACAGGCCCTGAGAGGCATAAGGTTCTATTACTGTTGTCACAGGGAATGTATTGTAATATTTTCCCGTTTCCTATTTTCTTATTGTTGATTGAGGTAACAACCGCCATACACTTCCCGGAATGACAGATCCGGAGTAGTGTTCTCTGTAACCGGACCAGGTTCACAATGAGCTAAGAGGTTCACCAGGTGCCGGTACAGAGGGCCCGGCTTACAGGCTTAAATTTACATCTACATTTTACAGATATTTACATGTTTTATAATTTTGGGTTTCAGCAAATCTCATACGAAGAACAGTACCTATCTCACGGAGAACAGTTTTTGTTGTTCTTTTTTTGTACCAGGATCAAGAGCAAGAGCTTTCGTTGTCTTCTTGCAAAACTTCTGTCACCAGTTTTGAAGTCCATGATATCCTCAGTTTCTATTCCTTTCGACATGAAAGCATATAAATGTTTCCTAGCTGATAATATTATATATGTATTCAAACAGAATATACGCTCTATCATGACGAAGAAGGAACAATTAGTGAATCCAGTAACTATTTACAGTAAATGAGCAGTAGTGCCCTCTCTGAGTATAAAAGAGAAACTAGTCCTGGATTTATTTCTCTTTTAAAATCAATGAAATCCTTTATGTCGTGCTTTATACAGGACAAGCTTTTGTTTTCTAATTGATAACTTGGAGAGTAACAAACAAAATGTGTATTTCAACTTATTTTTGCAAAAAGTGGACTTGTTTCCTTTTTGAAATCATTGATTCATTTTTAGGTTATGATTTATTTTTCTGTTTTAAATCGCCATTAACGCCTAAACCATGAGAAGATCAACTGAAAATGTATTTTGGGCAACGCCATCTAGGACAACGATTTATAACTTGTACAACGAATTTAAAAGAGATTGGTTTCTTTTAATTGATGAATTTTGTAAACGACCCGCAAGAACTGCTGTTACTGATGAAACCATTGCCGTTTTTCGAGCCGCGCTTGAAGATCATAGACATCTTAGCAATTTATTCAGGTAACATTGAGCATTGGTATGAGTCAAATACAAACCAGTGCGCATCAACAGTTGTCGATCGATTCTGCAAAAACTGATTCCCGAACAAAAACAACACAGGGAGAGAGAGGATGAGAGAGGGAAAGAGGGGAAGAGAGGGGGAGGTAGAGGGCGAGAGAGGGAGAGAGGGGAAGAGAGGGGGAGGTAGAAGGCGAGAGAGGAGCGAGGGAAGAGAGGGGGAGGTAGAGGGCGAGAGAGGAAGCGAGGGGAAGAGAGGGGGAGGTAGAAGGCGAGAGAGGAGCGAGGGGAAGAGAGGGGAAGGTAGAGGGCGAGAGAGGAAGCGAGGGGAAGAGAGGGGGAGGTAGAAGGCGAGAGAGGAGCGAGGGGAAGAGAGGGGAAGGTAGAGGGCGAGAGAGGAAGCGAGGGGAAGAGAGGGGGAGGTAGAAGGCGAGAGAGGAGCGAGGGGAAGAGAGGGGGAGGTAGAGGGCGAGAGAGGAGCGAGGGAAGAGAGGGGGAGGTAGAGGGCGAGAGAGGGAGCGAGGGGGGGAGAGGGAGAGAGGGCGAGATAGAGGGAGGGGTGAGAGGGCGAGGGAGGGAGAGGGAGGGCGAGAGAGGGGGAGAGAAGGAGAAAGATACAGTTAATAATGGATAATAGAGGTTTTAGTGAATCCGCCAACATGCTACTCTTTCTGGAGCCCAGCATCTGAACGCATTATTCTCGCGTTCCGGAGTAATTCAGTAATAAAGAAAGGAGATGCGTACTTCTGGGGTAAAGAAAAAGGGAAATCTTTGGGCATTGTGGGCAGCCAATTAACTGTATACACCAGTAGTATTCTAATATCTGTTTTTGTGGCAGAGCCTGTGTCGGTCGGTCGGTCGGTCGGGCGGGCCTCTAGAATCAAAAGTTGCGCTTTTCATCTATCTCTGCTGGGTCGCTGATTACCAGGCTGTTACAGCCCCGGGCGACAACGGCACAAGTCACAAGGCAAACTGGCTCCTTCATCCCCTCTTTCACTCAACTACTAGCTATACTCAAATCTACTACTAGAAATATCACAAAAATTAACTCTGTTATTCAATAAACTTAAAATCTGACGTGCTGCATTCACATGACTTTCTCTGCTCTTATACTAACATTCTTACAATTTCATGTTAATGGATATAAACATTATCTTATTACTGACTTCCTTGTAGGTATAAGGGGAATATGGGAATAAAGTTTAGAAAATTTGGGTCAATAACAAAGAATATCTCGGAAATGGTTCGCTACACAAAAATATATATTTGATGGACATTGTGTTTTAACGAGATATAATTATGTAGTAAGATTTGGTCTATGTCTTACGATTTATCAGTTACAGAAAAGACTCCCAGAAAATTTATAATATATACTTATTTTTCACTGGACTCAAATGATCTCCTTGTCAATGGACCCTTAAACTCCACTCACACTCCTACTTCACTCACTCACTCACTCACTCACTCTCACTCATTCATTTTTCAGAAAACTATCTTAAACATATATTTTTTTTTCAAAATTGTTGGTCATTTTTGAGAGAATCAACATTTTTAAAAAAAAATCGTGTCGTATTTGATATGAAATGTTAGTATTTAGCCGAATTTTGGATTTGAGTTATTGTTCATTAACAAAGCCACACGCAAAGCTTTTACTAAAAATATCTTCTTTTTAGTTAAAAGGATTTTCAAACGTGTATTTGCAAGAAATATTGGTGTAAAATTACTTTTACTTACTGAAAGTATATAACGGACAAAGTGATAAATTTAGGGAATTGGTTGAAGTTGAAGTGATTAGAGGTGGAGAGTTCAAGTTCTGCTTTTATGAAGTTGGTAAAAATATTTTTCTTCTTTTTAGCCTAAATTCATTGTTAATAAAATAAAAGAATTACAAAATGCATCTCTGAGTCTTAAGTTAGCACTAGTGAAATCATGTCCACAAATTTGCATACAAATCGACATAACATAACATAACATACAGAAAGGGTCTAGTGGCATTAAAAGGGAACACGCGGGTGATTGAAATGCCACAGGACTTTTACAAATAGCGAATTGCGAAAAATGGTATGCCAAAATTACCTATTTGCAAATGAGTTATAAAATAATTTTTTATTTTTTCACCTAGAAACTGAGTCGTAGGTTTCCACTTCTGAAACAGCTTGTGAATTTATTTATATGTTATATGGTTTAAGGAAGGATAGTAGCAAATTATCCTTGAAAGATAATGAACTTAAATTTGGTATTTAACCCACTTTTAGTTCCTTTTTCAATACTTTATTTGGATTTAGAGGGCTTCAAAATGTATGTTTGTAGTAAAATTCGACATTTTCGAGTGGAATGCAATACTTTATGAGACCAACTAAATGTTTTTTTGGTATTTATATGTGACAGCTACTTTTTAATGTTTTGTAAGATGATTGCCATATAGTTTGTTGGGTTTTCTCTAATACTTTGTTACTTATTATCTGTTTAGAAGTTTTGCATTCGGCCAAAAGAGAATTTGACTAGAGGAAAATTGCAGGCTGTGATGTTTTGCAACTTTAAATAGTCTTTAACGCCTAACAAAGTAAAGATAGGCTCACAAATAGATTTGCTAAAGAAATCTCATCTAAAGCAACAATTTATAATTGGTAAAACGGCCAAAAACTGCTATTACTGATGAAAATATTGCCGGCGTTCGAGCAACGCTTGAAAATATCGACGGACATCTTATGAATTTATTCGGGCGACATTGGGGATTGGGATGAGTCAAATCCTTTAATAATCTGTACTTGAATTACTTTCATTAAGGTGTTTGTGACAGGGATATCTAAACCACAAGGTCACCAGAAGTGTTAGGAGGTGAGTGCAATATTTCAATATGAGCAGCCAAGATGTATCATGTGTGTCGCGCTGTCACTAACCGAGGTGCTTATGCGGAACCAGCACCAGCTAACCTTGTTATGCTAAGCTCCCTCTACTAAACTGAGCAATCCCATTCCATGCTATAAGTTGCTAACAGCATGTGGATGGGGAGAAGGTGTAGCCTCTGCTGGTGATCGTCATGGGGGAGGGGGGGGGGAGGTACCACCCCTGTACCTATATTAAAATTAAAAATCTCGACCTGCGTACGTACACAGAAACACATTAAGGAAAGAGTTATAGTGCAGTGCAAAAAATGATTGAAAACTTAGGTTATCCAAAAGTTTGTGTCCATTTGGGTGCCACGTTTAGTGACTAAAGACCACAAACTGCAGAGGAGAACCATGATAAAGAATCTTCGGAGATTGTTTGACGAGTATTGTGAGAGGCGATGTTCATCATTATCTGGAAGCATTAGGGACCCCGTAGGGACCATCGGGGGTGGCGTTAGAAGCAGGGAAGTGGTTCATATCCCCTTGTTGCACCAAGGTGAAACTCCCTAAAGGGCTGCGGATTTTTGTCAATATCCGAAGAGACGTGTACGGATTATTACTGTGTACCGCCCAGATACTCTCTCTTGGCCGACTCGACTCGACTCGACTGCTGGCCTGCCCGCCCCGGAAAATCGACGTGAAGACCCCCACATACACATACACCCACCCTCTTTTCCTTTTAACTCCCTTGACGTTTTCCAATACCACCGGGTCCGAGGGGGTGAGGTATGGAGGGGATGAAAGCACGCCTATGTTGCGACTCCTGATTACATGTCCTCTCTCAACCCCAGCTTTCATTATATATCTCTCTTTTCGCTCTTTCATCTCATTCCATCTTCTCTCCCCGTTGTCAGCCCAGCCAACAGAACTCCTTTCTTACTCCCACTTTTTGCATCCCCTCGATATTGACATCTCCCTTTAGTTCTTCCCTCTTTTACCCTTTCACCATCCGTTCCTATTTGCTCTTTCAGGTTCCTTCCTCGGTTTTCTTGTCATCCTATTCGCGAGATAAACATACTTACCAAAGAAACTCTAATAATATCCACTTTTATGCAGCCCCGTAAATTCACTGAATTTCCCGTTACGTAAAGTCTAGCTTTGCTTGTGATTGTAAAACCTTCAAAGATACACTTAAAACATCTTCTACATGTTCAACATTTTTATCAGATTCAGTCTGTCTTTACTATACCTACAAACACCTATTGTTCTATTTAAAATAAAAAATCTGATGTGTTGCACTCACATGACTTTCTCTACTCTTGTACTAACCATTCTTACAAACTCTCATTCCTATATCTTCTTCGTATTAGTTGAGAGAAACATTTGCATAAATTATCTAATTGCTCATTTCCTTGTAGGTACAAGGGAAATATGAGAATACAGTAGCCTTTGAGTGATATTCAAATGTTTTAAAGCTTTCAAATTCCATTCTCACGATCTTCCATTTGACGAAAGTTTTAAGTTTTCCACAACTCACACAAATAACAGGGAATATCTTCGAAATGGTTCTCTCCACAAAAAACGTAGATTATGCGTTTCAGCGAGACAGACATTTTTTGTAGAGTAAGATTTTATCTATCTCTTACGGTTTATGAGTTATTTAAAACTCATCCAGAGTAAATAGGACTCCACAGGTTATAGCCAGAAAATTCAAGATATACATTTCATTTGTCATCAAAATATATCAAACATGTCATTTTAATCAAAATCGTTATAGCCATTTTGAAGAAAATCAAAATTTTCGAAAAATGATCCATGTAAAGAGTAGGGTGGAGCAATTTTTCTTCAACATCTTCGAGTCGCATCCTTGAAATAGATTAAACTTAAATACCAAGTTTGGTTTTCAACCGACTTTTCGTTTTTGAGTTATACTGTCCACAGACTGACGCACAGACACACACACATGAACCTTTTTCTAAAAATTATATATTTCCGTTGAAATCTAGAAAACGAAGTTTTGGGTGGAATACAATATATACTCTACTAGTAAAGAAAATAAAAACATTCATACTTTCCAGACTTGAAGCATAAATGAACAAAAATAAAAGGCACAACAATGGTCTGCCTGCTACCATTGCATTATCATTGAGTCCACCATTTTGACAAAGGAACAATGCTTTCCTGAGGGGTGTGCAATTTTCGGTGTCTCAATACACGTATATCAAGTGACCCTCGTATAACTTCACATTAATACAATTACTGTGTATTTCGGAAGTCTGTTTGGCAATTTCATCACATGCCCTCGTTTTTTTCAACCTGTTGTAGATATTTACAAAGTGTATAACATACAGGTTTAGTTAAAAGTGCCGCACCACACAGATAATTTTTGAAACTCTAAAACAATATCAAAAATGTTTTTTCTTCTTCCGGTTTAACCGGAAGTGACTGCAACTGTCTTATTTTGTATGGAACTGTACAGATTTGTATAGTACTCTTTAATACCTTTAGATAGATAATTCTGTGCAAATTTTTAGGCTTAACGGAGTAAAACGCTTCTTCGTTTCTCTATGGTTTGATTGCCCTTTGTTTATATACATGAAATCATATTCATTCGAATTTCTTTTGTGCATGGAAATTTGTTTATGTGACTGTCCTTTGTTTTCATTCTTGAACACAGGTTAATTAATATTGATAAATTTACTGATTTATGGGACTGTCTCTGATATTTAATGTCTTAAATAACATTCTATATGATGTTAGGTGAAGGAAAGGATTGCAATTTTAATTGTGGTTGGTAATAGAGGGAGGAAACGATGACGTCACAAGACTGGAATATATTCTTTAACCTAACCTAACAAATGAAATGTATGTGTTGAATGAAGTTTTTCTCATTCTCAATTCTTTTGCTTAATTGGCAAAGAGTAATACAGAGAAAATGTGGGAAGGGAAAGCCTTGTGGATGTAACACATTAGATTTTTGCTTGTTTTTAATAAACTGAATGTTTCGACTTGAGTTTTCCCGTCTTGAGATTCTCCCAGCTGTATCCAATCAGCACTGGGCACTCCTTTTCAACCTTCATGAGTTTCCATTATAATTATATATGTACCTAGGTGCGTCTCAGCTGGGCAACTCATCCTTACCTGCTCATTATCAGGTCTTGCCTATGTTTAATCGTTTACTGCATGAATTATTTCACAACATAAACCACTCTTCTTCTAATTCCTGTACCATTTTAGATATCTCTGCCAAAAACACCAGAGTGCTTTTTTAAAAAAAAAATCTGGTGTTGTATTCATATGACTTTCTCTACTCTTGTACTAACCATTCTTACAAACTCTTATTCCTATATCTTCTTCGTGTTAGTTGAGATAAACATTTGTACAAATTATCTTATTGCTTATTTCCTTGTAGGTGCAAGGGAAATATGGGAATAGAGTAGGCTTTAAATGTAAAGGGAAGTAAAGGGTGGGGCTTCCACACAGGTTTGTCTCTAAAAAGACAAAGACAAGCAGCCTATTGTGCTATAGGCAGTGAAATGCGTCGCTTTGGCTACTGCAGCATCACAATGGACCAGTCATATAAAAGCATATAAGTACCAACTTCATAACAACTTCAACCACTGAGGAGTGGTACCTCTGAAATCACCAGTCTCAGTTAATTAACTCCTAATTAAGTTGTTATTCTTAGGTGTTTCCTATACAAGATTAGCACAAACTTATATAAACAGCATAACTCAAAAACGAAAAGTCGGTTGAAAACCAAAGTTGGTATTTAAGTTTAATGTCTTTCAAGGATGCGACACGAAGATTTTGAAGAAAGTTGCTCCACCCTAAACTACCTTTTACATGGAACATGTTTCGAAAATTTTATTTTTCTTGAAAAAAACTCTAACGATTTTGATTATAATAACATATGTTTAATATATCTTTATGACAAATGAAACCTATATTTTGAATTTTTTCGCTGTAGCCCATTGTCCCTGATGATTTAGGACATCATAATTTAAATCGGTTTTCATTGTCTGCATTTTGTAATAGAATAGTGTCACCCATCGCATTATTGTCGGCACTACCGCAAAGGAGCCGAAGGAAAGAGACAGAGAATGGCCGCATTGTTGGGGCGCTTGCCGAAAGAGAGAAAAGGATAGAGGCTTCTGGAATCTTCTGCTTTGTATTTCACCGCAATAACTGAACTTTCCAGAATAGTGCCTGGGAGATATAAATAGCGGTAAAGTGCGACAGACACTCTCCGCCTCGCAGACCATCACCGTCACACACCAACATGTCAACACCAACCGTCAAACCGCCGACCAACACGACGCTGCAGACAACCAACTCCACACCGCTGTACTCCACAACACCGCCGCACTACAGAAGATACAAGACACACTCCAGACTCTCACCGACCGGGTTGCAGCATGGGAGACAGCCCTGACTCGTGCTCTCGAGGACGTTAAGGATGCCACCCACAACCTGCAAACAACGCTACCTGCCACAGTCCATCAAGACAACAATAGCCTCCGAGACCACTTCAACAAGCAGCTGGAGAAAGTGGTCACCTACATCAACGACTCACGCATACACAAGGTCCATAAGACATTAGAAGAAATTCTACAAGGACACACATCATCGCTACAGACTTCACTTGCCCAGATTTTGCAGTTACTGACACTCCTCAGACCTCCAGTCGGTCCTCCAATCGGTCCTTCAGTACGACCCAACTTCCCCCCAAACCGCAGGTCAGTGTCAGGGCACCGCCATGATACCTGACCTGCCTAAGCCAATGACCCAACTTTAATATTTACCCACAATCATCCGGTTTGCTCCGGCGGTACCGGACAAACACCACCACTGTACAAATAAACAGAGTCACCCCAGAATTAAAATTAGTTAAGTAGAAAAAAAAAGAAAAAAAAAACAGACAGTGGACAGACGTGTGTGAAGCGTTGAGTAGTCGTGCCGACGAAAAGAAGAGACGTATGCGAAGCGTTGAGGAGTCGTGCCGACGGAGAAGGGACAGTTTTGTGTTACGAATTTGGAGCCATGCTGTGAGTGAATCGGAAAAGACTTTCTTGCTGTTGCAACGAGTGTAAAAAGTTACTGTTTACGGAAATAAAAGTGTATCTTTATCTAGACTACATCTGTCGTCTTTACTTTTCAACCCACAAAAGTCACAATAGGTAGAATGACTTTAGCCCCATTGGACTAGCATGATGCAGTGTGTTATTATGAACGCCGACTCTCTCCATTCTCCATGTGTATGCTACCACACGATATTTTGTGACAGTCCTTGACGATGTATTCGACAGACGAGTACACTGATATGTCTTTGTTCTGCAGAGAAGCAAGAGCCAAGTAGAAGCAGCTCAGAATCTACACCAGGAGAGATATCCTCATATACAAGAATATCATAAAATGGGAGTGAAACAATTATGAATTGAAATAATGGCAGCTTTAAACACAATAATTGTTCAAACAACGTTATTAGTGAATATTACAGGGTAAACAATAGTACATGCAGGGGATTCGAACCGTCTCTACAGCACACGAATTATCTACTTACGAATCGTGTGTTCGTTTCAAGTGAGCTAACTAGAACTTCAGAAATTAGTATTGCGTTTAATACAATATATGTTAAATACTTGGATAGAACCTAGCATAGGGACTGATGTTTTCATTTTAGAGTATAAAATGCTGATTGTATAAAACTGCAAAATAAGGGGCAGCTGACTCATTTGGTATGGCTCTAGCAAACCTATGAAATTTAATATAGTAAGTAGGGAAAGTAATGTATTCGACGCAAAATTTGGATGTTGAGGTTTCACCGGAAAAATACGTTTTGAGGTCCCCCGAATAAAAGGGAAGAATTTTTAGAAAAACGTCCGTTTCTTTGCGCGTCTGACTGTGAACAGGACAATTAAAAAAGAAAGGTCAGTTAAAAACCAAAGTTGATATTTAAGTTTAATATCTTTCAAGGACGTGACAGGAAGATTTTCAAGTCAATTCCTGCACCCTAAGCTACACTTTATATGGAAATTTTTATCAAAATTTTAATTTTCTCAAAGATTGCTGCAACGATTTTGATTAAAATGCCATATGTTTAAAATATTTGTATGACAATTGAATGTATATCTTGAATTTTCTGGCTGTAGCCTATTTAGTCCTGTTTAGTCTTAATGCTTTTGCATAAATAATAAACCGTAAGAGATAGACCAAACCCCCCCTTTTGTTTTTTTGCTTTGCCTGATTACCCCCCCCCCCCCTTATGTAGGACTTACAAGCCAGCGCCTACGGTCAGATGCACCACATGCGGGTCTCTGGGATCAACCCCGGGTTGCCTAGGTGGTAGGCCAAGGCCACTACAAAAATGTAGATCATATTAAAAGCACACAAGTTATGTCGAAATTTAATTTTCTGTGGAGTGAACCATTTTGGAGATATTCTTTGTTTGCGTGAGTTTTGCAATACTTAAAACTTTTCTCAAATGTAAGATCGTTAATCACTTTTTTATCTCTTGGCCGTGCAAAGAGAGCGGACTTTCAGACCTTCATCAGCTTTAACAGATTTGACTATCGTTTAAAGCCTATTGTGTTCACGTATTCCCCTTGTAGCTACAAGGAAAACATTTATTTTCGGCGAAGTTTCTATATCGAATACTTGCCCTTCGAAAGTGAAGCCTGCCAGACTTGCAGAGGCCTTGGCGGACGACAAACAAGCGGTCGAAACAGTTATCAAGGTTTTAGCGGAGAACACCTTGAGTTTGAATTGGCTTTCGTATTGTTTTCATATGTTTATCACTGTTTTAATTCTGGCTTTTGCCGTGTTTCGTTTTTATGTATATTTATTTTCCTTTTTACCAGTAATTTTATTAGCTTCTGCCATGAATTGTTTTAAGGGCGCTGATGACCTTGTAGTTGAGTGTCCTTAAATCCAAATCTTCTCTCTTCGAAAGTGAAAACTGAGGCAGTATTGCACAAAATAGAGACATCAAAAAGCCCCCTCAAATGATTCTGTGACAACAGAGGTAGCTTAGACTAACTTCTTTTGTTGTAACATTCAACTACTAAGGAAAGAATGGGCCCTGCTCGATAGTTTAATTATGTAAGTTGTTAAGTGTGTATTGTGTAGTGAAAGGAATAGTGATATATGTATATGTGATGTTCATAAATGCAACCGTGGTGCAACTGATGTTAATTCGCTGTGAATTAAAGTAAGTGAAACACATGTTAGCTGTGCTTAGCCATTCCTTATCTCCGCCATTGCTTAGCGAGAAATTTTGCAAAAGCAATCATACATTCTGAGTGTAAATAAACTGTTTTAGACCTTCTCGGAAGTAATCTTAATCCATTAGTAATTACATTTGGAACAATATTTAAAGAATGTTCCTACAAGACGGGTCAAACTCTGAGGTGCTGTTTGGAGTGATTATTTATTATGTTAATAAACTTTGTTGGACTGAAAGTCTTAACGAAGATAGTTTCTCGTGGTATAAGGTTACATTACAGGGATAGTATGGATGTATTATATTTGTGAAAGAATCAATTTTATTAATATGAATGTGTTAAACCATTTATTAACACTCAGAAATCGTCAGCCTTCTTATGAAATTCTTTTACAATTTTCTCGCTAAACATGGCGGACGCTAAAGAACAAAATGGCTAGGCACAACCAATGATTGTGAAAGGTCAATATTGTTTTCTAAACTCGATGCATTTGATTGTTCCCAATTAATATCAGTGACGACATCGTATCTTTTTATGAGAATCACAAAAATAAACAATTTGTTTATTTTACGATGTATAATTAGTATTTCTCGTCGTTATATACATATATCAGAATCACTTCTTCCAGTGTTGCCAACAGTGAACTGGGATTTTCCACTAATTAGCTTATTGAAAACCACCAGAAACCACCAGATTTGTTTTGACACAATTAGGTACATATGTGATCGCCTCCGTAGCGCGCTTACCTGTGGCACGGAGGACTCGGGTTCGATCTCCGGTACTAGCATGGGGATTTTTCTCACTCTGGGAGGTCTGACACGGGGTGCACTCAGTCTCGTTAGGTCCCGGGGGGGGGGGGAGGAGGGAATTGATGGAGAAGTAGCGGACCCAGGTCGAGAAGGCTGCATAACTGGCTGAGAGGGCTCAGGGCGCTGTCCACGTCCCACCTTCCAGTACTACACCCCACCAATGACGCCTGTAATGGACAGAGGTGGGGGACGCAGCGGCTGTGTGGCAAGACTTGGCCCTTCATGGGCTGCTGCGCTATATTCAGCTTACTGAATCCGAGCGCACAACACAACGATGATATAACATGTTCATTGTTTAGAATACGAGCTTTGTTGCCTCATCTCTGCAATGAGCAATAACAAAGTAGTCAAAGACGTTTGCTCTATATTGAATGAATCAAGTAATTTTGAATATTTTTTCTGTAAAACCACCCAAATATATTTAGAATCCACTATAATTTCCACTAACCACTAGATGCAAAATTCGCCCACTGGACAGATGCTCAAAAACACCAGATTTAGGTAGCGTGATGGTTAGCGTGTCTGCCTCACGTTCAAGAGGTCGCGAGTTCGAATCTCGCTTAGGGTAAGTTATCCGGGTAAGGTTTTTTTCCGAGGTTTTCCCTACCCTGAGAAGACGAATCTCGGGTAACTTAAAGCTCCATGGACCATTTCACCCATTTCACCCATTTCATTTCATTCATTCTTCCGATATGGCACAATGTTGGAGGACGTTAATTAAAAAAAAAATACAAAAACAAAAAAACACCAGATTTAATGGGAAAACCACTAACTTGGCAACACTGACTTCTTCCTCCATGAACAGAAGAAGTCAGCCTACGGGGCTTTCTATTGCCTCTATATTAACACTTTCAATTATTTCAGAGGGCTTACACAATGCCTCGCATTACTACCTCTGAGATTAAAATTTAAGAGCTCTCAAACTCTCCGACTGATGCTAAGCTGGGAGGGGCAAAAGTTAGGCTAAGGCTTTCATATACAAATACCCCGTTACATCTGGAACACTAAAGATGGACTCAAAATATAAAAATCCTGTCCTAAAAGGCTTTACTAGATTCAGGAGGCCTCAGAATTTGTGTTTCTAGTGACATTTGTTTAGGTGAAATACAATAGTTGGTCTGTTTGAAAGAATAGCCATTTAAGAAGGACTTGGCTAAATGAGACAATGCGAAGCCCCGAGCTGGCTGGCTCGGCCTAATCCATGCAGGAAGAGAAAGAATGGTTCTACTTTAAGTCCCCCCACCCCCACCCCATCTCGTATTGTTTGTGGGAACACACAAGCATATGAGTGATTAAAAAGGTATTGGCTGCGGCAGAACGATAAGTAATGAGGTTTCTAACTAGCTTCTACCCCCTTTGTGGAAACCTACCAAGAATAGTCGAAACTTGTTCACTTTGAAATTCGCCGCCCGCCCGCCGTCAATACTTGCTTACTTCTACATCGCAGTCTTCACAATACTCAGAAATTCGATGGCTCAGAAAGCTGCACTTATGAAATATCAGGCTTAGCGTCTGATCTGTTATTGGACAAGCTTTACTTTCTCTCTGCTACGTACTGACATTCAGTAGAAGCCCAAAATACCGCGGGAGAAAGTATGACCCTGAAAATATATCGTACTTTTTACTTTCTCTACTACTTACCCACCCAAAAATTCGGTATCCAGGTTTAACAGGAAATGTATATTTTGAGGTCCCCTGAATCCAAAAAAGGAAAAAACATTTTTAGAAAAAGGTCCGTCTGTCAGACTGTGGACAGCATAACCCAAAAAAGAAAAGTCGGTTAAAACCAAAGTTGGTATTTAAGTTTAATGTCTTTCAAGGATGTGACACGAGGATTTTGAAAAAAATTGCTCCACATAAAACAATCCTTTACATGGGATATTATTCGAAAATTTTGACTTTATTGAAAATGACTGGTGATTTTGATTAAAATGCCACATGTTTAAGATATTTGTATGACAAATGAAATGTATATTTTGAATTTTCTGGCTATAGCCTATGTAGTCCTGTATACTCTGGATAACTTTTGAATAACTCATAAACCGTAAGAGATAGACAAAATCTTACTGTACAAAAATGTAGATGTCACTAAAACACGCAATTTATGTCAGAATTTTTTTTTTTTTTTTTTTGTAGACTGAACCATTTCGGAGATATTCCTTGTTACTTGTGTCAGTTTCGGAAAACAAGTGACACATCGTTGTTTATTTTTTATATGTTAAGCGTGCAAAGAGAAAGGAATCTCAAAGCTTTAAAAGATTTGACTATCGCTCCCATATTCACCTTGTACCTATAAAGAAATAAACAATAAGATGATTTCTGCAAATGTTTATCTCAACTAACATAAATAAGATATAGGAATAAGAGTTTTTAAGATTGTAAGAATGGTTAGTACAAGAGTAGAGAAAATCATGTGAGGCGGTTTAGTGTGTATGTGAGTGTGTGTCTTAGAGGTGTGCGTGGGCTCGAGGTTAATTTGAAAAATGTAGAAAGTAGAAATTACTTTATTATATTCTAAGTTAATCGAAATTCCGAGATAGGAAATTGTCGTAGCATTTCTTTACTAGGAGTTCTATATAATTATTGTGCTGACACGCTTCAAATAATATTAATAATAATAACAATAATAATGTCAATAATTGAAAAATCATTTTATTTATAATCAAAGCTACACAATCGGGCCCGGTGCGCTATAATACAGTGTCCCAAAAATCACGGACAATGCTTAGTATGTTGTGCGGAACGTCAAACTGATCGATTTTCAAACAGGAACTCCTGTCCGGAAATGCACAGTTTGGACGCTGGACTTCGACAGTTTGAGAACGAATGGTTGTGGCAATTTGTTAACATTCGCTTTGGTATCTTAATATCGAAGGTATGCAACCGTTTAACCATCTGTGTACTGGGATGAACGACCTGGGCACAATAACATTCCTGCACATGCGTTAAATTCTTCCATAGGGTCCTTGGTGCACATCCTACTGCATCACTTGTGTAGTTTCCAGTACAGTAAAGTTTTTAACAGCAGTGCGACACACACCAGTACACAACTGCTGAAATGGCCGACATGAGCTCCAGGACACTTTGATGTAAATGTGCGGAATCACCTCAACATCACATATTCAAATTTATGGATTGATAGAGGTGGACCAGTTCCATGGTCAGCACGATCGCCAGATCTAACACCTCTCGACTGTTTTGTATGGAGTTGTATGAAGAGTATGACACTCCTGTAACGTCAGCGGAGGAGCTTATGGCTCGAGTCCACGGAGCGATTGAAAATGTTCAAAGACAACCGCACGTATTGGGTCATGTGCATGAAGAGTATGACACTCCTGTAACGTCAGCGGAGGACCTTATGTCTCGAGTCCGCGGAGCGATTGAAAATGTTCAAAGACAACCGCACGTATTGGGTCATGTACATGAAGAGTATGACACTGCTGTAACGTCAGCGGAGGACCTTATGTCTCGAGTCCACGGAGCGATTGAAAATGTTCAAAGACAACCGCACGTATTGGGTCATGTGCATGAAGAGTATGACACTCCTGTAAGGTCAGCGGAGGACCTTATGGCTCGAGTCCACGGAGCGATTGAAAATGTTCAAAGACAACCGCACGTATTGGGTCATGTACATGAAGAGTATGACACTGCTGTAACGTCAGCGGAGGACCTTATGTCTCGAGTCCACGGAGCGATTGAAAATGTTCAAAGACAACCGCACGTATTGGGTCATGTACATGAAGAGTATGACACTCCTGTAACGTCAGCGGAGGACCTTATGGCTCGAGTCCACGGAGCGATTGAAAATGTTCAAAGACAACCGCACGTATTGGGTCATGTACATGAAGAGTATGACACTCCTGTAACGTCAGCGGAGGACCTTATGGCTCGAGTCCACGGAGCGATTGAAAATGTTCAAAGACAACCGCACGTATTGGGTCATGTACATGAAGAGTATGACACTCCTGTAACGTCAGCGGAGGACCTTATGGCTCGAGTCCACGGAGCGATTGAAAATCTTCAAAGACAACCGCACGTATTGGGTCATATGCATGAAGAGTATGACTCTCCTGTAACGTCAGCGGAGGACCTTCTGTCTCGAATCCACGGAGCGATTGAAAATGTTCAAAGACAACCGCACGTATTGGGTCATATGCATGAAGAGTATGACACTCCTGTAACGTCAGCGGAGGACCTTATGGCTCGAGTCCACGGAGCGATTGAAAATCTTCAAAGACAACCGCACGTATTGGGTCATATGCATGAAGAGTATGACACTCCTGTAACGTCAGCGGAGGACCTTATGGCTCGAGTCCACGGAGCGATTGAAAATCTTCAAAGACAACCGCACGTATTGGGTCATATGCATGAAGAGTATGACACTCCTGTAACGTCAGCGGAGGACCTTATGGCTCGAGTCCACGGAGCGATTGAAAATCTTCAAAGACAACCGCACGTATTGGGTCATATGCATGAAGAGTATGACACTCCTGTAACGTCAGCGAAGGACCTTATGGCTCGAGTCCACGGAGCGATTGAAAATGTTCAAAGACAACCGCACGTATTGGGTCATGTGCATGAAGAGTATGACACTCCTGTAACGTCAGCGGAGGACCTTATCGCTCGAGTCCACGGAGCAATTGAAAATGTTCAAAGACAACCGCACGTATTGGGTCATGTGCATGAAGAGTATGACACTCCTGTAACGTCAGCGGAGGACCTTATGTCTCGAGTCCAGGGAGCGATTGAAAATGTTCAAAGACAACCGCACGTATTGGGTCACATGCATGAAGAGTATGACACTCCTGTAACGTCAGCGGATGACTTTATGGCTCGAGTCCACGGAGCGATTGAAAATGTTCAAAGACAACCGCACGAACTGGGTCATGTGCAGGAAGAGTATGACACTCCTGTAACGTCAGCGGAGGACCTTATGTCTCTAGTCCACGGAGCGATTGAAAATGTTCAAAGACAACCGCACGTATTGGGTCATGTGTATGAAGAGTATGACACTCCTGTAACGTCAGCGGAGGACCTTATGTCTCGAGTCCACGGAGCGATTGAAAATGTTCAAAGGCAACCGCACGTATTGGGTCATGTGTATGAAGAGTATGACACTCCTGTAACGTCAGCGGAGGACCTTATGTCTCGAGTCCACGGAGCGATTGAAAATGTTCAAAGACAACCGCACGTATTGGGTCATATACATGAAGAGTATGACACTCCTGTAACGTCAGCGGAGGACCTTATGGCTCGAGTCCACGGAGCGATTGAAAATGTTCAAAGGCAACCGCACGTATTGGGTCATATACATGAAGAGTATGACACTCCTGTAACGTCAGCGGAGGACCTTATGGCTCGAGTCCACGGAGCGATTGAAAATGTTCAAAGACAACCGCACGTATTGGGTCATATACATGAAGAGTATGACACTCCTGTAACGTCAGCGGAGGACCTTATGGCTCGAGTCCACGGAGCGATTGAAAATCTTCAAAGACAACCGCACGTATTGGGTCATGTACATGAAGAGTATGACACTCCTGTAACGTCAGCGGAGGACCTTATGTCTCGAGTCCACGGAGCGATTGAAAATGTTCAAAGACAACCGCACGTATTGGGTCATGTGTATGAAGAGTATGACACTCCTGTAACGTCAGCGGAGGACCTTATGGCTCGAGCCCACGGAGCGATTGAAAATGTTCAAAGACAACCGCACGTATTGGGTCATGTACATGAAGAGTATGACACTCCTGTAACGTCAGCGAAGGACCTTATGGCTCGAGTCCACGGAGCGATTGAAAATGTTCAAAGGCAACCGCACGTATTGGGTCATATACATGAAGAGTATGACACTCCTGTAACGTCAGCGGAGGACCTTATGGCTCGAGTCCACGGAGCGATTGAAAATCTTCAAAGACAACCGCACGTATTGGGTCATGTACATGAAGAGTATGACACTCCTGTAACGTCAGCGGAGGACCTTATGTCTCGAGTCCACGGAGCGATTGAAAATGTTCAAAGACAACCGCACGTATTGGGTCATGTGTATGAAGAGTATGACACTCCTGTAACGTCAGCGGAGGACCTTATGGCTCGAGCCCACGGAGCGATTGAAAATGTTCAAAGACAACCGCACGTATTGGGTCATATACATGAAGAGTATGACACTCCTGTAACATCAGCGGAGGACCTTATGTCTCGAGTCCACGGAGCGATTGAAAATGTTCAAAGACAACAGCACGTATTGGGTCATGTGTATGAAGAGTATGACACTCCTGTAACGTCAGCGCAGGACCTTATGTCTCGAGTCCACGGAGCGATTGAAAATGTTCAAAGACAACAGCACGTATTGGGTCATTCTTCTATATTGACATTGTCCTATTCTACCTACAAGAAAAGGTTCATAACTACCTCATGACACGTTAACACTGCGTTAAAATTTAACTTCTGTTAAGGAAACCAGGTGTAGGTTTGAACTTGTTTCTTCGTTAACTTTTGTGTAAGTTTCCGTGGTTTTCTCACACGAGAGAATTGCGTGTTGAAGAGACGTTTTGAGGTGCAGTTTTAGTGGGTAGCACCCACACGTGTAATATCCCGTTAAAGTGTTCTGTAGCCCTGGGCCAATGTGCCTAACAGTGTGGCTCTCTATTATTTTATAAACAGTTAGGTTAATGATACGTTAAGTTTCTCGTATTCTCGTACCAAGGACTTTTCTCATTCAGTTCTAACAGTGATGCACCATCACGTCTTCATTTGCCAACTTAGAACACCAAGGTTTTTAAGTAGAGGAAATATGCTTTACAATTTTGTAAGACAATCGCAATATCAAAGTTGGTTTGTGGATAAAAACATGACCTTTAACAAAACTGGAGGAGAGAAAAATAGAAACAGTCGAAATGTGGTTTCTTAGAAGAGTCTAGGACTAATGCTAATAGACGAAAATAGGAGCGAAGATATCAGGAACGAATTAAACATTTTTAGACTAAATGACAAGATAAAGGAAAATAAAAACAAGTAGTTTTAACATGTAACAAGAGTGAACGAAGATAGATTTCCAAAAAAAAAAAAGACCTTAAGTTATAAACCTTTAGGCCGTAGAAGTATTGGAAGTCCTAAACAACGCTGAAGGAATCATATGCCATAAATTCCTCTTTGCACGGCTAACATAAAAAACGAACAACGATGTTCCATGTGACTAAAGCTAAAGTTTTCCAAACTTCATACAAATGACAAGGCATATCTCCGAAATGGGTCCATCTACAAAAAAATTGATTCGAACATAAATTGTGCGTTTTAGCAAGATTTACATTTTTTGTACAGTAAGATTTGGTTTATCTCTTACGCTTTACCAATTATGCAAAAGTCATCCAGAGTAGAGGATTACACGAGTTATAGCCAGAAAATTCAAGATATACATTTCATTTGTCACAAAAATATCTCAAATATATGGCATTTTAATAAAAATCGTTAGAGCCATTTTTGAGAAAAGCATAGTTTTCGAAAAATTTCCCATGTAAAGTGTAGTTTAGGGTAGAGGAATTTTCTTCCACATCTGCGTGTCACATCCTTAAAAGATGTTAAACTCAAATACTAACTTTGGTTTCTAATGGACTTTGGTTTTTGAGATATGCTTCCCACGGACTGTGACACACACACACACACACACACACACACACACACACACACACACACACACACACACACACACACACACACACACACACGCACGCACGCACGCACGCACATGCACACACACATATACGGTTCGTATTATCTTTTTCTAAAAAAGCTGTTTTTGGATTCATAGTCACAATCAATTACCTTTTTATTTATCGTCTACATCGTTAATATTAATGTCCGAGTCTATGTTTATATTGTGTAACCCGCAAGCATATTTTGTTTGTACATATAGGTGCTTTACGAATGAATGTGCTATATATTCTATGTCAGTCATTTCAGTAGGTTTAATAGGTTAGGTTTACCCTTGACCTTGTTGGCGTACATTACAAGCGCGTCTGCAAGGAACCATCCCCCTCCCTTATGTTTACGAGACACAAATAGCTCACTACTAACCTGTTGTAATGTTTTTGTGGCTAAACTTCCGGGTCTGTCTTCAGTATTTGACGTGACTGGCGAAAACACAGGCTGCTAGCATTCTACACCATCACGATAAAACTGTATCTTCTCTATGAATTCAACTGTTTAGAATATGGTGGTTGTGGTTTTATTTCATTGGTCCATGACTAGGAGCATTACGTCACTACACTTTGCGCCGTAGCCTTCTTTTTCGTTAGCTACGTCATTTAATAAATGACTAACACAAAATCGATTGTCACCTTTTAAAGTGTCTTCTGTTTGTTGATGTGTTACATGTTCCTTGCAATAAATGCAGTTATAGGCTTTTGTTTTTATACTCTATGGAGTGCAAGATTATTTTTATTTTCTCTACCAGAGGAGGTATTGTATTCCACCACAAGAGTGATACCGAGATTTCAGTGGAGATACACGTTTTGACGTCCCCTGATTTGAAAATCCCCTCTAGCAACAGTACGCGTATGTATGAATAACAACTCAAAAATGAAGAGTTTATTAAATACCACAAATTAAATTAATTTAAATTCAATATCTTCCAAGGATGTAACATAAAGATTTCCAAGAAAATCCTCCTACCCGAAACTACCGTTTACTTGGCAAAGTTTTCGAAAGTTTTGATTTTACCAAAAATGTCAATTTTGATTAAAATGTTTTCATGACAAATGAAATATATATCTTCAATTTCAAGGAATACTCTCTGAAGTTCTCTTCATTCTGGATGACTTTTGCACAAGAGAGACAAAATCTTACTACTCAAAATATGCATATCGCGTTAAATCACAAAATTTATGTTAAATACTTTTGTCTGGACTTAACCATATCCGAGGTATTTCCTTTTAGTGGTTTGCATTTTCCAATACTTATAATTTTCTCTAATGGGAAGTCGTTACTCGTTTCTTTTTTGCTACTGGTGACACAATGAGCCCATTTTACCTATAAGGAAATATAAAATACAAGAATTTATACAAATGTTTATCTTGATATAAGAATAGTTTACTGAAGAATAGGTAGAAAAGGTCATGTGAATGTTTCTTTTGAGTTACGTTGTTCGCGCACATATATGTACATTTCATACGGTTTTTCCAAAAATCCTATCTCTAACTCTCATTCTCTCCCCCAGTCCCTCCCTCTCTCCCTCTCCCTCTATTTATTCAGTACAAACTATGTATTTATTACGCAACCAAGTTCTCGAAGGTTTTGGTGGAATTCAAGGGCATTCCTGTATGTCCATGAAAATAGTACGTCAGGAAGATGGTGCTTTCGACGCGAGGTTCATTTTATGGCCATAATTAGTTTGTTGGATAAACATGTTTCTTAAAAAGTAAATTGCTGTAAATATTTACTTATTAAAGGGGAGTGATTTAGAAAAGGAAAAAAAGTCCTCCCCCATGACAGTGTTTGAACACTGCCGTGACCAGGATTCGAACCTGGGTTATTGCGGCCACAACGCAATGTCCTAACCACTAGACGATCACGGCTATTGAGAGCAACTGTTAGATTTTGCTTTCTCTACAGTAGTAGAGCGTCTAGAAGACTTACCAACCGACCGTAACAGTCACACCAATGTGACAAAAACTAACCGCTCTTGGCAGCGTGGACAGGTTAGGAAAATTATTTTGATATCGTCTAAAAATGACGCCTAACGGTCGGGTAACTTTAGTATTTTCTACAAAAATAATGCATGTAAGCTGGATGAATATTAACAACAATAATTTGACTCCGACCAGCAGAGGAAAATGGAGTTGACTACCTCAGCCCACTAGTCGGCGAGTAAACAAGATAGCAATGGAGTAGGGCGATATCTGTATCGCTCAAAGCCTACTGTATTCGTATATTCCCCTTGTACCTACAAGGAAATAATCTGTAAGATAATTTCTGCAAATGTTTATCAGTAATTTCAAGAGTGAAGTAATTTAGATAATGAAATTAAGAATATAAAAGGAAAAAAAATCTGTTAATACAATAAAAACTTCTTTTGTTGAGAACAGAAGGGATAATTGGTGTTATATATCTGTGTTTAAAGAGATAATTCGGTTATAGCGAGACTAAAGAGATAATTAGGAGGTTTCCTGTTATAGGAGAGTGTCTCCAAGGAAGCGCGAGTCAGTCTGTCACGTAGTGAGGCTCCTGTAGGTACTAATTTGAATAATAGTTGGAGTTTCCGATTGAACGCAATGCTGCCTTGTGGCTCTATTGACTAGAAAGATGAGGAGGAGTAGGGGGGGGGGGGGTGTAACCATCAGGGGGCGATTGTGCGGCTGCCTGGCTGGCTACCCGGGTTTTAAAACTTTTGAATAGGCTGGTGGTTGCCTTGTGGTATGGGAGGAAAGAATAGACAAGGGAACAAAGTTGAGAAATTCATGGGGGTTGATTTCTTTCTTTCTTTCTATCTCTCTTTCTTTCTTTTCCTCCCTCCCTCGCTCCTATCTTTGGTATACACAAGGGTGAATATGTATAATGAGTGCAAAGTTGCCCCGAGGAGATATCGAAATATCCGTCACCTCGACGTGTAATGTTGTACTCGAGGGGTTGAACGGGGTGGGAAAATGTGCGAGAGGAAAAATGGGTACATACTTCCAGGGTCGGACTGGCGTTTTTATCATCTAATAGTGGTTATTACCCTCATATGTTCCCGTTTCCAACTTCTGCTTTAAAATTAATTTTTTAAGATGTTTTTTATATTTATTTTTAATTTCTCTATTACGTATAGTAACTAGAGGAAGTATTGTATTCCACCCCAAAAATTCGATACCCCCTGAATCTAGAGAAAGCATTTTTAGAAAAAGCTCCGTGTGTATGTGTGTGTGTGTGTGTGTGTGTGTGTGTGTGTGTGTGTGTGTGTGTGTGTGTGTGTGTGTGAGTGTGTCAGTCTGTGGAGAGCATAACTAAAAAACGAAAAGTCGGTTAAAAACCAAAATTGGTATTTAAGTTTAATGTCTTTCAAGGATGCGACACGAAGATTTTGAAGAAAATAGCCCCACCCTAAACTACCCTTTACATGGAAAATTTTTCGAAAATTTTGATTTTCTTGAAAATGGCTTTAACGATTTTGATTAAAATGACATATATTTGAGATATTTTTATGACAAATAAAATGCATATTTTGTATTTTCTGGCTATAGCCTATGTAGTCCTATTTAGTTTGGATGAGTTTTGAATAACTCGTAAACCGTAGGAGATAGACAAAATCTTACTGTAAAAGAAATGTAGATCTTGCTAAAATACACAATTTATGTTGCAATAAATTTTGTTGTAGAGTAAACCATTTCAGAGATATTTCTTGTTTTGTGTGTCAGTTTCGGAAAACTTAGAACTTTTGTGCAATGGAACATCATTGTTCATTTTTTATATGTTAATCGTGCAAAGAGAACGGGATCTCAAAGCTTTAAAAGATTTGACTATCACTCAAAGCCTACTGTATTCTAACATTCCCCTTGTACCTACAAGGAAATAAACAATAAGATAATTTGTATAAATATTTATCTCAACTAACATGGAGATATAGGAATAAGAGTTTGTAAGAATGGTTAGTACAAGAGTAGAGAAAGTCATGTGAGTGCAACACATCAGATTTTTGTAAAGAAGATTTGCTCTATCTCTTACGGTTCACTAGTTATGGAAAAGTCATTTGGCTATAGCCAGAAAATTGAAAATATATATTTCTTTTGCCACAAAAGTATCTTAAACATATGGTATTTTAATCAAAATCGTTAGAACCATTTTCAAGAAAATTAATTTTTTTGAAAAACTTTCGGGTAGTTTAGAGTGGAGCAATTTTCTTAAAAATCTTCGTATCGCATCGTTGATAAACATTAAACTTGCTTAAATGCTAAGTTTAGTTTTTAACCGACTGTTCGTTTTTAACACACATACACACACACGCGCGCGCGCGCGCGCGCACCCCTCTGTACAATTGCTTTTTTTTTTTTTTGGATTCAGAGGGACCTAAAATATTTCTGGTAAAATCTCGGCTTCGAATTTTGCGCGCATTAAGACTTTGTCCATCTTCTACGCTTTATCAGTTATATAAAAGTAACTAAAAATGAAGACAATTTCATATGTTATACTTAAAAATCTTCCTGGCAGTTCCTTGGGACAGCAGGTTTTCAATGGGATGCTCAAACACATGCTCCAAAGGGGTGTGGCTTTCTTTCTAAAACTACTTTTGTGAATAATGGGGACTTCACATCGTGTATTGCCAGTGAAATCTCGAAACAGAGTATTTGGATGAAATACAATACTCATGATTAACGAAGTTCAGAGACGTAAAATTGATACTGATACAGAGAAAGCTCAAAAATTGTGATTTTTATTGTTCAAATTTAAACTTCACACTTAATCCACAGTGAAGTCGTTGCAGGCATTTCTGTGATACGCGCTAGCAGATGAACAAGGGCCGTTTTAACAATCCCTTTCACTGCTTCATTCGAACAGCCCATTTACAAGTCGTACCAGAAACTGACAATATTTATTTAATCCCTGGCATTATCTTACCAACTCTGTAAAGGATGTATTTTACAACTCTGGGATATCTTGTAATAAATCTGATGTGTTGCACTCACATGACTTTCTCTACTCTTGTACTAACCATTCTTACAAACTCTTATTCCTCTATATTCTTCGTGTTAGTTAAGATAAACATTTGTACAAATTACTTTATTGCTTATTTCCTTGTAGGTACAAGGAGAATATGGGAATACACTACACTTTGAGCGATAGTCAAATGTTTTAAAGCTTTGAAATTCCTTTCTCTTTGCACGATTGATTGTTTTCCAAAACTCACACACATAACAAGGGATATCTCCGAAATTTTTCACTCTACAAAAAAATTTATTTAGACATAAATTGTGTGTTTTAGGAAGATTTACATTTTTGTATAGTACGATTTGGTCTATCTCTTACAGTTTACTAGTTATACAAAAGTCATCCAGAGTAAATACGACTACAGGGGCTATAGCCAGAAAATTCAAGATAAACATTTCATTTGTCATCAAAATATCTCAAACATATGACATTTTAATCAAAATCGTTAGAGCCATTTTCAAGAAAATCAAAAGTTTCGAAAAATTTTCCATATAAAGGGTAGTTCAGGGTGGAGGAATTTTCTTCAAAATCTTCATGTCGCATCCTTGAACGACATTAAACTTAAATACCAACTTTGGTTTTTAAGCAACTTTTCGTTTTTGGGTTAGGCTGTCCAAAGACTGACAGACACAGACACACACACACACACACACACACACGGAAATTTTTCCGGTGAAATATCGACATCGGGTGGAATACAACACTTCCTCAGTTCTAATTCTAAAATGGCTAGCTGTCCTATTTCCAAGTTTTATTATAATTTTGTACACTATTACACTTTATTAAATTTTTTACATTATACGATTTCTATCCTGTCATTTCTATTTAAAATTGTCTGCTTCTACAGATCTATTAGCAGGCGTTTCTTTATGACAACCCTAAAATAGAATAGTTATCCAACCACTGGATTTTCTCTCATATTCCCCTTGTACCTACAAGAAAACTGGCAATAATTTCTGCACATGTTTATGCCGACTGACATGAAGAAGATATAGGAATAAGTGTTTGTAGGAATGGTTGGTACTCGAGTAGAGAAAGTAGTGTGACTTTTCCTTCCTCTTTACCCAGAACAGTTGCGTGGGGATTAAGGGTGGCTCGTTAGCGGTCCTTGGTGACAGACTGAGTAGGTCTCCAGTACGACACTGTGTCTGTCCTCTTGTTCTGTTTTTTAGCTCGTGCCATGCCACTACCCCTTTCTGTCTCACCCCCTCTTCCTCCACCCCCCGGTTTCTCATTCGCATCTAGTTACACACTATGTGAGGTCTGTCTGTCTGTCTGTCTCTATTCAACAGTTGTGGTCATGATGTAAGCGAGCGAGGGCTCCTTGCCTGATTACTGTCACATTGCACATGAAAAATTAGGTCTTCGCGTGGTCTTCAAGTCCTGTCAGCACGCGTCAGTCATACTGCAGCCGTGTCAACTTCCTTCAAACAAAGACTCTCGTTCGTTCTCCCTTCCGAAACTAATTTAGATATCGTCTTATCTTGAACTCTCCCTCAGTTCACACTGGAACTCTGCTACATGTAGGTACAGAAATACAGTTCTCCAAAACTAACACATATCTCC